>BMAU01021216.1:0-577683 GCA_019973935.1 Trichonephila clavipes | reverse complement strand
AATTAGCGAGTCATCCAGTCAGAGGGTTAATAATCGAGCATATATAATTCTACTTAAAATAATATATTTTTCATCTATACGTTTGATTTCACCTAAGTAGACATAGATTACATAAATGAACATCTTTCAAACATACCTGAGTGTATGAAGGGATGTAGGGACCTTGACAACGTAGTAAAACGTGGAGGGGAGAACGGCAGCTGCAAGTTTCACCTGAACGGAATTTTTCAGTCTAGTTCAGTAATAAATGACACGTGTCTTGTGCGCGTTAGGTACATTTAAAAGTGGAAATTTGGTGATTTTACGAAATTTTTTGTATACTTCTGACGGAAGTTATGTTGAAAACAATTTTTTCCTATCAAACTTCTACATAAGAATTTTGATTTCTTCGTTAAAGTAAGTAGTTTGAAAATATGCAGTTAATTATTAGAAGATCAATTAAATAATAGTTGAATTGATGATTAAAGGCATTGTGAGTGATTTAACTATTGAGCAAACCTTGAAGAAAGTAATGAGCGTCGAAGGAGGTCCTTTCAAACGTGGTGCCACTGAAAGTGTAGTATATAAGTGGATCAGAGGAGTTATTTATAGCCGAGGTATTACTGAAGACATAGAAAATTTTTGTAATGTATCTTTCAATAAAAGTCATCAACATAGTGATTCGACAGATGCTAGAATAGATAAGGATGATATCTCGATGTCAAATTATTAGGGGACTTCTTCATACAATACAGCCCTTTTCCTGATACAGATGCTATACTATCTATTGCTACTGGAATTACTGGAGATAAAGATATTAATTGTTACGATGCTTTAGAACAAGGTTTGATGGTAATGAAAAAAGCAGATGGACAAAATTTACGCGAATTGAAATTATCAAGGAATGATAAAATAAAACCTCTTTTTGGCGAAAAATAGCAAGATTAAAATTCGTGAAGATGTGATTACTGTTGAGCCATTGCTGCTGTTTCAACGTATTTGTGTTTTAAAAAAGACCGACGAAGAGCTTCAAAATTATATGAATTATGAAATGGCACCATATTCGCATTGTCTATTTGAAGATGCGGAAGACCAAAAAGTCAACTTTTTACGAGTTATTTCGGAAAATTTCAATTAATTTAAAGAGTGTAGAAAATGTTCATTATGTTATTGATGGAGGCATGTTATTACATCGTTGCAGATGGCAATTGAATGAAACCTTTAAAATGATATGTGAGCATTATGTAAGATATTTTAAAAAATAATTATAATAATAACACGTACGTGATATTTGATGTATATAAGAAGGACGGTATTAAGTCAGCCGAAAGGAATCGTCGTGCATTGAAAAATAAATGTATAGACATTGAATTCTAAGAAAATATGCCTTTGAAAATAGCTCAAGATAAATTTTTGTCGAATAATAAAAATAAAAGCCGCTTGATAGAAATATTGAGAATTAAATTAGCTGATAACAATATTTTTACATGCCAAGCGGAGAGCGATGCAGACAAATTAATTGCTGATACAGCAATCAATTTAGAAACAAACAATGTTGTTATAGTTTCAGAAGACACTGACGTCTTGGTTATATTAACGGCATTAGTGAATGAGGATCGTGAAATATATTTTTTGAAACCATCCAAAGGCAAAGTCCAACAAAAAATATTTTCTTCGAGAAGTTTAAAAGAAACGCTCCCAAAATGTAAAGAACATATTCTTTTTTTACATGCTTTCACGGGTTATGATACTACTGCGTTTTTCATTAAAGGCAAAATTAAGTTTGCCAAAAATTTTGAGAAATGTCATGATCTTCACAAATCAGCAGAAGTATTCAAAAATGTCAACGAAGATTCGAATAATATATTTCAAGCGGGTGTAACATGCATTTTGGGTTTATACGGAGCATCACCAAAAATTAGGTTTGAATACACATTGAGATACAATTCTTTCATAAAAGCAACGGCCAAAAATCCGAGTGTTCTTTTATCATCGTTACCTCCTACAACTGATGCAGCATTCGAACATCTAAAAAGAGTGTACTTGCAAATTCAGATATGGCTAGGAAATAACGTAGATATTGATAATTGGGGATGAAAGCATTTCAATAGCATGCTCATCCCAATAACAATGAATCAATCGCCAGCTCCGGATCATCTATTGCAAATATTATTTTGTAATTGCAAAATGGGACGTGCGGCTGCTTGTGGTTGTCGAAAGAGTGGCTTCTACTGTAGTGTAGCATGTCTACGGTGCAGCGAAAATAGTTGTTCCAATACACCACCTATTATTCAAATAAATGAAGTCGCAGAAGATATGTTGTAAACATGAAAAGGTACATTGTTTAAATAAACAAATATTTTATTAATAATTGTATTTTTTATTTAATAAATATTTTATTGCTATAATTAAAAAAATTTCAAATTTGTAAAAAAAAATTAAGACCACAAATTTTTAATAGGTAAACTTTTTTATATGTATCATTAGCTGAACATTCCATTTTGAATTTTTTAATTTCATTCACTGTAACTGAAATCCGAGATTTGCATGTATTTAACGCCCCGGACGCTGCACTAAATAGCTTTGACTTCTGTACTTTCAAGTGGCCGCGGTAGCCAAGTGGTACAGATATCGGATCGTGGCTGGCTTTGTCACGAGTTCAAGCCCAGTACCACTAAAGACCCACCGTGTAGGGCAGCGATGCACGTTAAATCTGTCGAGAGCTGAAACATCCTCCCGTTGGAGTGGTAGTTAGGAGAGGGGGTGCCAGCTCAGATGTCCTCCACGTCACTTGACCATGGTTCAAAATTACGTGGTCCGTCGCCAAAAGCTCTCGTGTAGCTGAACAGTGCGACGATAATACTCACTCACTCCGTACTTTTAAAAATTGAGAGAATTTTGGATAATCGGATTTCTTACTTTTTAACTAAAGAAAGAAAACTTCATCCCCAACATTATGGTTTCGTTCCTTTCAAAGATAGCAGGAGTGCTACTTATCTTGTACATAAGGCAATTGTTCGTCAGTGTCACGGGTTTAAATAATTTGACGGACCAAGTCTTTCAGACTAAAATTTTAATAAAAATAAAATGGTAACATAAGTTATTGTGGGTTTCGATGTAAAGTAGTTATTACCCACGTCAGCAAATGCTGAAATCCTTCAGCTTCTCCGAATATATCATCCGGCTGGCAGGTGCGCACGCAAGCTTCTTCACGCATACGCCATACTCGCAGTCATCATTACGCAGGCGTCAAAATCCCGCCTGGCCTTGCTATGTCCACATGCAAGAACTTAACAATTTGTATCTTAATATAAAATAAGCAATAAATTTTAAACATGAATTAATACTAATAAATATTAAGTGAATATATAATTGAATATCAAATTTCAGCAGAGCTTAAGTTCTCAAATAATAAAATACATAATACAAAGAAAATTGTAATATATAGTAAGTAATTTGATACATGAGACAATATCAAAAATTCTAACAATAAATTCCAAGTTAATAATATCATAGATAACCGTACACATTTAATTTTTAATAGGTAGTATACTCAGCTTATTGATAGACTTTTTATAAATACCTTTACTAGTTTTAATGTCTACAAATCTAACTTTTTTATCCTTCTCCATGTATATTTTAACAACACGTCCCAATAACCATTTACAAGGAGGAAGATTTTCTTCTCTTATTAAAACCATATCTCCCAATTTGAGATTTTCTTTATTAACAATCCATTTCTTTCGTTGTTGCAGACTATTTAAATATGAAAGGCTCCACCTTTTCCAGATCGTTTGAACTTATTTAGTTATTCTCTGCCAAACATTTAAGCGATTTGATTCGCATTGCAACAGAGACGGTTCCAATATAGCTGTGATCGGTCTCCCGATTAAAAAGTGAGCTGAGGTTAAAACCTCCAAATTATCTACGTCAGATGAAAGTGATGTAAGAGGTCGAGAGTTCGAAATTGCTTCAATTTGCGTTATTAAAGTCAATAATTCTTCATAACTAAATTTTGAGTTTCCTGCAACACGTTTAAAATTATATTTTAAAGATTTTATATTAGCCTCCCATAGACCTCCCCAGTTTGGGCTTCTAGAGGGAATAAATGACCATGCAATGCCTTCTGCGAAAAACGATTAGCTTTCTCGATTAGCGCCTATCATGTTAGTACCATTATGCGAAAATATTTTATGACACTTACCCCTTCTTGAAATAAATCTTTTCAATGCAGCAATTAAAGCTTGTGAAGTTAAGTCACTGATTTTATCTAAGTGAATGGCCTTTCTTACCAAGGCAAATAAATATACAAACATAAACTTTAATTTCAGGACCTTTCCTCTGATATTTATTTTTGATAAAGAAGGGTCCACACAAATCAATTCCAGTTGAATTAAAGACCTTATCAGGAGTTATTCTTCCTTTTGGCAAATCACCCATTTTTTGAGAACAAATTTTAGAATTAAATTTAAAGCAAATTACACAGTTATGCACAACTTTTGTGCAAAAATTTCGCCTGTGAATTGGCCAATATTTAAGTCTAACCTGATAAAGTAAATTTTGGGGCCCAAGATGAAAATACTTTTCATGGTAGTATTTAACAATAACTTCAGTTAGTTTATTTTTCGCAGGAAGCAATATAGGATGTTTACTCGAATAAGGAAGTCGAGAGTGTTTCTGTGTTCCACCTACTCGAATGATTCCCTTATCATCTAAAAATGGGGATAAATTTAAAATCTTATTTTTATTACAAACGCCATCACCATTTTGCATAGCTCTAATTTCCGTATAGAATGAGCTAAGCTGTATTTGTTTCATTAAATAACTTTCTGCTTCCTCCGTCTCATCTCGTAACTTTTTTTTGAAAAAATGTAGGTATGGGGATTTTTTTGTGATTTTTAGATTTATTTAGTATACTTTAAGGAAGAAATCATAAAATTGAAATTAGAAAAAAAATTTATTATTAAAATGAGAAAAAACTGGAGAAAATGTACAAAAAATTACATAAACGGGGCCCGCTCTGTACAAAAATGTTTTGAACAAATTTTCAATTTTTCAGTTTTAACCCTCTGACCGGATGACCCGCTAATTGAATTTCACTTCGAAAGCGATCTACTTTTTTAAAGCTAGCTACTCCGAAAATGCTCCGATAAATTTCGCGAACTGCGTCAAAAACGAATGGCAGTTTAGTGCTTTCCCCTGTTAACGCCGCAGGAGGTCCCGATTGGTTTTGCAGGGAAGGATTTTATTGCTTTTCGGTCTCTGTGTTCTTCGAAACGGGAGGTTTCTCATTCACAGCTGTGGCCTAGGGCGAGGATTGTGAAATGGACATTTTCTACACTTCACGGCCAACAGAGAGTTCACCCAATTTATTGCAAATATATATTTCATATATTTGGAAAATTTGCTCAATTTCTGATCTAAAAACCAATTAGGTTTTAAGAAATTTTAATTTTCTGAGTTTTGATTTAAAATTCGGTTTCATTTTAAAGCATTTTTGCATTCCTAGATTGAATTAATTAAAAATATTTTTAACACAATCCAATATTTCGTGTGAAACGGCAATTAACTACAATTTTAGTTTCTAAAATCATTTCTGTTTGCTCATGTTTTTAAGTTTTTGAGTTTTCTCACATTTACTTAATTAAGATTGATTTAAAGACCAATATATTTTTTGACACATAGTTTATATAATTTAAAAGCTCTTTACTTTGTTTTCATTATTTTTTTTCCTTTTGAAAAATGCCATGACCAAAATGCACGCAGGCTACTGTGATAAATAATACTTGAAAGGGATGGAATATGACTGAAAATGATAAATCTAAAATTCAGCTTTTTCAGGTAATATTACAATTAGACTACAGAATACAAATGTTGCAGAATGAACTAAATATTTCCCTGATGTACCACAAACTACATTATAATAAATCTATTGTAGTACTACACTGCAGTATTTTAAAGTCATGCAACAAAAACTTAAACTTGCTTAACTGCCACGATGGGGAACTGAGAAAAAAATAGATATTGTTTACAAACTTGGTGATTTCAGGATTACGTTTGTATAACTACTAATTTCTATATAAATATTTTGCATTTAAAACTCTTGTGAATATATAAGGTTCTGATAAAAGTGAATAATTGATCAAATTAACAGTTGTTATCAATGTTATATATGTCTTAGAATATTTTGAATTAAAAAAGATATTTCAGTCATATTTATTTCAAGTAGAATTTTCATGTAGAGCATAATTTGGATAGTAACAGATTGAAAAATTAAAGCTTTACAGGCAATGGAATTTTTTTTATGCCTTTACAAATTTTAAATATTGTTAGTTATGTTATTGAACAGCGCCCTCTAGCGGCTTGTAAAGAAAAACGTCAGTGTAAGTGTAACACTCACTCCGAGAGGTTGTGTACGGAGTAGAGAGAAAGATTAAAAATATTACAGTCCACTGCGTGTGTTTACTGTGTGTGTGTGTTGAGTCAATTCATGGTCCACCTCACCGGAGGAAAACAACCTTATGGATATGAGAATTTGTGAAACCGTGGATTATCAAAATTCACAGTGAAAAAAAAATATATAAGTGATTGCCAAAGTGTGAATAGAGAACGATTGACTTTAGCGAGCAGCGTGAAACAGCGATCTGAGGAGGTAGGTGCAATTAATTGATCCTTCTATTAGTGTCCTTAATTGATAAATATGTCTTTAAATAAATTAGGGAAAGATGAGTTAAAAATCGTTGCGGAAGAGTTAAATTTAACTGTACCAGAAGGAGCAAAAATCGCTGGCTTAAAAAACTTAATTGTAAATAGTGACGTTTACAAAAATGATTAAGAGTTAGTTCAATCTGCAATCGATTATGCTTTGGCGGAAATTAAAAATAAGAGATTGGATAGTGAAATTAAGTTAGAATTTGAACGAATTAAATTAGCGCAATTGCAAAAACAATTAGAGCTTGCAAATATCCAGAAGAATTTACCTCAAAATTCCGATATTCGAAATCCGAGTGTTTTTGAAACTGCCGACAGTAATAATGTTGAGACTTTGTTAAAGTCCGTGAAAACTTTAACAATACCCGTACCTTCAAGAGTGGAATCATATAATTTATTTTTCCAGTCGCTTGAAAAAGCATTCAAAATAAAAGAGGTTATATTAAATAAAAGTGCTGTCCTTAAGAATACGTCTGTTGGGGAAACAACAACAACATTATACATTTTATCACAACGTATCACATTGGCGCATCACGTCAGGATATAGAACGCCTGAGAGGGAGTCAAGACATCAAAAGGAACCACGAGGTAGGCAACCCTTTTGTATCGTTTTGAGCGAATTCAGCAAGGTTCTTTTTTTTCTTTTCTAGATTTTCTGGGTTATAATTCATTTGGTATAATTCTTTCTTTCTAAGCATGTTTCGCGGAGCTAGAAAGGAAGAATTAATATTAATTGCGGATGAATTGGGTGAGGAAATAACCCCAGAAATAAGAATGTTAGATTTGGAAAATTTAATTTTAGATAGCGACAAATATAAAAACAATAAAGAGTTTATTGATGACTATTTAGATTCGATTATTTCGGATAGAAAATCAAAGGAAGAGCAAGCGCGTGTAATGGCAGAATCTCGACTTGAGTTTGAAAAAATAAATCTGGAAAAACTTAAACTGGAAATGGAATTGGGAAAAATAAATTTAGAAAGGGCAAAATTGGAAAGTCAAAGGGATAGCAATGAGTTGCAGCATACAAATCCCGAAACAAAGCAAACTTCGATAGAAAATTTTATTCTAAGTGTTCGTACTTTAACTCTTCCGATTCCTAAAAAAAAGAGGGGTGGAATTTATTTTTCTCTTCTTTAGAACGTTCATTTAAAACCAAAAATGTGCCGGAAAAATTTAAAGGAGAGATTCTTTTAAACTTGCTAGGAGAAAAGGCCGAAAATATTTTAGTTTACGTAAAAGATGAAGAAATAAGCGACTATAATAAATTAAAAAGTTTAGTTCTAAGAGAATTTGAGCCAACACCTTTAATTTGCTTGCAAAATTTTCAAAAAGCGAAACGAATGCCAAATGAAACGCATGTTCAGTTGGCATCTCGTTTGTTAACGAATTGGGATCAATACTGTAATTTGAGAAATGTAAATGATTTTAATTCTTTAAAGGAGTTAATTGTTAGCGATAAACTATATGAAACATTAGATAATGAAACTGCCGTTCATATAAATATAAAACAGGAGTAAAATTGGTTCAAACCAATTGAAATGGGAAAAGAGTGACATGTTTTATGCTTGTAAAGGAAAATCATTTTCGGAGTTTACACAGAGAGCATGTCATAATCAGAATGACTCACGAAAGGATTTTAAATATATCCCCCCTTACGCGAGACGGGAAGTAATAAATCTCAATTCGAAGGAAAACAAATTTATTAACTCAAAACAAAGTAGGTTAAATAAAAAAATAGAATGTTACATTTGCGGTGAAAACCATTTAGCTCGAGATTGTAATAAAAAGTATTCTAAATTAAAAAATGAGAAAAAAGATACTTCTCAAGTGCAATATGTACAACCGAAAGTTGACCTTGAGCCTTTGAAATATGTTATTGTTTATATTAACGGGAAAGCAATAAATTGTATTTTGGATAGCGGAACCCAGATTTTTATATGCAATTCCGATACCTTTCCAGATAGTTCTAATGATGAATTCGGAAAAATTACTTTAAGCTCTGCATTCGGAGAAAATGTAGAAGCAAAACTAATTAAAACCGCTATAGCTCTTGATAATAATTCTTCGAATCATCCAATGGATTGCTTGGTAGCGATCACAGATAAATTAAATGCTGATGCTTTAATACCTCCTGCTTTATATGAGTCTTTGTGTTCAATAAATGACAAAAATAATAAAAAGGAAAATGATATTTTTACCGAATCGGCTGATAGTTCTATTATGTTTTCAAATGATGAAAATGAAGCAGAGTGTGGGAAAGATATATTTTATGTTGAGAGTGACTCAGATAACATAAATTTTAATTCGGATTACACTAAAATAAAAGATGAGCAGAATACTTGTGAATACTTCTCTTGAAAAGGTTCGTGCAGAGTTAAAATTAAACAAAGGAAATCTTTTAATAATTGATGGATTAATTTATCACAGGGATAAAATTCTAAATGAACTAGTTATGCAATTGGTTTTACCGCGTTGCAGAATAGATAAGGTAATGAAACTAGCCCATGAGTCAGTTTTTGGAGGTCATATGGGGGTTAAGAAAACAAAAGAGAGGATAAAATATAATTTCTTTTGGCCAAATATGTCTGGCGAAAATACTGAATTCGTCCAGACATGCAAAGGGTGTCAGCTACGGAAGCCTGAGAAAATTGGAGATAGAGCTCCCATTACACCTATTGTCCGTCCTCAATTTCCCTTTGAGATTGTTAACATAGACGTGATCGAACCTATTCAACCGCCATCTGGTAGAGGACATAAATACGTTCTTTGTATGATGGATCAACATACACGTTGGCCTGAAGCAGTACCACTTAGATCCCTAACAGCCAAAAATGCATGTGACTCTCTATTACAAATATTTTCGAGGACTGGAATTCCCAGTATAATTGCCAGTGATCAAGGCACAAACTTCAAGTCGGCTTTAACCCAAGAATTTACGAAAAGGATTGGATCTAGTCCTAGGTTTTCCTGTCCTGGCTACCCGGCCAGCAACGGACTGGTTGAAAGATGGAATAAGGTATTGAAGGACATGATTCATCACGTTATTCGTGAAGATCCACGAAGCTGGGATCGACAATTACCTTTTCTGTTGTTTGAATACCGTGAAGTACCGAACACTACCACTGGTGTATCACCATTTAGGTTACTTTATGGCAGATAAGCTCGAGGGCCGTTAGCCATTCTTAAATCATCCTGGGCAGGCGAAATACATCTTCCGACGAACATTTCCCAGTCAGCCGCTGATTACCTTCAGGAAATGAGAATAAATATGGAAAAGGCTGCTGAGAGTGCCTCTTTAACTGCTGCTCAGAAACAAAAGGCTTATGGAGATTACTTCAACAAGAGATCATCTGTGAAGAATTTTATCATCGGAGAACAAGTTGTTTTGCTGATACCAGATTCTAGTAATAAGATCTATGCGAGATGGACTGGACCTGGAGAGATAATTCAACATCATCCACCCCATTCATATAAAGTTAAACTGTCCGATGGAACTGTAAGACATGTTCACGTGAATAAGATCAGGAAGTATCATCCTCGTGCACTTGCAGTTGGGGTCATTTTTGAAGGTGACCACGAATTCGGAGAAATCCATCCCACTCCTAATTTATCGAGGTCCACATCTGAAAGAGTTCTACATGAAATCCATCTGAATCATCTGAAGGAGAGTGAGAGGGAACAAAAGTGCTAGCGATTGTTCTAAAACACCAAACACTATTCACAAGTGATGTGAAAATAGCCAAAGTAGGGACTCATCGAATTCGCTTAAAGCCAAACATTGAACGTAAAAAGCCGTTCGTATATATCGCATACCAGAGTCCTTGAAGATTAAAGTTGATGAGCAGATAGAGGAGCTCTTGCGACTTGATTTAATTGAAGAATCTGACGCAGAAATAGCTTATCCAATTGTTTGCGTTAACAAGAAAGATGGTATCCTACGACTTTGCGTTGACTTCAGAGCTCTTAACTCGGAGAGTGTGTCTAATGATTTTCCGATGGAAGATGCAGTGGAGCTCATACATTCTATTGGGAGAGCCAATATCATCACAACGTTAGATCTCTTGAAGGGGTATTGGGCTATACCCATGGCTGAAGACAGCAAAAATCTTACATCTTTCAAGACTCATCGGCAACAATACCGCTTCAAGGTGATGAGTTTTGGTTTGAAAAATGTCTCTGCCACATTTCAGCGTGAAAGGAACAAAGCATTATCGTGTTATAGAGAATTTTCACGTGCCTACATCGACGACATCGCAATCTTCTCCAAAAATTGGGAAGAACATCTTCTTCATCTGGATACTATTTTAACGAAACTTTCAGAGTTAAATTTCACTGTGAACCTCAAAAAGTGTGCCTTTGGAAAAACTCAAATTAAATATTTGGGTCATATTATCGGTTCTGGTAAGCATGAACCAGATCCCGAAAAGACTCCAGTTATCGACAACTTACCAGTGCCTAAAACGAAGAAAAAGCTTCGTAATGTACTTGGACTGTGTAATTACTATCGTGAGTATATTCCTAAATATTCAGAACTTGTGTATCCATTGACAGAACTCACCAAAAAGAGAGTACCTGATTCCATTCCATGGACTGAGAAGCATGATTCCTCATTTCATCTTCTGGCTTTAGTGGAAGCACCGTCGCTGTACTCTCCAGTTCCTGATAAACCGTATACCATTCATTCAGATGCATCACAAATTGGCATAGCTGCTTGCCTGTCACAAAAATGTGGTGATAAGTGTTACCCAATGCTTATGCAAGTCAAAAATTAAGCAAGATCCAACAGTCATGGTCAACTATTGAACGAGAGGCATTTGCGATTGAGTGGAGCTTAAAAAAATTCGAAGTATGGGTATTTGGGACTGAAATTGAATTTTATACTGATCATAACCCTTTACCCTACTTAACAAAAAGTGCACCACAATCTGCGAGGCTACAAAGATGGGCTTTTGCACTACAAAAGTTCAATGTGGCAATCAAACATTGTCCTGGTGTGAAAATGCCTCATGCTGATGCACTCTCACGATTAGTGTAACAAATGTGCTTTTCAATTTTAAAAAGAAAATTTTAGATTTAGTGAATAATTATTTTCTTTATCTTATTTTGTGTATCTCATTATATTATTTGTGTGTCTATTTACATTTAAAAAATGCTAGTGTTTCTTTTCGAATAACAGTTTTTTTATATTAATGTTTATTATATGAATGAATATTATTTTATGCTTTATAATCAGATTGAGTATCATGTGTGACACATCAATCTTGTGTGGGGGGTGTAGTGTTTCCTCCCTTCACCAGGAGGCGCACTGTGCTCCCCTGCGGTAAGAATGTGTTTTTTTTTGTACAAGAAGAGAGAGTTTCTCGGCACCGGCGCGTTAGGTCGGAGGCCATTTTGAAACATTACGCGCGTGGGTACTTTAATTTTAAACTTTACATGTTTATGTTGAATAAAAGTGCTGTCCTTAAGAATACGTCTGTTGGGGAAACAACAACAACATTATACATTTTATCACAACGTATCACACTTACTTTCACGTAAGCTGCTGCTCCATAAGCGAGTTTAGAGGAATCGCAGAATATGTGAATTTCAATGAGATCACTTACCTCATCATTCGTTGAATCAAGAACTAACCTCGGAATTCTAAGATGATCTAATAGGGGCAGTTCTTTACACCAAATCAACCACTTTTCCTTTAACTTTGGGGGTAAAATTTCATCCCAAGTTATTTTTTTTATTCAAAGTTCCTGTATGAGACATTTTATTCTTATAGTAAAAGGTGAGAGCAATCCCAGGGGATCAAATATCTTCCCTATTGTTTGTAACATAAATCTTTTAGTATTTTCGTTTATCGAAACGAATTCCAGCAAACCTTTAGTATCCAACGTCAGACAGTCATCTAGAGTTTGCCAAGCCATGCCTAACACTATTGTTTTGTTTGTTCCCAACCTGATGGATGCATCCACAGGATGTGTGTCGAAACCTTCAGCCGCCCACTGAGCTATTAAAACACTATCATTGCTGATCCATTTTCTCATCTCCATTCCTGCTTTTTTCATAATATTCTTAGCGTGGTGAGACGTGAAAAGAGCTTCTTCTCGAGTATCCTGTCCCGTATAATCCAATCATCCGCATACATGAAAGAATCTAAATGTTGTACAGTTATGGGATGAATTTCGTTATATTTCTCAATGTGATATTTAAATGTTGCTGCTAGTAGAAATGGACTAGAATTAACTCCAAATATATATATCACCCTGTTAAATCTATAAACTTGCAAAGTGAGCTTTTCCCCAATATGTGGATTACTATCTGTCCCTAAAAACCGTACAGAATCTTTATGTTTATCCGCCAAGCAAATTTGAAGAAAAGCCTGACGAATATCCGATGATATTGCAACTCGATTTAGCCTGAAATAAATTAAAACATCTAAAAGATTAGGATTCAAATTAGGTCCAGGCCACAAGTAATCCTTCAGTGATAGTTCGTTAGCTTGGTGTGAAGCTGCATCAAAAACTATACGAGTAGAAGTAGTAACGCGACCCTCCTTTTTTATCGCTTGGTGTGGTAAGTAATACATTGGTTTGTGTACATTAATTTCAGTATCTTTGACTTTTTATATGATTCCTTGATTCAAATAATCTTGAATTGTTTCTTTGTATTGAGTGTAAAGCGTTTTATCTCTTCGTAACCTTCGCCATAAACTCTGGAAACGTTGTTTTGCCACAGAAAAGTTATTCGACAATTCGTTTCAATGTTTACGAAAAGGTAATTCAACCACATACCGATTATTATTATATTGTACAGTTTCTTTAAAAAATATTCATAGCTTGGTCATCTTTCCGATAGCAAGGGTCATCTTTTATGCCAAGGGATTCGAGCTCAAAAAACAGCTTTAATGAAAAGCTGTTAGTCTTGGTTCCCTGGAGTCGTCCACTATAGCAATCCAGCCAAATTTAGTATCCCTGAACAACAATTCTTTATTTACTTTATATACGTTATCTTTAATTATTCTTAAGAAAATATTCACTTTCAGTAAAGCGTGAATTTCCTTAGCTTCGTAAAAATAGGGATCTGATAATTCTAAAAATCCAGGAATTTTTATTTCCGAAACATCTAGCGTAACACTTGGTGTCAACCCGGTAATTTTTTCAGTCACAAAAAATTCTACGTTTTCTCTAAAAGAACCCCACTTTTATTAGAAATTAAAATATTAGTTTTCCCCTTTAAATTTTGTTTCAATGAATTGAGTCCTGAAAATGAGAAATTTATTTTTTCTATTGTAATGCCAAGAAAATCACACATTTTTCTGGATATAATATTAATGTTAGACGCTGAGTCCAAAATGACGGAACATTTTAGTTCTCGGCCTTCATTATTTCGTAAGAAAACGCTGCTAGTCTATATTAACACGTTCTTTCTATGTTGAGAAGCCGTGCTACTCAAAACTGTGTTCTGTGTGGAAGAATCCACCACATCCGATTCCCGGTCCCCCGGGTTTGTTAGTACTGGAAGTTCGGCGGAGGGAATAGCCCCTTTTCTTCGGTTACCTATTGCCACAGTACAGAGGGAGCGAGAATGTTTATTGATGCATGGGCACATATACGTCGAAGTACATTGCATCCTTTTGTGGTTTCTTCGCAAACACAGTACTTATACAGACGGACTAGATCTAATCATTTTTCGGGGTTCAATTCTAGAAACTTTTTGCATCGAAATATCGGATGTAAAGTTTTATCCTTACAAACTATGCAACTCTTGTTTTCAACAGATTGATTCATTAAAAGATTGGTTTTTGTTTTAAAGGATAAGTTAGGTTTTCTTAATATCGTTTTTGTTTCGACAATATAATTTTTATCTACGGATAAAAGAATGGTTTCGCGTTGTTCTTAAAATGCAATAAATTCATCAAATGTGGGAACATCTTTTGCTTTTAAACTCAGTTCGAAATTTTTTCGTGATTCATTATCCAATTTCTTTAGCATAACATTTAATAAAAATACATTAAATAAATTATTTTGTTCATAGTTTAATAATTTTAGAGCCCGTAAGTTTTTTTAATGCAATCAATCATTTCACGAATTTCTTTCGGATTCTCACGTTCTATCTTCTTAAAATTTAATATTTGTTGCACATGAATATCGACAATCAATCTTTTGTTATCATATCGGGATTCGAGTGCTTCATATAATGAAGAAAATGCACCGAAAGTGGAGGCAAATTCTTTAACTTCATTTGATAGATAGGAATTTAAATAATACAATTTCTGTGACTGAGTCAGTTGTTCGTTAGTTGTAATTAAATCGTCAAATTGGGATTTAAAGTTACATATTTTCCCGAAAAGGTGGGAAGTATTATAGGTGGAATTTTTGTTTGAGCAAAAGTTCCGTTTTCGTATTTGTTTTTTTCAACTGCAGTCACAGACAATGATACATTAACTGGGCCGACAGGACCAAAAAATGTTCGTGAGTGTCACGAGTTTAAATAATTTGACGGACCAAGTCTTTCCGACTAAAATTTTAATAAAAACAAAAAGGTTATGTGGGTGGTCGGGAAAACTTCAGTAACGTGGGCTGGGATTTTCCACCGCCAAATCTTCTTTTCGAGCCAAAGGTCGATTGCCAAGGCATATCCTTGAAAGGAACCGGTTTGTAGTAGCCAGGTGTGTGTGAGCGATACAATTCTCCTCAGAAAATGACTCCGCGCAGTAATACACCGTATTCCTGACATTCGGCTTTTTTTTAATGCTGATGTTTTCTGAAAATATTACCAGTGTAATTTAAGGGGTATAGGTTAAACGATTTCTCGAATTCACATTTTTAACTTTTTTACCGTAAAATCAGATAAAAAACCTTTGTGTATATGTCAAAAAGTTAAATTTCACGGTGTTTTTTTTTTATTATTTAAATTCGAAGCTAAATTAAATTATTTTTACAAATACGAGACACATGTATCAAATTAAACATAGTTTAAATTTTTTGCCAGTACAAAGGAAAATAATTATGAAAAAAACACGCATTTTAGTATAATCAATGTAGAATATCTAGTTAACGTTGAGACAGAATCTAATCGAGAAATCTCATATCTTACTATCCTAAATCTCTATTATTTCTTTTATCTCTATCATTACCTTAATTTCTAAAGGAGATAACCACTGAGATTTTTCGAAATAATCAAATGATTTTCTGAATCTTCTTCCTTTATATTTATTCAGAGATGATTTATTTTTTACAACATAGATTATATATATATATATATATATATATATTTCATATTATTCTTTTTTCAAAATAATAGTTACAAGGAGATTGTTACAAATTGGAAGGGAATATATTTTTACAGTGCAGTATTTTACACATTTTCTCTTTTTTTTATTTACAGATTTTCGAAAAAATAGTTATTTACAAAAAACTGTTGATATTGTATGAGTTTGTGAACAGTATAAGAAAATTCATTTCTGCTCCAGATAATAAAAATGGCCTCGGTAACCTAGTAGGCAAGGTAATCAACTCGTGGCCAGCGTGTCAAGAGTTCGAGCCCAGTACCGCAGAAGACCCACAATGTAGGGGGCGATGCACGAAGAACCTATTGATGCTCAAACGTTCTCCTGTTGGTGTGGAAGTTAGGAAAGGGGGTGCAAGCTCAGGTGTCGTTCTCGTCACTTGACCATGCTCAAAATTACTAGATCCGTCTCCAAAAGCCCTCGAGTAGCTGATTAGTGTGACGTTAATATTTACTCACTCCAGATAATAAATGTGTTAAAAATAAATCTCGAATTATCCACGTATAATAAATCTCGAATTTTCAACATCACGTCTTCTACGATTCCTAGAAAGGGATGACTGTAAGTTGATATCTTATCTGCACCACTTTCTGAACAGGAAATTGATCAATCAAGAGTTCATTAGGGATATGAAAATATTTATCTTAAATTAACATTTCATTCAGTACTTTTTATAACACTAATTAACACAATTCAAAACAAAAAAAAACTCTAGAATTTAATAATGTCTTTGTCAAATCCTACATAATTTTATTCTTTTTTTTCTTACACTTTTATATATATCTGTGTAAAATAATTATATCGATTTTTTTCCCCTAACCTGGATATAAGATGTAAAATTTCTTTTCAATGGAAATGAGTGATTTCCATTTTGTACAATTTATATTTCAATATTCGAACCATATTCAACTACAATTATAGCAAAAATTATAATTGACATAGTTTAAATATCCATGTAAAAAGTGAAATTTAACTTGCATTCAGACAATGATTAAATAACAAAATTTATGTGCTCCTTAATCCATTGTCTTCTAATAAAAGTTCATAAACATTTAGAAACATGTAAATCTCAAAAACTCGGAAAATGATTTTAAAAATATTTTATTATTTCTAAAGATTGAATATTGTAACAACTGCAAAATTTTAAAATGAAAATGTTAAAAAAAAATGTGTTCAGGAAAGCACTTTTCCCCTTGCAAAACAAGCATGAATGTTTTCATCAACAAGACTTAAGAGATTTTAGAGGTGATAGGCAATTTTTTAAAAAAAATGATAGCATTAATTTTAGATTTGTTTATGGACCATAGCAAATAAAAATATGATTAATAGAATTTTCTTGATTTTAGAACTTAAGACAAAAATTAGTATAAGAAAATTATTAAAGCAAAATGAATTAATTGGTAAACTTATTATTTTAGAATATCATACATAGTATAATTTTTATAGCATATCGAATCGCGCGTGTGTGATTCTGTCATATAACACATCTAAGTATTAACGTATCAGAATAATAAAGTAAAGAATTTTGTGGATAATGAGAAAAATTTATAAAATTATCATGTATTTCACTAAATTTGTAAAAAGTAAAAATTAACTGGATTTTCTATTTCTCATACAAAATTCTGGTTTTTTTTTCTTTTGTCGTAATATTGCAGTTTTTACCTCAATCAGTAAAATTCTGTGAAATTCGAATTTTTTTGTTTGATTATCACTGCTTAGAAATATCAGCAAAATTTTCCATTTTATTATAAAAAAAATAAAATACATCTATACTCTTGAATTCTTAATATGCATATATTCATAAGAAAATAATATATTTAAAATTTAGAGGGATTTAAAATTTAAAAACACCTTTTGAATAATTTTTTTTATTTATGTTAAAAATTATATTTTAGCATTTCATATAATGCTTCTATTCAAGAAAATGTTAGATGAAATTTTGTACGTATTATTCACACAATTTTAAAAATTTTACTTTTTCTGTATTCACTAATTTTTTTGTAGTATTTCTAAGAATGTTTTAAACAACCTTAGAGATCAATTTAACAATAACTTAATTAGTTTTGGAGAGAAAAATGAAATGTTTATATGTGTGCTAAATTTCAACTAAAAAGCTAATATCCCCTACATTTTAATTTTTTTAAAAAAAATGTATTCAGGTTACAGCAAAATGTATCCCTAATTTTTTACATGTATTATATATAACACACAGGGGAAAATGGAAGTGATTGGTAAATAATTGTAGAAGAAGTAGCATTTTGTGAATGCACTAATGTATCGAAAAAACACAAACTCAGAAAAACCATTTTAAAGTATATGTTTTAAAAAAATTATTATTATAAGCTTAAATAAACTTAAAATACCCCTTTAGAGCATTAGCTATATATTTTTATTAAAAATGGTTGCATTTTCGTATTATTTCTACTCGTGTATATTTTTTTTTAAATGATAACTTTTTCGAGAATATTAATTACTCAAGAAAAGTGTTAATTTTTTTTTCTGTCATGACAGAAATTTTAAAGTCTTTTGCTTCACATAATATTGAAATATTAGATCTGTATGAAAACATATGATGAATAAGAACTGAAATTATTTGTAAAAAATTCTTTAATTAAAAAATGTTACATGCACACATTTCACAAAGAAAAAAAATTGCATTATTGTAATGCCTCAGAAATATCCAGCTTTATACGTAACATCTTCCTTTTTTGTAGTAATTATTTTCCTTTTTCAAATAGCTTATTTTTTTAGTCAAAAAGCTTTCTTTAGCTTTTTTTTAATCTAAAAAGGGGGGTGGGGCATGGTCGAATTGCCTAATTTGTTTACATTTGTCAATTGAAATTTTTTCCAACTTCTAATTTTTAGGCGTACAAAACTGACATATCAATCGAAAGATAATAATGCAAAGAATATGATTAAATATAAATATAAAAAACGATATTTTGATCATTTCGAAAATACCGAGTCTTCGTAAGGAAAGTCAAATTTTGAAAATGTTAATTTAAAATAAAATTCGAGTAACCAACACAACTAATCAAATTTATTTTGCAAAATTTAACCAATTAATCAACACACGAAAATTATTTTGCTGTTCTTTTACATGCAATTAAAAAAATACTGTTTCAAAATTAATGAAAATATTAGGCATTTTTGAGTATAATATGCTTGGATTATTTTAATCTACACTGCTCAAAACAATTAGGGGAGCACATGATTTTAACAAAAGTAAGCAAAGATGTATACCAATAAGTAACATAAAATGAATCATCCATAATGTAAAGCCTACCAGGAAACGGAAGAAGAAAACTTTATATACAAATCAAAGTTTATGACGTCAAAAACCAGAAAAAGGAGATAAGGGCAGAAATCGGGATGTTGCAGAAACGTCTGTTTTATTGCCGTAACTGTGAAATTCGATTGCGCAGTATTTTTTTTTAAGACAAGGTTACTTGAAAATGTCTCAACAACCTAATTTACCGGAATCCATGGCATGGCGTGTTATAGGCAGACTGGAACCCGGGTAAACACAACGTAGTGTCGCGGAAGCTATTGGAGTCGCCAGAAGTGTTGTTGCAAGGCTGTGGAATCGATTCCAAGAAACAGGAAATGTTAGACGTCGACCAGGGGCAGGTCGGCCACGCGCCACTACATCAACTGATGACCGGTATATACAGTTAGCAGCCCGTCGAAACAGAACAGAGAATGCTACGCAGCTGCAAAGACAGTTGCTCTTGGCAACAGGACGAAGGGTGTCCAGCCAAACAGTACGTAATCGGCTTCATGAGGGAGGGCTCTATGCACGTAGGCCAATGGTCTGCATTCCGTTGACCCCACGCCACCATGCGGCCCGAAGAAGATGGGCTGCTGAACATCGAGATTCGGAGCAACATGATTGGAGCCAAGTGCTGTTTACAAACGAGACCCGATTCAGTCTAGAGTGTGACACCCGACGTGTTCTTATATGGAGGGACAGGGGCACTCGAAATAACCCCGCATTCGTTAGTGAAAGGTCACAATACAGAAGAGCTGGTTGGATGGTATGGGGTGGAATCAGCATAGGCGGACGTACGGACGTGCATATCATTCGAAATGGCACTTTGACGGGCCGAAGGTATGCAGACGAGATACTTCGACCTCATGTCATCCCTTACGCTGGAGCCATTGGAGATTCCTTTGTTTTCCAGGATGATAATGCCCGACCGCATAGAGCTCGTCTGGTGGAGAACATGCTTGAAGCTGAAACAATACAGCGTATGGAATGGCCAGCGTGCTCTCCTGACCTGAATTCAATCGAGCATGTTTGGGGTATGCTCGGATGACGCATTGCTGCACGACCAAGGCCACCTGCAACTGTCCGAGACTTGGAGATTGCACTTCTTGAGGAGTGGAACAGTATTCCCCAAAGTCTGATCGATAACCTCATCGCATCCATGGCAAACAGGTGTGCAGCAGTCTTAGCTGTTCGAGAAGACCACACGCCCTTTTAAAACTCATGCATCATGTCTAAACAGTACCTTTTTTTATCGTTTACATGTAACCAAATTGTTGCCCTAAATCATCTTTTCATGTTTTTTCCATATTTTCAAAGAATTAAAGCTTAATTCCAAATTTTTTTACGCCTTTTTTCTGTATTGCGCATTGATACGCGTGTACTATGCATTGTATGCCAATACGTGGCTGTCTCACACGGTTTTCTTCACTTTTTGCTTGCTTCCCTAATTGTTTTGAGCAGTGTAGTTTGAGAAAAAAATGCTGTTATAAAACTAATTTGTTCAAATAAAGTAAGTCTAGTTATTATATTTAATAAGTGTTACGCATAAGAGATGAAAAGGATAAATGTTTACTTGATTAAACAATTGTTTGAAAAAAATTGTCCTATTTTCAATGTTTCATGAAAAATTATATTCACCATTTTTTAAAATCTAACAGTGATACAATCTAATTAATAAAACTAAAAATGTTTATTGAATAACAATACAGAAATTAACATTACAGGAGGTTTCTCAAATTATTTCCCATTGATATTGAATAACATGAAATTTTCTTGCAATACTTTATAATTTATATGAAGTGAAATGAAGGCAGCACTCAGCTGGAATGTCTTTCAACTTCCACATAACATCATTTCACAATTCCGAGACACCGTTTTGTTTCATAAGCAGCACTTACAGAATTCTACATAATGAAGGATGTCAGGATTCGAACTAGGCTGCGACCCTGTAAGAAAGATAGAAGTAGTAGAAATATCTTATAGCACAAAATAAAAATTAATGTGAAAGCTAAACAACATATAAAATTATTCACCAGAATACAGATTTGTATGATGGGAGTGTGTATTACAGAAACCTGTGGCGAAATTCAATATTCTAACGTATAAAAGAAAGAAAAAGAAAATGACCTATTTTAACGCATTAGACTTAAACTTGATGCAACAGTCTATGAGGGTCAGGCCCTGCTGTGTCCATCCAAGTATACTTGATCTTTGGGTACTGAGGTGCATGAGTAGATGTTCCGATCAGGTGGTCAGTCTGAAACGAGATCCCAGTGTTTAAATCCCCAAGCAAGCTGGTTACTCATTTATCGACCCACTGCAGTAGGGATGAAAGGCTGAGTCGACCTTGCCGAGCCCAGGAATAGAACCCGGATCTGTGGTAAAATGAACAGATATTTGTGTTGCTATCCCAAGTATTAAAAAGGAATCACGTGGCTTTTTTTCTGATGTAATCCGCGTTCAGAGTGACAGGCCGTTAATTATTTCTAAATTGCTCTCCTGAGCATGGCGCAACAATTCTTTCTCTGGTAAATGCTATTGATTCCAGTTGAAATACTTCATCTTAAAACTTTTTCAGCCGGAATTTAACTCAAATTTAAAGCTGGTTTATGAACAATGTACCTTCTCCTAATACGTCATCAGTATGTAAATAAATGCTTACCGGTTTCCCCTTTAAAGAAGAAAGACTTCTAATAAAACTCTTCCCAATTTGGATCTCCGTCCTCATCATCGACAAAAGGAACTTCCTCATCATCATCACTTAAGGCTGAAAGAAATGAATAATGTGTGTGTGTTTTTGTTTAAAAGAGTACCATTATCTCATGGCAGCAAGTCTTTTTAAAAAATATATAAAATGTAATACCGTTTAGTAATTTTTTATTAAAAGTCTTTGGCATTATGTCAGAAATGCCCTCGGATTCTGCTGTGGGAACTTCAATTTTTCTCAACTGTATGCCTTCTTTTCCATATCCCGGAAAAACCCAAGATATATCTTCTAAAAACATTTGCACTTTTGCGTCCAGAGACTTCAGTATATTTAATCGCGTCCTTCGGTAAAAATGCAATGCCATATATTGTCTTATAGACTTTTCGGATTTTCTATTTATTATTGATTTTTTAAAATACCGGTTTTCATTTTCCAATGGATTTATTGTAATTAATTTATCAGTTTTATTAACAAACTCCCCTTTTTTGTGGTTGGTTGTCTTATGTAATGCCTCGTTAAATAGTTTATTTACATTGTGATATTGAGTTGCGCTGTCCGTACATATTACCGAAGTCTCTGGATTACAGTGCCTAGCAATACGAGGCCAAAGATCTTTCTTCTTTTTCCCCATCAACCAAAAAAAGCCCTTCTTTATCGTCCCTGCAATATAAGAAACATTATTTGTAACATTAATTTTTCAAATCTAAAAATAAATCAAAAATCGTATTTGATTTACCGGCAAAATATTCCGAGTACAACTTGGGTCGTAGTTTTCATTTTTCGACCTTCATTATACTTTCTTTTTGTTAAGAATGTCTCGTCTAAAGGGATTGTTTTTCCTCTGAAACACAATTCATACTTTAACCGAAATATATTTTTAAATGTAGAGAACATATAAATTATTACAAAGGAAATTGTTATCTCACCTGGTCCTCCAAGAAGCTTATCGTGATGAGATCCAATGATTTCTTTTACTTCTCTCAGCCGAACATAAATGTCTACAATCGTAGCCCAACTCATTTCTTGTTGTCCTCTTCTTTCTCGGAACATATTCAATTGATCCAAGAATAAACTTATTTGCAGTTTGATGACAAAACATACTACCAATACAAAAACATCTAGTATGTGAATTTTTACGTTCTCGAAAAAAGCATTTGATGTTGGGTTCACCTGAAAAAAGGACGTCTTTAAAACAATACAACATTGTTTCGAAATATTTAGTTAATACGTATATCATATGAATATAAAACAAAAATAGCTAACCTTGAAAAGTTTTCTATTGATTACGAAATTTATTATGAATGAATAATTTTTATTACATGATTTTTTTTTCAAAATTAATTTTTAAATTTAAAGTTTTTGCATTTTTTGACATAATTTTCATGCACATTTACATTGTTCCTTGTCATCTATAATTTCATATATTTTAATAGCACTTACACTTTTTATATTACTTCAGCTCATAGGGTTTTGTGTGAACTGATACATTGATACTGAAGTACCTTTTAATTATCAAATAGGAACAATGCCCTACTCGCACATAAATAACCGTATATGTATTATTAAAAAAATTCGTATCATAAATTTAAATGTTAAAACCCTAGTATGAAACTAAATTTTTTTAAATGTATGTATATATATATATATATGTGTGTGTGTGTGTATGTGTGTGTGTGTCATATTTTAGAAGTTAACTTTTTGAAAATCTATAAAATTTATTAAAACGTTTCCATCATCTGTACATGTTTTTAACTTCTTTTACTTTTCCCGAGTATTTCAATTGGTATTTTTTCTTGCATATCCACATCCAACCTAACTTTCGGCTGGAATCTCTATTTGCTGAGGTTTCATTTCTACGAATAGGGCACATTGGAGGGGAAGTTTTTTCTGGCAAAACTCTTGCTTCTGTTAAAATATCTTTAACGTTTTCTTCAGTTAATGATATGAGGTCAAATAAATTGATATTTTCTAATAACGAATGCATCTAAAACATTTAAAAAATGCTCATAATCAGATTAATACATTGTATTAATTCATTCATAAATGAAATACAGCCGACTCTCGATAATTCGAAGTTGGAGGGACCAATGAAAAACTTCGAATTATCAAGAGTTCAAATTACCAAGAGAGGGTAGGAAAAAACTCTCAAAATACACGAAGAGAAGTTTTTTTCTAACACATTTAAATTTAAAACTATGTAATAAAGCAACAATTGTACATAATTTTTTTAAATACATTTTATACAGTATAAAAATAAAACAGAAGCTGAAAGTCCTATAATAAAAGAATACACTTGTGTCTTGAAAACAACTTTTAAAAGAATATACATAATATATATAATTAATCTTTTTTATCGAAAAAATCTGTTATCTTTTTTTTTGTTTTAAGGCATTCAATCTAACTTTATCAATAGATTTTTCTAGAACAAATGGAGCCTGTTAAATGTCTGCATCAACATGATTTTGAAGGGAAAAGTTACGTAGTTTGTTTAGTGACACTTTAGCTTCTGACAGAGTTACCGGAGTCAACTCCTCCGATTCGAATTCATCAATTTCTGTATTATTGTGGTCCAAAGCCACAATTTCAGCGTCAGATAGAGAACCCATACAGCAATGTCCGTGTCAACCAACACGTAGTCGTCAAACGTCAAATCTTGTTCTGGAAGAGCTTCCCAAAGGGATGGTTCAGCATTAAATTCAGTGAGTGTATCGTCCACATCAACCAGATTCAGCGAGGGGAAGCCTGACTTTTTAAAACAGCTGTGAATTGTGAAAGGAGTAACAGCTCTCCAAGCCTTGTCAATCATGATCAAAGCTGTTAAAATAGAAATAGTTGTTACATTCTGCTGATTTTCGAGGTTATCCAAAACACTTTTAATGACTTCACGCCGATAAAATGTTTTAAAATTATGTATGATGCCTTGGTCAAGTGGCCGAGGTTTTGATGTTGAGTTAGGAGGGAAAAATTGAAGTTTCACATTTGATAAAGGTGGGGCGTTATTGTGCACAGTACAGTTGTCTAAAAATAAGAGAATATGTCTTTTCTCTCTTTTCATATCCGAGTTCAAAGAGTCCAACCATTCATTAAAGTGTTCGGTGGTCATCCATGCCTTCTTGTTTGAGCGGTATTTGGTAGGGAAGGAGTTTATTCCATTGAAACACCTAGGTTTTGCAGATTTTCCTATGACGAGAGGAGTAATCTTTTCTGAGCCGTCCATGTTTACAGCCAGTAAAATAGTTAAACTCTCCTTGCTATATTTTCTTCCATGGTATTTTTCTTTTTTGAATGTAAATGTTTTTTTCTGGCAAAAACTTGAAAAAGAGTATGGTTTCAATCGTGTTGAAAGTGTTACGTGGTTTGTACTCCTTTATTAGATCCGAAAGCGAGTTCTGCCACTTAGAACAAACGCTAATGTCGACACTTAAGCTTTCCCCGCACATTTTTTTTGAAGACTATACCATTCCTTTTCTTAAAATTTATAAGCCATCCCTCGCTAGCCAAAAACTCGATTCCTAATTCTTTGGCGAATGCTTTAGCCTTTTCCTTCAATAAAGAGCCGCCCATCGGAATATTCTGTCCTCGACACTGTCTCATCCATGAAACTAAACACTGTTCAAGACGTGGAAAATTACTTTTACTCTAACGCATTTTCTCACTCTACTCGAAGATGCACTAAAGATTTTCTCTTTATTCTTCAGAATAGTGGAGAGCGAGATCAGTGGGATTTCAAATGCTTTGGCTACATCAACCTTTCTCTCACCTTCTTCAACTGATTATATCACCTTTTTGTTTTCAGAAATTGTTAAGCACTTGTACTTTTTAAAAGAAGACATGTCGTTCCTTTCGCGTGATAAGTCGACACTGAGGTGAGGTGTAAAGTAGTGGCCCAAGGTTTATCGAAATTAACTGGTAGGAAACGTAAATCACCACAACTATAATAAAATAATATTCTTAATTTAAAATTTTGAATCTAAAATGAACACAAGGCGTATTCACAGTTCACACTCAGCTACGGGGTATACTTAATAGCAGGGGTCGACAACTATGGCACGTGGAGCAATTCTTAGTGGCACATAACTGCTCTTTTTTTTTAAAAAAATAATAGAATAAAGTTAAATCCCTGTCTCTCCTGTCTTTGCCTCGTACATCTTTATATAAAGGTTTTATTTCTCGCTTTCAATTCTCTGCCATAAAACGATTCTGCTGAATTATCTTGGATGTAGTTCGAGTGCTTTATTTAAAAAAACATGTTTACATTTGACTCATTATTATATATATATATATATATATATATATATATATATATATATATATATATATATATATATATAGTTATAAATACTCAACACAAATCAAAATTATTGTGCAATACTTGTAAAAGGAAGCATCACTCCTTACTGCACAGTGAATAAAAGAGAGCAGTTTTTCCTTTATCCATCTAAAACTTGGGTATCAACGGAAAAGAAAAAACAGATGGCTTAGGAATAAATAAATTTGCTTAGCAAATACCGGAAATATAATAAACAAAGTAGTTATTCTATCAACATGCATAATTTGGACTGAAAATAAGTTCCGTAAAAAAACCGCTCGTGGGATAATTATGTACAGGAAGTGAATCTAACTTCATAATATTGAAGGTTCGAATTATCGCGTGTTGTAGTCTGGCTAACCACAAATTTTACTTCGAAATATTGAGAGTACCAAAACGTATGGTTTTAGTTCGAAATATCAAGAGTTTTTCTAGGGGCTGAGCATATACTTCGAATTAGCGAGAGGTTCGTATTATCGAAAGTTCGAATTATCGAGAGTCGACTGTATATTATTTCTCATTGTATGTTTTTTTTCCTCTGTAAAACATAAAAGTAAAAAACAATATCACGAAATCAAAAATAATCCATTATTGAGAAGACAATTAGTTATTTCTACTAGTTATTTTCAAAAGTCTACAAACAGCTTATCAAATTCAAGTAAGGAACTCTTAGCAAGAGTAAATTCCAACTTTGCATTAACAACAACAAATAGTAAAAAAAATATTTGTTTTTAATGCCCTGAAAGCAATGATCAAAATTATAAGTACAAATATTTCTCTTCTGTTATAAGTTAATCTATATAAAGATTTATTTACAACATATTGACAATGGCGTGTTTCTTTTATTCAATACGTCTATGATGGGAATATAGAATCTACAATTTTTATTTCGTATTCTCTCTCCGTCTCTCTTATTAAGATATTAATAACTTATAATCCCAAATGAGAGAGAGAATTAGAAATTTTTGCGTTTTAGTGCTCACTATTCCGATAATTATGCCTCGTGGTTAATTTACTAAAAGAAAGAAAATCATCAAATTTCCTCTTATCTAAATTCACAAAAATATTTCTCATGGAAAGGTACCTGCGTAAACTCATCAAAATATTTCTGACTGAATAGCATTTAAGGAAAGGTATAATATGTTTTGCTTACAAAAAATTATTAAAAATTTCCTATCAAAATCAGAATAGATCATTAACTTAAAAAACAATAAAAAATGCTATTGTATTCTAAATATATATGTAATATATTTATATACATTTCATTAGGCAGTTTTACTTACCTTTTTATTTATAAATATGCTCATCTACTTCAAATACTCGTTTTATCTGCTACAAGGTGAGAAACCAAGATTTTGCGAATGAAATATAAGTTTGAGAATCTCTAAGAAAATGAAAAGAAAAAGTTCTTCCGTCTTAAAAGAATCCATTCTTTAGGTCCTGATTGGTTATCAAGCAATAACCATTCCTTTTAGAAATTATCAGCCAATGGAATTTCAACAGCAATAAAACACTCAATCATGGGGAATGTGGACGACTGTCTTCCCTCCTGTTCTGTCTTTGAAAAGAGACTTTATTGATTACTAAACTATATAGGAATATAACATAAATATATTATCTTCTTAGGGAATAAAAATTTCCATCCAATGTAATTTTAAATTTCATTTGCTACAACA
Source organism: Trichonephila clavipes (assembly GCA_019973935.1). Taxonomy (NCBI): domain Eukaryota; kingdom Metazoa; phylum Arthropoda; class Arachnida; order Araneae; family Nephilidae; genus Trichonephila; species Trichonephila clavipes. The sequence goes on along the minus strand of BMAU01021216.1, from coordinate 549,747 downwards.
GAAGTGTTATTTGGTTTATGGAAGAGTTCACTGGTCACGAATACGAACAGTGGGCTTTCAATCAAACAATAGTTTCAAGTTAAATGAAAAGGATCGTTAAATTCCTAACGCTAATAACCAAGTTAAGAAAGAGAACGAACTATGGTTTGTCACTGAAACGCAGTTCATATTTATATAGTTACGAAATCCATTTCCTAACCAAATTAAAACTTATATATGTGTGTGATTCAGAATCAGTCACTTAATTATTCTATTGTAATATTATTATTTTGATAAATATATATAAGCACAGAAATAGATAATTTACGAAGGGATGGGGGCATTTCGAAAAAAATTTACTTTTGTATAATTAAAATACTATACTATAATGAACTCAAACATTGAATAACAGATACACTTCTAAATTATAAATTAATATAGATTAGGTTACAGAAATCATTCATATAAAACATCATCTTGTAGATAATTACACACAAATTCAATGTTTAATATTATTCGGTCAACCATATAGAAATAAATCTTTTGCGAAAAAAATTCACAGGTCACAAAAAACAGAAAATAATAAATTAACTTTTAATTTGTTCGTATTCGTTTAGTTAATAATTATTACATTAATTGCCGTCGAGTTGATTCGAACAGCTAAACTGTTTTTTTAGCACTTGAAAGCAACTAATCGTGTAAATGTAATTCAAGAATTGGTCCTGTGCATTAAATATCTAAATTCTACAAGGATATAATGCTTAATTTTTTAAAGAAATTTATAAAAGATGATACTTTCTTTCTAAACTTATAATATCCTAATTTGTATTATTTGAAGACTCCTAAAGTTCTTTGCGTATTTAAAGGGAAAAAAATCTTTGTGTTCATCTTTAAATTTGATACTTTTTTTTTTGGCTAAATTCGGTGCTTTATTTTGCAGAGTTTCATGATGAAATTATTCATTCAAGTATCTTGATAAAATAAAGTTTAAAACCCGTTTATTAAGTCATCAAATACTTTTTTTCTACTAAACATAATTAATACAAAAACATGTTAACGAACTTTGTATAAAACGTTTTAAATGCTTCAGTTTTGCTTATATACTTTACTGTTCATTTTATGCTAGTATATACAACAAAGTACTATGTTTTATTAGATGTTTGGAAATTCTACATCGTCTGAGTTTCTTACGTATGCTTTACATTTTAATTTTTAAAAATTTAAATACTTTTCCTTAACTCCTTATAGTGGCTGTGGTAGCCTAGTGGTTATAGTCACGAACTCGAGGCTAGAATGTTTCCAGTACCTATGTAAATATTTTTCCTTGAATGATACATTTTATATGAAGTATATAGTGGTTAGTAGCGCTGATTGCTGTGCCGTTGGGCCTGAGTTCAAATCCCGGATAAGGCATGGATACTTGTAAATGGAGAGTGCCTTTGCGGCGTGGGGGTACTCTAAATAGCCGTCGAGCTACAAGTCTTCTCGTGAGGTTGGTGGAAGAGGAAGAGAGATGGGAGGTCCCTGATCACCCCCAAAATTGGGGTGGAATAGAGCCAAATCGTACTGTCACTTGTATGGTGCTCAAAGCTGAGGAAAACAACAGGCGTAAATCTAGCCCCTTGCCATCGATGAATTTCGTGGCCCTTGATTTGATGTTAATATCGGTTACTGTCGATCAGGTGGCATAAGTAACAATAAGAGAATTTTTCACCAGAGAATAAATTTTTATGCATGGGAATGAATTGCAGAGATGTCAAGAATTGCAGTTTTCTAATGAATAAAAGAAAGAAATTGAAAGCTACTGATTTTAAAGCGTTAAAAAACTAAACTTTTAAAAATGAGTAGATTTCTTTGAATAAATTGATTAAACCAATATTTAAATTCAGCCTGAAAGATATGTGTAAACAATGATTAATACAGAAACGTTTCTGTTCTTCCTGATCTGTGATTTTATTCCTTAAAAATTTCTCAATATGATTGACTGCGCATAAAACGTGAATTCGTTTGCAGTAATTTACTTAATTTATTTACTTTATTTATAGTCATGATTTCTGTACGATACGAGGAGAATTAATTCATAACGCAGAAATGTATCATATGTTCGAAGCTTTAGCTTAATATAGTATTTGCACTATGAAAGCCATTCTCAAAATTTTCTTTGAATTATTGATTTCCGCATGAATAATCAATTAACTAAAAATAATATTACCGTAAAAGAGAGTCAAGGGAATGGATCAGAATCACACAAAAATAGAAATTTTAATTTGGATAGTCGATTGATATCGTAATTCTGAGCTGCGGTACTAGTTAAGGTAACTTTATATCTGACCATGTAAAAATTTAAGTAAACACATGTTGCGAAATTATAATAATTTGTAGGGGGAAAAGGCGGTTTTTTTAATGTTATATGCAATCAGCCCTTTTTATGGCTACTGGTTAACTTATGTGACGTCCTCGTCACTTGATGAGGTTCAAAATTACGAGGTTCTTCTCCAATAAACTTTTTGTCAAAGCAAAGAATTATTATCATTTAAATACAAAGGTAAATTACATTATTTTTACAAATACATAACATAAATCACCCGTTCACAATAATTAAGAAAGAAAAAAATATTTAAATTAGAAACATTTGCGAATATGAACACCCTTTTTATTTTTTTTCAAAACTAAAGATAAATATTCTTCTGACATTTTCAGTTTAGTAAACGTCCGTTTTAAGGTCAACAACTATGCTACCGTTTTTACATGGTCCAAACTATTCAGGAATAGGGGAGTCTCAAGAATAGGGGATTCCTTTTGTCAAGAATACGGAAGAGTTTCACAAATACTAGAAAAACTATCCTATTCAACTAAGGATTTATTTTTCTTTTATTTTTGCTGCTTCGCTACTAAATTTCACTTCTTGTCTTGAATTGAGAATCATCAGTTTTGAAATCTTTTTTTTTTTTTTTTTTACCGATCATTTCATTGTAAAGATTCTGCATTTTTAATTAAATACCTTCATCGAGTACGAAATAAGAAATATTATGATTTTTATTCAGTGATTAATATATAAAAATACTAGCCGTTATTCGCCTCCTTTGCAGGTGAATAACGGCTAGTATTTGAACTGATTAACTGAATTTGTTTCACTTGTTTAAAAAAAGAGTCCTCTGTTTACAGCAAATGAAATCCATACTTTTTTCTATATTTATTACAATTGAAACGAAATGCTATAATTTTCACACCAATTTAAAAAAAAAAATTACGAAGTTTGTATTTCTTTTTTTTTGTATAACTATGCGTTACTTAGAAAAAGCCACAACATTTTAAACTTCCCTATCAGCAAAAAATAAGAAAAAAAAATAATTCAAATGTACCCATTTAAATCCTCAATACTCTTATCCTTATGATAAAATAAAATAATTTTAAAGGGTCAAAGAGAAAGTCAATTCTTGAACACTCAAAAACTCTCTAAAATAAAATTCAAGTAATGATCAGCACATATAATTTTCACAATATAGCCAATTAAAAAACACATAAAAGCTATTTATTTGATCCCTTACATATTTTTCAAAAAACTTATGCCTTAAAATCAATCAAAATATTGACAAATTAGGAATACAAAATGTTTGCATTATTTTTATTTAGTTTGACACAGTTTAATATTAAAATGTGCTCTGATATTAAAACACTAGAAACAACTTATGTGTTTAAATGAAATTAAAGCTTTTTAGTAATTAAATTTAATAAGAGCGTTGCGCACAAAAGATGAAAAATATACATGTCTGATTGATTAGCTATTAAATGACTTTTGGAAAAAATTGTCCCATATTCAATACATCGCTAAAAACTATTCAACATTTTTTAAACATAAAATTTAAATTTTAAATAATAGCAATCAAATAGTTTTATTAATTAAAAAACAACAAAAATGAAAATAATAATCATTTTAAAAATTACTTTAACATTGAAATTTAATGACATGCCTTCTTTTGGCAGCAGGCTTCAAATTTATATGCAGTCACACCTCATTTAATTCGCATTTATTAACATCTATCAACATCTTTCGAGAAATTTATGATCCCATTATAGTAGATTCTTGGTAAAATCAGGATTTGAACCCATGACTTATCTTCTAGACTGTGGCCTATTAAAAAAGATGTAGAAATACCTTATACGAAGTAAAAATAGACGCGAAATCTAAATACTACGTAGAAATTTCCCTTAGAAAGTAGATTCTCACACATAAGTCTGTGTGTGTGTGTGTGTGTGTTCTGCGGAAATCTGGCATGAACTGCAGTCTTTTAATGCATAAAAGAAAGTAGAAAAGAAGTAATACAAAAAAAAAAAATTTAAGTCAATTCCTACTTTGAATGGATGAATAAAAAATATTTTATTAATTGAAAATTTGAACGAGATTTATATATATATTCTTCGCACGGGTGAACTGAAAAATTAAACAACACAGATTGAATGATAAAGAAGTTTTTAATGAGTTAATTTTACGTGAATTGCAAATTAAACAAAAATGCTTTTGCATATCTCAGCTAAACAAAAAAAAAGTAAACATCTGTGTTAAACTAAGTAGATCTAATAGCTGATAAAAAGGATTTTTTTTATTTATAACTCCAGGTAACACTCTTGAGGGTCAATTTTTGAAAATACCTCCCTAAGCTGATTTCTGCTCAGCAAAAGACATTGTTAACAGTTTTGTGAAATGAACGCTTAAAACAGAGTAAATAATTTATATCTGAATAATTTATATCTAATATTTATTTTATGTTAAAATTGTAATATTCGCAAGCAACGCCGTTTCTTAAATTATAATGGCTATTCAATGAAAAACATAGCGAAATGCTAAAAATAGAGTCAAGTTGGCAAATGTCTAGCTACTTTCATAGCTCGAGCTTGTGAAGATTACCTTGGATCTCACTTTGAGAACGAGAATGATTTTGAGTCAAATAAGAACCGGTAGCCATTTTTATAAATAACTTTCTTTATTTAGTTATCTTTCCCAAATAGAATTAAAGACTTTTAATTACAACTAAATGAAAATAGCTTTATGAGGTTTAAAAGGGACTTTCCTTTATATTAACTTAAATATTTAATGATCCAATTAATTAACAATTAGAATATCGATCACGCAGAGATTACCGCAATAAGAGATCCCAGAATTATATTCAATAATGTTCCTATTGAACATTAAATTTTAATTCCACTCCTAATATAAAACTTTAATGAGACTTTAATTATAAATCAATATTTACCCCACACTGCAGCTCAGCTCTTCCCGAGATTTATCCACCTAGAAATCTTCAATAATAAATCTCTAACTTCACCATTATACCTTTCTGCTTCAATCTCTCTCTCCTACTGCTTTTTTACTTTACTATTCCGTTTCACTTAAATACTCTATCTAATCTGCATAACAAGGAATCATGTCCTCTTTTTGGAGCTGATTGGAAATAGGTAGGGGAATTAAACTTCCCTAAAAAAGACGTCTCAGAAGGTTAGTGATAAAGTTCCGTATAGGTTTGTCACAATCCCCTCCAAAAAGAAAACGGGATTTATTCGAAGGTCTCATACGTCCTGAAAATAAATTACGCAATTCCTATCTTTGTCTTATAGTTCCGACGACTTTAACTGCTAATTGGATATTACTGAAACTCTCTTTCCTTAAGGAAAAGGACAAATAAAATTACGACTTATAATTAATTTTTTAAACCTCATAACACTTTAAAAGTTTAAATTAATCCCTGCACTCTATCCATTTGGCCACGGAGGCGTGGGAAAAACCACCCAAGTGGTGGTAAAAAACCAGCCCCATAGAGTTTACTTAATCATTATACATAAAACAACAATTTGTATCTTCTTTGGCACTGGAACATCGAGGACTTCAGGGTCAGCTACCCTGAAAGATTAATTTCCATTTGAGTGGTAGGTAAAAGCAGACATGAATTTATACACTTGTTACATGAATTTTATATACAATATATATCTGGTTCCTTTGCCTTCCCATTCTAAAAGTTGTTGCGCTAGTTAGTGCTAATGGTTAATCCTATCTAACTTCGCCGCGCCCCAAGTCACCAGATTTGAAACAAAATATACACACATATATATATACATCATACAATAACAATCATTTTGCAATAAACAAATAACACAAACAACCAAATGAATTGTCGCATCTTAGCGAAGTCATACATCGAAGTAAACAAATGCAAATTTTACAGATGTTTTCTCCATAATACAAAAAATTATCACAAAAGCTGTTTTTTTCTGCTACAGAAAAAAACACACACAATGCAGTGTCCACTTTTGCTAGTCTTCTTAATTTTAAAGTCCGCCCGTGACTTGCTTCAATTGCAAAAATTCTTCACTTGTTCGTACCGCGAAGATAAAGAAACAATACAACCTGGTTTTTGTCTGTTAAATCCTCCTATGTACCGGATCTCCATCCAACGCTTCCATACTGAGGCTTCGTCTTATTTCGCTGTGAGAGATGCCGTTGATTTCGATGTTCCTCTGCTCTTCAGGAATTCCGTCGCTTTCCTTCACTCGGCTGCGTAGATAGTATGGGCAAGGTCTCCTTGAAATGGCTTGATTCGACCGGACTGGTCTCTCCGCTTGTTTGTTGCGTCCTCTCGTTGTTGCTCTGGTCTGGTGGGTCTCGTTATCACGTTTACTACCTTCCGTCCGGGATTCGACTGTGGTTGACTTATTTAGCCTGCAATCAGGCAACCTTGATGGACCTGCAATGGACTCTACTCCTTGTGAGGAGGTATTAGGTCTCTTAAATTTATAAGTTCTGGATGAGATCGAGGATGGAATCGACCTCTTGACTCCCTGCCTTTGCTCAGGAGCGAGTCTTTTCCTGTCCTTGTGCTCAGACCCTTGCAATGATTTCTTCCTGCACATCTTGGACCGTTTTAAAACTTGGTCTTTCGACTCATAATGACTCCTTTTGCGTTTGTTTCTGGGGATCTCCCGCGCGGTGTTACCCTGCCGTGATCTACACCCCTCACTTTCCTTACTAGAGGTTTTCCTGTGCTCTTTAAACTGCCCTTGTTTCGATCTATTCGACCCATGACTAACTCCGTGCTCGTCATACAGAGTTTCTACCTGACTATCCGAACTAATCGTGTCTGTCTGACGAGGTCGGTACACTCGAACCTGATCAATATTAACTGACACTTCTTTTCCGCTTTTCCAAATAATTAAATTATTACCTTTGACTTCCAAATCTCTATAGGGACCTTCAAACTTAGGCATAAATTTTCCAACCTGTTTTCTACCCGCAGCACTTAAGAAATGTGTTTGAATTAAAACTAAATCGTTCACTTTGATGTGAACATCCCTCCTTCTGCAATTGTAATATTTTTCCCAAGACTTATGCTTTTTTCGCATATTTCGTCTTGCCTCATCGAATAATCTTTCGATGTTCCTACCAACATATTTCGTATCCTCTGCAACATTTATGAGCTTGCTAAACGGGGTTATGATTTTCCTTCCCAAGAATAACTCAGCCGGAGTTTTATTTGTTGTTTCATTTACAGCAGTGCGAAAGCGAACTCATGTAGAAATTGGTCCCAGTTTTCTTCAACAAAAGAGGCTATCATTTGAACTAAATTTCTATTCACTCTCTCAGTGAGATTAGCCTGCGGTCTGTACGTTACCGTTTTCATATGTTTGATATCCAACCTGTGACTGAGATGTTCAAATACGTCAGAAATAAATTGGGGGACGTTATCACTTATCAAAGAAATCGGAGCTCCGTATCGCGCTATATAGTTATCAAAAAAAGCATTAGCTATTGCTTGGGCTGAAGCTTTACGAAGAGGAATCAGCTCACACCACTTAGTGAAGTGGTCTGATATAACTAATATGAATTTATATCTCTCGGGTCGGGATGCGGGGTAGGGGCCTAATAAGTCTAACGTTACAATTTCATTTGAGTATTTTGAAACTATAGGCATTAAACAACCAGCTGGTAGCGCGTTTTTATAATTAAATTTTTGACACCGGTCACAGGTTGAAACATATTCAAATATATATTTTCTCATAAATGGAAAATAGCACGTGTCACGAAGTTCAAGATATGTCTTCCTCTTTCCGAGGTGCCCTGCCAGTGGCAGATCATGAAACTCTTTCATTATATCTTTTCTAAGAGAACCAGGAATATAAACTCTTAGTTCTCCCAGAGTAGAAAAATACTTCGCGTATATAAAAGAGGAGACCATTTATTAACTTGAAGTCCTGGGACCAACCCTCGCATACCGTCGCATTAACAGAACCGTCATCGGGTTTTCTAAATATCGGTAAATATGTCCTAATTCAGGATCTTCCCTTTGTTCCCTAATTAATTGTTAACGGGAATTTATTGCGAGGGCTCTAAGAGCTGCGCACGAAATTTGTGACCCCTCGACACTGTCCACTGGATTTCTCGATAAAAGATCTGCGACCACGTTTTGAACGCCAGGCCTGTGCTCCCTTTCTATGTTAAATTCGGACAATTTCAATGCCCATCGCATCATCCGACTTGACAAATTCTTACCATTCGTTAACTTTGTTAACGCTGCGTGATCTGTGATCACTTTAACAGGCAAGGGTCCAAAATAAGTTTTAAACTTATTTAGAGCCCATATTACTGCCAAACATTCTCTTTCGGTAACCGTATAATTTCGTTCTGTTTTATTAAGGGTTCGAGACGCGAAAGCAATAGGTTTTTGATTTTGTTGAAGCACGGTACCAATTCCGACCCCACTAGTATCAGTGAATAAATTGAACTGTTCAGAAAAATTCGGTAATTGTAAAATTGGTGCCTCCGTTAGTGTGCGTTTGATCTGATCAAAAGAATCCTGTGCTTCTCCCGACCAGTTAAACTTAGCCCCCCTTTTTCTTTAATTGGTACAATGGTTCGCATATATCTGCGTATCGCGGGATAAATTTTTGGTACCAACCCGTCATCCCTAAAAATTTTGACACTTCCCTATTATTTTTGGGAGGTCTCATTTCCGTAATTGCCCTAATTTTATTACTGTCAGTTTCGATTCCGTCTTTGCTAATAATCAGACCTAAATATTGTAGTTTGTCACGGGCGAAGTGACATTTCTCCTTATTTAAGGTTAGCCCTGCGTCTCGTAATAAAGTAAAAACCTGACTTCAATGATCGAGATGGTCTTTAAACGAAGGAGATGTGATTATAACATCGTCCATATAGACCAACACGAAACGCCCAATAACAGGTTTGAGTATTATATCGATGGCCTTTTGGAAATTTGGCGCCGCCCCAGAAAGGCCAAAAGGCATGCGGAGGAACGCAAAAGTGCCATTGCGAGTGATAAACGCGGTTTTTTCTATATCTTTTGGACTAATCGTCAATTGAAAATAGCCACTTCTTAGATCGAGAGTGGACATAACGCCGGTGTGAGGAATATTGGTGAGTAAGTCATCAATCACCGTTAATGGATACCAAGGATATTTGGTAATTCCATTTAATTTGCAATAATCGATCGCGAAACGATACGCCTTGGGAGAATCCTTTAATTACAACTAAATGAAAATAGTTTTATGAGATTCAAAAAGGGACTTTCCTTTATATTAACTTAAATATTTAATGATCCAATTAATTAACAATTAGAATGTCGATCACGCAGAGATTACCGCAATAAGAGATCCCAGAATTATATATTCAATAATGTTCCTGTTGAACATTAAACTTTAATTTCACTCCTAATATAAAACTTTAATGAGACTTTAATTATAAATCAATATTTACCACACTGCAGCTCAGCTCTTCCCGAGATTTATCCACCTAGAAATCTTCAATAATAAATCTCTAACTTCACCATTATACCTTCCTGCTTCAATCTCTCTCTCCTACTGCTTTTTTACTTTACTATTCCGTTTCACTTAAATACTCTATCTAATCTGCATAACAAGGAATCCTGTCCTCTTTTTGGAGCTGATTGGAAATAGGTAGGGGAATTAAACTCTTCCCTAAAAAAGACGTCTCCGAAAGTTAGTGATAAAGTTCCGTATAGGTTTGTCACAAGCTTTATTAGAGCTTTGTAAGACCCGCCGTGTAGGGGCACGATGCACGTTAATACTTTATCCACCGCATTATGATTTACTGCAGTTTTTTCATACAATTTTTTTTTGGATCACTACATTGAAAATTAAGGGATATACATAAACAAAATACTCCACTTTGGGAAATTTAATCTGTTAGAGCTAATAAATTACTTAAAGATATTCCACTGTAAAATTAATTATGTACACCGTTCGCTTAAAATAAATAGTCAAATCGTTTTCTGAGGTCTTCATTAACATAAAAAAACATTAGACACTTAAATTTTGACATAAATTATTTTTTCGGGACCAAAATAATAATCTTTGCAATCCGCTGAAAACGCAATATCTGCTACAAAACTATTCGCCTTCCCAGCTGAAATACTCATCATAGAACCCGTGCTGCCATATATCATGGAAGAGTGGGTTTCAAAGAATATTCTTGCTAAGTATTGGTAGAATATCCTTCTAAACTGGTGTGGTAGTTAGGAGAAGGGGGTACCAGTTTAGGTTTTGTCCACGTCACTTGACCATGGTTCAAACTTACGTGGTCCGTTGCCAAAAGCCCTGGTGTAGCTGAGCAGTGCGACGTTAATATTTACTCACTCACTCCAAAAAATACAGTACAGGAGTTATAATTATTTTTATACTTAAAAATGCAATACCTGCCTATTCAATTAAAAATATAGCGTTATAATTAACTACTAACCACAAACAAATTTTGAAAATTTGTCCAAATGATGCAGTGTGAAAGAGAAAGTTTATTTACTTTAAGTACCAGAGAACCGATAAAATAATTATTTTGAAAAAAGATCAATTTCTTACTACCAAATGTGCATAATAAACTCATAAAAAATATTCAAATAAAGAGAGATTTATAATAACCTCTCCCTTCAAAACTTAGTTTTATTCTGAAATAAAAAAAATTAGGGATCATGCTGATCACAGGAATTAATTAGAAGCGAGCGCCTTGAGTATCCAAAAAAAAAAAGGTTTCTTCACAAATAAAATATGCTGTCGTGGGGGCATTTTTGCAGCACACGCCAGAATTGCTTGCAGATGGCAGAATTTTTTCCTACTTGACAAATATCGTTATATTTTGGACACTTCACACAATATCTTTATAAATTATAGCCTATGCTATAAAGTGTAGCCTATGTGTTATCCTGATGTATAAGCTATATTACTGTAAAGTTTCCTTAAAATCCATTCAGTTGTTTTTGCGTGAAAGACGACCGAACATCCTCACAAACTTTCGCATTTATAATATCTATTTATCTATCTATATATCTCTATATATGTGTGTATGTATGTATATATATATAGGGAGAGAGGGAACTAATAGTAGGAACTGAAAAAAGAGCACGATTTGTCTCAGTGACGCACACAAGGGGGGTCCGGACCCCCCCAAAGCCCTTGATTTTTTTTCCAATTGATTATAATTCTAAGTACATAGTACGCAAAATTTAATTAAGTATTTGTTATTAATGATTAATTTTATTAATTAATGCTTATTATTTATTCAATAATTAGTTTTTACTGTGTTTTGTTCCCGAAAATTGACAAAATCAAAAGGAGCATGATACAAGAATGGTGAACTTTCAACCCCGGTCCCCTCCCCCCTTGAAAAATTCTTGTGTGCGCTACTGATTTGTCTGCATTGTTGTAACAATGCACACCCGGTTTGGCTAGTTTGGCTGAAAAATCATGCCAACTTTTGTCATTGTTTTAACAGTTACATTGTTACAACAATTGAGACGCATCTAAATTGGAGTCGAAAACCGGTAAGTAACTTAATTAAATTTAATTAATTAATTAATATTTGAAAAAACTGTATTAACATCAAGTGTCATCTACTACAAGTTTAAAGAAATTTATTTGAACTTGATTGGATTAATAGTAATTATTTTATTAACGATTGAAAATTTGAACAAGATAAATATATAAATACAGAGAGAAAGTGAACTAATTGTAGGAATTGTGTGTGTGAATGAAAAGGACTGATTTTAAAGCATTAAAAAAACGAAACTTTATTTTTAAAAAAAAGATTTTCAATGAAATAAATTGACTGATTTGAATATAGCTAATTGCACTAAAACTTTTTAATTTCATATTAATTTATCAATAATTTGATTCATATAATTATTCCACTTAACAAATGATTAGAAATTTGTATTTTTTTTCAGTACAGCAATTATAAATCAAGTAATAAATAGGTTGTTTTTCGATGTAATGTATTTACGAAATTAAACCAATTGTGACGTATTGGGTACGAAAATTCACAGCCAGGCTAGAGATATAAATATGTACAATTTATTTACAGAACATTTTTAAAAAACAATTTACATACAGAGCACGCTTATGCCGTCCGCCTCTCTCGGGACCCTCAAAACCGGTCCTCCGCATGCCCTTTCCAGACGAGTCTATCCGGAACGTAGGGGAACGGGATTCTAGGAAACCCTTCTCCCCCACTCCCTCGGAACATTCGCCACAACTCCTCCTTCCTCTAGAGGGAACTTTTTCTGATGAAGGAAAAGTTCTGTTCTTTGAAGGTCTACTAAAAGCACTTAGGAGATATCACTTAAAAGTTCTAGATAACACTACCTTATAAACAGTGTACGATTCCTTCTTGCCAGAATTACATACTACAATACAATTAACATATAAAAGCCCTCGTGTAGCTGAACAGTGCGACGTTAATATTCAATCAATCAATCAACAATTAACATATAAAAATTCAAAATAAATGAGAAAATTACATTTTATCTATTAGATATATACAAATTACACTTTATCTTTTTAATAAAAAAACTCAATCATATTTACTCAAAATCCTATTCATGAACTAAAGAAACATCAAACATTTTACACGTCTTACAGTCTACTCTAGAATCATACTAATAAAATGATTACATCACCGTATTAGAAATATATAATTTTTAAAAATAAGAACAATTTTTTTTAAAATCAGAAATGTTTCAAGAATCACACAACTATATTAAATATTGAGATATATGCACAACATTCAGTATTATTATCATAATAAATCACTACTCATAAAAAAATGCTTATATTCAAAAATTGGTCATGCCTATAGTATGCATGTTTAAAAAGATACGAATATCCTTTCGATTGTCTATTCGACCTAATAAGCAATATTTTTCACAAAATGGTTTTTTTAAACTACACAAACATTCTAGCTTTCAATCAGAGAAAATACTTTGAACACAAAAATGTAAAGATTTTTTTTCCCTCACTAAACTTTCTCAGCACATTCATACACATAGATTGATAAGGTTTTATTTTAAAAGAGAAATCTGGATCAGAAACAAATCCAGTTTAGCAGCATCTAAGTTGCACATATTGCTTTAATAAGAGCTACATTTACGATTTCACTTATGACTAATTAATCCTTGACAATGAATATTATTATCAATTACAACCTGATTCCCAACCTTAATAGTATATTACACTTTATTTTGCACACTTGGATGTGTGGAAAATTGCATATATTATTTAATATATCAATATCACTCACTTATAAAATTTTAGCATAAAAAAAAGCATACATAACATATATGTATCCCTGGTCAAACCTTATGACACATATTAATGGAACTAGATTTTTTTTCAGGCGATTGAATATCATACATTTTTTTTAGAAACCGAATTTAAGTTAAAGTTTATGATCTACATACACAAAATAAATAAATAAATAAAATTTTTTCGGGTTGAAAAATAAATCGTTTCGTGAAATCAGGGTGTATAAAACTGAATTAGTCGACAAATTTCCCTCCAATTGTCTAAAGAATTCTGGACATTCAGAAGTCCGTTTAATGTCCCCTTTCTTTGATTTTCTTTTTAACGTTTCTGTTACCGGAGTAATTAACCGAGAAAACATAGGGATATATTGTTGATCATATCCCAAAACTTTAACCTGAGTTTTATACCGTGATATTGAAAAATCTATTATTGTCCTAACCTTCAATTGAGCTGGGGACTGCTTTTCCCAATCCCACAACATGACCACAATATTCAACGCCATCCTGAGCGAGTTCAAATTCCACTGGCCTGACCGCTAAATGCATGTTCTGCTCCAATATCGCATCCATGTGGTCTATAGGAAAGTCCCAGCCCTCTGAAAACACAACCATATTGTCTAAATATGATAAATCAAACCTTTTGTACTCTCGGGGTAGTTCAGGCATTACCCTGCTGAAATAATTGAAAGCATTTTTGAATGTAAAGGGCATTCGTAAAGAATAGTAAGTTGCTAATTTTTCGTCCGTTTGGATTTCTTTAGGAAAGCCTCTTCTTCTAAAAGTCTGCAACAACGCTTCCACAAGGGGTGTGGATGCTATATCAGACTGACTGATACTGATCATTGGTACTGACTCATGGTACCTAGGCGACATACACAAGTCAGATAAAATATGTTTATGTCCTGGTATAACAGGAAGGGGTCCTACTCTGTCAACATATAACTCCGTAGAAACTTTATGTCTTACAGGAATCAATTGCATAGAGGCTCCCTCCTGATCACTTGCCTCATCACTCGCGCCATTCTCTGTCCCCCGAATCAAATGGGCTGATTCTTCACTCCTCAGCTGAGCTTCAATAATCTCACAAGCGCTAAGTTTAACCAAATTCCCATTGTCCGTGCCCTCCCCTGTAAATGAAGGCACAAAATCCTCCCCATTTTCAACTACACATTCTCTCAATCTAAATTGATCATTCTCATTTTCTAGGCGTGTGCTCTTTTCTGCTTTTTTTCGTTGTCTGCGAGTCTGAGTATCATTCCCTATTTCCGGTCTTGGTAGACCATTCTGTTCTAAATCCGGTTCCAGGAGTTCAATTGTTTGATCCTCCAAAAAATATTTTCCCCCATTCAAATGTCCCGGACTACGTGACCGGACTACGTGACTTTGAGACCACGTGTCCCAATCCACACTCAACTCCAGTTCTGCGGGACGCAGACACGTCATACCATTATCCAGAATATGTTTGATCGAGGCATGCTCACCTGTAAACATCTCTGGTGCAGCATATTTTTCATAACTTATATCTAATGAGGCTTCTATATCCTTAAGGACAGGCATCTCAACCTCATTCTCCTTACTTTTAATAATACAGGTATTAAGTGAAACGCTTTCGGATTTACCTTTTACTTTATTTATAGTTTAAGAGTTGTATTTCTTTAATTTAAGAAGTGTTTTTAATTCATTAGTGCTTAAAATATACATTTCATTTAGATCAAAATATTTACTGACACGTGACGTGCTAGTTTTAACCTTTTCTCAATTATCATACTTAACATTTCTCTAACGAATTCTTCTTCGTAATTTGGGCTATTAACAATAAGATTTTTAAGGTCTATAATTTTTAGATCGTCGTTTACTTTTTCTCCTAATTGTTTTGCAATATATCTTAGTTCTGCTATTCGACCTTTTCCTAAATAAGCCATTTTTAGCCAAAAAGTTTTTACAATAAAAATATTTCAAACCTCACAGTTAAAATGAATGCAGTATCACTTATACACTTTTTCTTAGTAAAATAATAATAAAATAGTAAAATTCAAAATTGGTAATCATTAATAGCAAAACTACAATACGTATTTGATAAACAAATATTCATAGAGAACAACAAATTGCAAAGTATCAAAAGCAACAAAACCTTCTAAATATTTTTCATACAAAATAGCTTAAAATAAATATTTAATATTCATTTATTTTTTTGAAAAAGAATTAAGATTTTTATGAAACTTTTCTACCAGTAACTTACGCAATTCTAAAAAACACACGGAAATGCAATGAATAAAATACACAGTATTACGTAATCATGCTATTCGCAGACAAAAAAAATATATGTAAACTAAACAATTTCCACTATCACAGGATGTGACTCATGCAAATTTTAAAAAAATATATATTTATATTCAAATACAAAATTTGTTTCCCTAAATTATATGATTATAAATACAGAACCAATTACAACATCATTAAAACAATCTATTCTCAATACATGTAATTCAGTTTAGTCTCACCAAATTTTAATACTTCAAAACACAAAAATATGCACAAGATATGATTTAATTCATTTGGCCAGATAGAGAAGGAAATCGTACCTGAAATATATTTTTGTTGATCCACACTACGTAATTAAGATTTTTAGTTTTCGGGCGGCGCTTCCAAGACCAGGTTGATCTTATATCTTCCTTTTTCCTATTTCAGGAATTCTTTGTTGCCAGGGCGGGGTTTCTTTTAAGACCAGGATGGTCACAAATCTTCTTTCCTCTTGCAGGAATTTTTGTTGATAGAACGGCGTTTCCCCTAAGACCAGGATGGTCTAAACACTTCTCGATTGCTGAAGTAGCTTCTCTTCAAAGACCAGGATGGTCTAAAAAATTTCGATAACCGGGGTGGCGTTTTTTCAAAGACCAGGGTGGTCTAAATAAATTTCGATAACCGGGGTGGCGTTTCTTCGAAGACCAGGATGGTCTAAATAATTTTCGACAACCGGGGTGGCGTTTCTTCAAAGACCAGGATGGTCTAAATACTTTCTTCCGTTCTGTGCAATCTGAATTCATCCATTATATCTCTAGCCAAAAATTACATTTGAGTAATTATTCATCTCCATCGGTGCCTCCACTTTATAGACTGTGACGTATTGGGAACGAAAATTCACAGCCAGGCTAGAGATATAAATATGTACAATTTATTTACAGAACATTTTTAAAAAACAACTTACATACAGAGCACGCTTATGCCGTCCGCCTCTCTCGGGACCCTCAAAACCGGTCCTCCGCATGCCTTTTCCAGACGAGTCTATCCGGAACGTAGGGGAACGTGATTCTAGGAAACCCTTCTCCCCCACTCCCTCGGAACATTCGCCCCACAATACTTAAATTAAGCCTGATTAAATGCATTAGTATTTCATACTTCAGAAAATAATGTAGGCGAAATGCAGATTCTTCCTCCAAAATGTATACACAATATATGTAGAGAGAGACCTTATTTTTAACTTTTTTTTTGCTTATAAATTAGTATTAACGATACATAATTCAGTCTTGCATTTTTTGGTATAAATACTGTCGTAGAAAGAAATTTTTAGGTAAACGAATTTTTTTTATATATATTTTATATAAAAATGACACCTTTAAATTAAAGGATGCTTTATATTTCACTGAGAACGTGATAACTACTGGCCATTTCCTAATTCCGTTAATATTAAATCTAAACTCAGTGGCGAAACAGCCCATGCGGATCAAAGGCCTACTGTGTCCATATGTATAATTTATTATGTTATAGAAATTAAATATTGCAAAGTGTAAACAGGTAAAAAGAATCTAAAGATAATTTTATAAAAATCATTTCAGTAATACACAAGGATTCTTTTTAAACTTTTGTTTTATACCAGCAAAAAAAAAGAGTTTTTTTATTATTAATATTTATTTTCCCATAGATCTCATTTCAGTCTTTACTCTCTTGAGGGCAGAAATCTTTTTCTCACGATTCACTAGGCGGTGGTACACATTTGCTGTAATTTAAATTTTTTTTCACCCTCCAATAATTTGCGCCTTAGCCTTATAAGTGGCGTCGGCTTTAGATTACTATTATGTTTACATTATAGAAGAGATTTTCAAAATTTTATTTTTTGAATTATAGATTTCTGTGTGCACAACTTATTTATTAAAGGCGATATTACCGTAAAAGAACTAAGCAACTGGTTCCAAATCACATACATATATGAATTTTAATTTGGATAGATCTTGGTTCTCCCAATTTTGAATTGCAATTCAGTAATACAAAGATAACACCAGCTATTTTTAATTTTCCTAACTTGCATATTACACTACGTAAAAAATTTGTGTGAATATCAATTCCTCAATTCCATTATTAAAAAAATGCAGCATACTTTAATATTTGATATGAACAGTGGCGCACACAAGAAGGGGGGTCCTGGGGATTCAGACCCCTCCCCCTCTAAAACTCTGGATTTTTTTCCGATTGATTATAATTCTAAGTATATAGTACGTAAAATTTAATTAAGTATTTGTTATTAATGAATCATTTTATTAATTAATGCTAATTATATCTAATATATATTATAAATGTGAAAGTTTGTGAAAATATTTGTTGGTCTTTCACGCAAAAACTACTGAATGGATATTAATGAAACTTTACAGTAATATAGCTTATACATCAGAATAGCACATAGGCTATAATTTATAGCATAGACAATAATTTATAAAGATTTGGGAAAAGTGTCAAAAATATAACGATATTTGTCAAGTAAGTAGGAAAAAATTGTGTCTTCTGCTAGCAATTCTGGCATGCGCAGCAAAAAAAAAAAAAAAAAACCACGTCTGCATATATCTATCTTTTGTTTGTGAAAAACCTTTTTTGTTTTGGCTACGCAAGGTGCTCGCTTCTAATTAATTCCTCTGATATATTGCCTATTTTTTTATTTCAGAATCAAACTAAGTTTTGAAGGGAGAGGATGTTATAAATCTCTCTTTATTTTCATGTTTTTTTAAACATCTTATTATGCATATTTGGTAGTAAGAAATTGATCTTTTTTCCAAATAAATGCTTTTATCAGTTCTGATACTTAAAATAAATAAGCTTTCTCTTTCACACTGCATCATTTGGACAAATTTTCAAAATTTATTTGTGGTTAGTAGTTAATTATAACGCTAAAATTTTAATTGAATAGGCAGATATAATTATTTTTACACTTAAAAACGCAATAACTATTGTTCTGTATTTCTTGGAGTGTGAGAGTGAGTGAATATTAATGTTGCACTGTTCAGCTACAAGAGGGCTTTTGGCAACGGATCACGTAATTTTGAACCATAGTCAAGTAACGTGGACGACATCTGAGCTGGCACCCCTTTCTCCTAACTACCACACCACACCAACTTAGAAGGAATATTCTACCAATAATTAGCAGGAATATTCTTTGAAATCCTCTCTTCCAAGATATATGGCAGCACGGGTTCCATGATGAGTATTTTAGCGGAAAAAATAGTTTGTCAAAATTTAAGTGTCTTATGTTTTTGTATGTTAATGAAGACCTTAGAAAATTATTTGACTACTTATTTTAAGTGAACGGTATATATAATTAATTTTACAGTGGAATATCTTTATTTAATTTAATAGCTGTAACGTATTAAATTTTCCAAAGTGGAGTATTTTGTTTATGTATATCCCTTAATTTTAAATGTAGCGATCCAAAAAAAATATTGTATGAAAAAAACTGCAGTAAATCATAATGCGGTTGGATAAAGTATTAACGTGCATTTAACCCCTACACGGCGGGTCTTACAAAACTCTAATAAAGCTCGAGTTATGAAAGTAGCTAGGCATTTGCCAACTTGACTCTATCGTTAACATTTCGCTACGTTTTTCATTGGATCGTCATTATAATTTAAGAAACGGCGTTGCTTGCGAATATTACAATTTTAACATAAATAAAATACTACTGAAAGTAATATTAATGTATTATACTTTCAGATAAAAATTATTTACACTATTTTAAGCGTTAATTACACAAAACTTTTAACAATGCGTTACTTTTGCTGAGCAGAGATCAGCTTAGGAAGGTATTTTCAAAAAATAAATGAAAAAAATCCTTTTTATCAGCTATTAGACCTACATACTTAAAATTTAACAAAGGTGTTTTATTTCTCTCTTTTTTTTTTGTTACCTGAGTTACGCCAAAAGCTTTTTTTGTTTAATTTGCAATTCACGTAAAATTAACTCATTAAAAACTTCTTTATCCTTGAATCTGTGTTGTTTAATTTTTCAGTTCACCCGTGCGAAGAACGGGTATACCAGCTAGTATTCATGAAAGCTTGCTATCGGACTTCTCTTGTGGTGTAGATAGAGTGAATCAGCACTCACAAATTACCCAATAACAAAAAAAAAAACCGATCTTTTATCTTTTAAATCATCATTGTGGAAAGCTTTCGTTTTTCAGAAACAGGGAGGAATATTATCTTTAGTTGAGTTTCAGGCTTGATATTATAGATCGCTTTATTGAAAGACATGGGGCGGTAAATAAAAAAAAAAGGATGACCAGAGAGAGGAATTTTGCCCATTCTCTCACGACTGACAGAAAAAAAACTTTTTAGAAGTGATTCTTCTCACCGACAAAAAATAGAGATCAACAAGACAATGTTCTGTGTGTTAGTCGAAAAGAAACGATTTTGGAAAACGGGTGAAAAAGGAAACACGATATTTTTGACCCGATTGCGATGTTGGACTAAGCTTGTCTCCCTGTTTTAAAATTTTTCACACACACTGAATTTTAAGAGAATAATTAACTGGATACATATATAAGTACAATATTATCTTTTAACATCGAATATAATTTTTGTAAAATGTTCTTTTGAGTTCGCTTATTTCTTCGGAAAAAAGCCAACTTTAAAGAAAAATATGTTTCTCAATGAAAATAAAGATTAGCATAATTCTTTAAATTCATTATTTATAACATTTCTGACTGTTGATTTGAATTTATATAATTGATTTCATCTTAAAAATGTTTACAAAAAATATGCTTATTTTTTTGACATATGAATGAAAAAAGTAACAGTTAAGTGGTTAAGTAAAGTTTGAATCGCAATAATCTACTCTATTAAAATTCGTAGGTAAACAACTTATCTATGTAGGTATATAGCCCAATTTTCTCACGAACCACAAGACGCAGAAAGAAGCAGAAGGTATCAAAATTTCGGGAATGATCCGAGGAATCCGTTGACCATTTGTATTCCGATATTCCAATTAGTTAAAAAGATATTCATTAAAAGTCTTAAAACGCATTAAAATGCATCGTCGCGCCATCTGCAGAAAATATCGGAAAGAAGTTCTGTTTTTACAAAACAACGAAACTTTGCATATAAATAAATTTATTTAAAAATTAGTATAATAAAATTATATATATATATATCTTTCTTTCAATTTAATTATTTTACAATTTTTTTTAAATAAAAAATAAGTTGAAATCGGTTCCTTTTTTTGAATATGAATTATAAGTTGTTCCGCTTGAAAAAAATATTTTACACTAAAAAAAAGTTCATGCTTTTCTTTTTATTCCACGTGTAGAACAATATTATACGTAATCTGTACAAAGATTGATAAAATATCTTAAAAATTAAGGTTAAAAAAACAATATCTTATTTCAACTTAATTATTTTACAATTTTTTAAAAATATTTTCGGAACTTCTTTTTTTCAGAGGTTTTTAAAACACGATCTAATAATTTTGTGTAATTTTGAAAATCTCTGCTCCATACATAAACTATTCTTTTTTTAAAAAAATGTACTTTTGGGTTTCCGGTGGCTGCAAAATTAAACGAAAAAAATTGCCTAAAATGTCAGTAATAATTAATTATAATTACATCCTTTATTTTTGTTTCATACTTTTTGATTACAAAAGCAATCGTTTCAATAGCTATCTGTAAATTTGTCTTTTATTAATTACTTATAGAAATTTGATTTTAATAAATATATATGTTTTTTTAAAAGGATTATTTCTATTATTTCATTACTAAAGGAATTCTTTGTTAGTTAAAGAGTACATTGTCTATTATTTATATGAAGTTTGAAAGCATTAACATAAAAATGAAGCCCGAAAAAAATCTTTTACTCTAACGAATAACAAAATGGGATATTGAAAAAAATCTACCTTTATTTTAAAGCTCAATTCAATGCTTTCCCCCGAAGGAACCGACGGCGCGATTGTTAAATCGGCTGCGCTTTATGAAACGGCAGTTACCAGGTTCGAAACGGAGGAGGCAGAAACTTTCAATTTCACATTACGCTACTTTTTAAAGCTTTACTCTTAGCATCAGAATCGTTTTCTTATTATTGCTTCACATTAATAATTTTTTTTAAATTCTAACGCAAGATTTTTTTTTTATAAGTCATACATCGAAATTTGAAGCTATATCTTATCTGTGAGAAGGAGGGGAAGATAGAACAATAATTTTACACTAAAAAACCGTGTTCGGGCTATAGAGAGGGGAAAGAAACCTGCCTTATAAATCAAAAATAAGTGGAATGGAGCAAATTTCGAAAAAGGGTAAATTTTTTGACACAATTTTAGAAATCACTCACATTGTGCGCGTACAAACGCACATACACAGAAATGCTGGTGTCATGAGGAAAAGAGAAAGCCTGAGCAACGCCGGGCTAAGCGGTGGAGGGAGTCATTTTGAAAATGAGTATTAGAAGTTCTGATTTTGTGAAAGAAAGGGAAATTTACAAAAGTAGAGATAGCCCGTGTAACGCCGGGCCATGCAGCAAGCATAAATGAATTTTCGTAACTGTAAAAAATTGGTAATAATGGATAATATGCGTGTATTATCCAATTTTAGGTTAATTTTTAACAGAAATAAAAGAATAAATTTCAAAATTCTCCCATCATTATTCAACGTGAAAGAAACAAAAAACACTTTCAATCCTTTTTTCTTAAATTTTACGTGTTGGTTTGAAAGCATGATTCAGGAACGGAATAACTGAATTAGATTCATCAAATAAAATACAAAATTCATGGCTCTTTCAGACAAGGCAAAATTAATAACTATGTTTTGTGAGTAATAGCTGTTTTTATTGCTTTTTCCATTACTTCTCACCTGTTCGATGACATATTTCAGAACAGTCAATTCAGCACAACATATTTGAACTCTAGCCCATCCTTACTTTCACTTTTTGCATAAGATACGAGTACATTGCCGCAGTCTTTGCAAAGAGAGGTTTGAGAAATATCGAACCATTACTCTTACTTCTACAAATATATTAGTTTCAAAATTTTGTTGCCAAATCCGATTCACTTTCTTATAATGTATGGTTTTGATATAAAAAATAACCAACCTTTTTTTGTTACTTTTTAAAAGAATGATCGTTTGGTTCTGCAAATTTTAAGTCAGCAGAGAACAAAAGTAAATAAACCGCTCTGCAATTTGTAGTCTTCCATAAAAAAAACAACATCATTACTTTTGAGCATTTTACCAATCGAATTAAGATAAAAAAATTTTAGAATTGTATTAAGTGAGATCCTTTGAAAATGTCATCCTTATTTCAGCAATTCCTTTCAAGAAAACTTTTTTATTGCTAATTTCAAATGCTTCCACATTATTAATAATTTCTTGAATCTCTTTTTTTTTTCTTCAAATCATCTCATCAGCTTTTCTTAGAATGTACCACATTTAAAAAAAAAAACTCAAGCTGAGAAGGGAAAACGATTACGAACAATATTACAATACATACATCTCTATACAGTGCATACCATGTATTCAAAAGTCTAATGCCTTACATTGAAATGTATTCAACAAAAAATTATGATGCATTCAGTAAAAAGACAAAAGTATATTTTTCATTACAATGATAATTTTAAATTTAATATATAGAATAAAAAGGCAAAAGAGAAACAAAAGAGGAGAGACAAATGATATAGCTTTTAAAATTATTAAATTATGTTGGAACTTTTAAAGATATATACTATTAAATAAATCAAATATTTTATGTTTGCCATAAACAATGAAAGAAACACAGCTTATAAGCTTATTCTAAGAAGTAAAATATTTTTTAAAAAATGCCCAGCTTTACATATAGTGAAGGATATAAACAATTTTCTAAACCATACATTCAATATAAAAGAAAACTTTATAAATTTTCTACTAAATATTGTAATATAAAAAAGCCTTTAAATATAATAAAAAATATGTAGATCTATTTTTAAAATAAAACACACTTTTTCAATGAAACTAATTACATGCAAAATAATAACATTTTCTACTGTTCTTATGACTCTGAATTTATAAATGGACACCATAAACATATAATAGTGATTCTAATTCACAAAAAATGAAAATTTGAAAGAAATTATGAAGAAAAAGGTACAGGTTTTAGATTAATGAATTTTAATAATAATGCTATTAAAATCTAAGTTACAAAATATACTGAAAATTTGATATCAAAAATTGCGTAAAACTAAACACATTTCGGATAAAAACTTCCAGGATTAATTTTACACACAGCCACACATTTTTCTTCACTATAAACAGGGTTTTGAACTAATTATATATATATATATATTGTATATTTTTTCTACACTATATCTCTAAATATAAAAGATTTAGTTTAATTCAGAATTCATTCTTCCTTTTGTTTCTTCCAACAAACAACTAAGTCATCATTTATGTTTTAAAATCTAATCTGCAAATATGTATATCCCCTCAATTAACCAATAAAATAATAATCTGTACTGTAAAAAGACAATTATATTTATAGTAGCTCACCAAAATTCTATTAAAGAGGAATCTTAGATTTTGCTATATTACAAGGAAAATGGGTTGCAGTAGCCAAGGTATCGGATCATAGCAGGCATGTCATGAGTTCTAGCCCAGTACCACAAGAGACCCACTGTGTAGGGGAGCGATGCACAATAAATCTGTTGAGAGCTCAAACATCCTCCCATTGGTAAGGTGTGGTGGTCAGGAGAGGGGATACCAGCTCAGGTGTCGTCCACGTCACTTGACCATGGGTCAAAATTACATAGTCCCTCGCCAAAAGCCCTTGTGTAGCTAGTTGAACAGTGTGATGTTAATATCCACTCACTCAAAACAAGGATAATAAGATCATAAGTAACATCCATAATAGGAGTAAAATCAATATATCTACAAAATATCTGAATAATATTTTGATTATGTTATTGTGCAAAGTATTTATCAAATAATTAAACATTTTATTAATTTAAAAACTGTTTAACCTATAGAACACAAGAATATTGCCTGTAATGTTATTGTTTGTTTTGATGCAACTTGAGATTCTGTTTATAATGAAACTAACTTAATAACTAGATTTTTTTCAATTTTCAATAATGCTTTCTTATTTTGACAATTTAATCAGATGCAACCAAATTGTTAAATTTATTATCACATGGACCAATGATACACAAAGAAAAATTCCATTCCTGAACAAAATCTCTATTATTGTATTGCATGTTACATCTGAAAAAAACATAAAATGTAACGAAAACTCCTACTAATAATAAATGTCATAATTTAAAGCAAACACATTTCAAAACAATTAATTCTTTGATTAATTTCTGCAGCATAATTCTTAATCCAAAGTAATTTACAAAATAAAAACAAAGATATAATGCAAGATATGTCTAAAGTTTGACAAACTTTGGTTTATAAAATTTGGTTTATATGTTTTACAAAAATCTTTCTGAACAAAATTACATAGTATTATATTTATAGAAACATTTTCTCCCCTAAGAACTCTAATAATGTATATTTATTTGATAGCATATTCTGGAAGCTCATGATAAGATTGAATTAAAGTAAATAATAAAGATTGTAAGATAAATAAAGACTATTCTTAATAGAAACAAATATGTACATATATATATATATATATATATATATATATATATAATAATAAATGGATCTGTTGAAACAAAAAGAGGAAGATATTTTAATATACATTTTTCAATTATTTACACAATTTTTTCTTAAAGCATAACTGTGAATTATTATAGTATTGCATAAACTTAATAATAGTTCCTCACATTTCAAATACATGTTCAACTTATGCATTGGTACATTATGTACAAAAAAAATTCATACTGTTCAAGTTTATTATAATAAATTCCTCACTAAACTTATTTGAACATATTATTCATCGGCATTCAAGGAAAATAAAACCACTAATTCCATTCAATTTTCAGTCAGATTTGACTTTGACATATAATTTTTATTTGCTTACAACGCTTGAAATATAGAAAATTAGAGTCATACTCCAGTAAAAAAGTCACTATTTTTAAGAACATTATATAATTTTATTCGTTCTTAATGTCAATTCTTAATTTGAATAAGGACAGTTTTTTATGATGAAAACTATTTGATTTACGCAGAATTAAAGTGCACTTATACACACGTTTAATATTTTCTTCTTAGATATTTATTTTTTAAAAAACATAACTTAATCATGCACCATAACAGGATTTGTAAAACTTTGATGAATAATGAAATGAGATATTTCAAAAGAATCCAACAAAGTTGAAGTCTATCAAAGATAAGCACAGTAAATTCCAATTTAAACACAGTAAAATTCAGCTAAATTCAAATTCAGCTTTCAAATTTTTAATTTGAAACAAGTCTGAAAAATGTAAATAAAATTATTCAAGAAAGTAGTTAATTTTAGGATTGCAATAGTAAATTAGATGATCAAGTGTATCCTGTAAAAAATTGACATGCTTTTATATTAAACAAAAATAAAACTATTTAGGTAAAATTGAGTGTAAGTGATAAAAATATTCTTTTTTTTATAAAACATGTCTTCAAAATAATCAAAACCTGCTTATAAAAATCGATAATCCATGCATAATTCAATTCAAGTGAATTATTGAAGGACAACCAACTAAGAAGATATAAAATGATATTAATCTCTCACATAAAAATAAATAAATAAAATAAAAAAATGAATAAAAGTTTATAAATTTTCAGTAAATATATATATTGGTATTTTAAAACCATATTTTATAAATCAAATATTGGTTTTTACCTTAAAAATTATTATATAAATTTATCAAAAAGTTTTATTGTAAAAATATTCCTTAAAAATAATTATATATATATATATATATAATAAATGCATAAAATATACAGTAAAGAAGATAGAAATAAAAATGTAATAATAATGTAATATTAATTTCATATTTAAGTAACAAGAATTCCTAATTTTAAAAGAAAATATCAACTGTTCCAAAGAAAATTGGAAATTTTACTTAAAAGAAAAATTATAAATGTAAAGGAGCTGTTTCATGAGACTGTCTAAGACTGTTTGAAAATTTGTTAGCATTCAAAATTAGCCCAAAAACTGACATTAAAAATTCATTTTTTTATGTATTCTCTTTAATAAATGTAATTATAATTCGGACTATATTATATTGCGGAAGAACCGAATTCCACCATTTTTTTCTGACTTCATGTTCATCTAAATCTGTAACTTGTCCAGATTAATAGATGACAGCCACATTTGAATGATATTCGCTCTGTTTGGCATTTTGACATATTTTTAAGTGTCAGGAAACCCCGGTCATTGAAGACTTCCCAACAATATATTTCAGGGTTTTCTGTATATCATCTAAGATTAATACTTACATTCATTTATCAGTTATCATTCTCATAGACTTAAAAAAAAATTAAATAAAAGAAATTAAAATAATGGCATACCACATGAAATTTTTGCCCATTGAATATTACATAACAAATTTCACAAAAATTCGATTGCAGTGATTCTTGGAAAAGAAATCTCCGTATTTAAGAATTATATGCTGTCAACAAATTTCGTAAAATCAAAACATTCCGCGAAATGAGGCAGCCAGAGTTGCCAGAAACTTCGCAACAAAGTAGCAAGAAGAGAGGGGGAGGGACCTCTTATATTTTTTACAAGAAAAGGGTTTGTAAGGTGCGACGTGATCTACGTCTACCGAGAAAATGAAATGTTTGGCGCTCTATTCAAGGAAAGCGCCGAAATTAGCGAGAAAATTGAATGTCAACCCCTTGTTTCCTTCAACTCTCCTCTTCTAAGCAACTGCTCTCTCTTTAACGACTTCCCGAATAAACTGTATTTCAATACACGAAGTTTAATATTTTAAAGCTCGTCTCAATTTTTTTATTTTTAAAGCCTTCATTTCACTCTTATTTTGTCGTATTAAAAGTACGTGAAAAACGCTGGATTTTACGGTAAGCATGCATAAACAGTAGAATGGATTGCAGCTCCTTGGAGAAAAATTATTATTAATTGAAACTTACCTATGCATAGAAGGAATATCCTTCTATGCATAGGTAAGTTTGTATAGTATGGGGATAGGTATTTTGTATAGTATGGGGATAGGTATTTTGTATAGTATGGGGATTACAAGAAAAATATTTATACAAAAATATTTCAAAATTTAATATTAACACAAAAGGGTTGAATTTTTCTAAAGAATTAATTTTTGTTAGGAGATTTTAGATTCAGAATGCAATTATTTTTCTACTTTATAAAAACCAAAAGCGGTTGTTATTGATAAATGAGGAATGAAAAGTACAGTATGCGTTGTAATATTCCATAAACCCGGCACTGTCTATCTGCGCCAACAAATCCGTCTTCTATTACAATGTACACTGTAATTTTGACAGACATTTTTTAAAAAAAATTTAATACTGAAAAAGCTTAAATGTACCTCATTTTTACTTTCTGTAACTATTTTGTTTGTGACCATTCATCCTGGTAAAAAATATTCTAAAATGCCTATTCTTAAACAAAATTTTCTTTGATTTTTTACCAAAAAATTGCTCAGTTTAGGCTATTTCTGGCTTCCCTCCAATCGACATTACTATTCTTCATGATATTGCTTTTAGGGAAAATCTCTCTGCTTCTTCCATCTTTAATTATGATTGTATTCTGTCTCCATTTTTTATCCCTCATCCTTCAAAGAGGAATGCCATCAATATTGTTCAATTTAGTGACAAGAACACAGAAGATTTCCCTGTTATTTGCTATACTGATAGCAGTAAAATTGATGGAAGAGATGGTTTCGCATTTGTTGTGTTCAGGAGTGGTGTTGAATCCGAGAACTTTCAATTTAGAATTCGTGATGAATGCACAGTTTTTGTAGCTGAACTTTTATGTTTAAATTTCGCCGTTAAATGGATCACTGAGCAAAATAGTGTCATCTCAGAATATCTCACCTGTACTGACTCTTTCCTCCTTGGATTCTCTTAAATGTATTTCTTCATCTAACAATATAATCGTCGAGATCCAAAAGCAACTTAAAAGCCTAAGAGATAAAAACATCTCAATAGATTTTGCATTTGTTCGCGGACACATGGGCGTTCATGGGAATGAGCGAGCCGATTGGCTTGCAAAAGCTGCAACCAAGCGCAGAATTGACATTGACGTTAATATTCCTAAATCGTTTTACAAGATCACGAAAGAAAGAATGGTGAAGTCTTGGAACCAAGAATGTCTCATTTCTAATAAGGGGAGCATAACAAAGAAATTTTTCCCCACCATTAATAAGAGTCTATCATGTCATCTCATTTTTACACTAACTACAAATTAACACAATTTCTCACTGGTCATGGTAATTTCAAAAGCTACTTTAACAAATTTAATTTAGTTCCTTCATCTTTCTGTGACTGTAATATTGGTGGCGAGGAAAATGTAGAACATGTAATCCTTCTGTGTTCCAAGTATGTCAGAGAGAGAAAGATCATAAGACTGGCGTTCAAGAGACTCAACATTAATTGGCCACCGAATTTTCACCAACTTATTTCCACCAGAAGTGCTTTCAAAAATTTCTGTAAATTTGTTTTAACTGTTTGTAATCCTTCTTAATTTCATTTTTTTAATTGTTTATTTCCCTTGAATGTGTGTTTAATACTTACTTCTGTAAGTCCCGTGGTGCATGGGGATTTTATAATTGTTTTCAATAAAAAAAAAGTATAAATTTCATTCCCTTTGTCTCAGTACTTAACATAAAAATCTATCTTTTTATATTTTTCCTTCATTTATAGACTAGAGAGCATCTTGCAGTGAACCCCTTTCCTTGCAAGTCACAATCAGCAAAAGGTAGGAATTAAAGCTCTTAACAACTAACCTGAATAGGGATTCCTTACCCTCCCAATCATCTAAGACAGAGGTGGCCAACCTTTTTGGTTTGAATATCACTATCAGATAATAAATCATTATGCATGCCACCTCCAACTTTTCCTACAAACAAAAAGATATGAAATGATGAAAAAATTTTGCTTATTAGCTTTTGGGAATTTTATACAAATAGAATATTCTTTTGTACAAGTCTAGTTGCAAAAATTTTAAAATAATATAATAAATACTTAGGTTTTACTGCTATAATACACTTTTTACTTTATTTTTAATAAACTTTTTTTTAGGTATAAAATAAAAAGGAGTAACTTATAAAACATTTAATTCTAATTTAACATTAAACAGTTAGTATTTGCGTAATGGTGCTTTTGAATTTTTAGTTTTTTTACCAAGTCATCTATATTAAAACTATTTCTTGATGCTAACAAAATTAAATTGTTTTAGTTGTATACCAGTTAACTTTGAGTGATATTATAATTTATTATGGTCATAATGTGTAAAACATTAGTTCTCTCTCTCAAACATATGTTGATCCAAAACTACAACAGTATTTGACAGCCAAAAAGTCTAAATTTGGAAAATTGCTTGTTGGTACAAATTTCCAAAATTCTATATAATTTGGATTAATTGAGTTGAAATAAATTCTTTATATTTGCTTATCAGTCTAGTATGGTTTTGTAGCCTAATAATTCTGATTTTTATTTTAAGTGGGTGAGTATTAACGTCATGGGGAAATTGAAAAATGATTTATGAAAAGATCAGCATTTTATTTTTACCTTGAAAATCATCCAACCAAGAACTGATAGAATTATTCACAGTGAATAGTAAGTTTTTAAATTTAATATAGCTCAGAGCATTATTAACTTTGGTAGATAGTTACTGCATTATTGTGAAATGTGTAATCTTTTTCTTTTCTTTTTTAAAAATAAAGATACAATATGCAAAAGTTTGCTTACAAAAAATATATGACCAACTAGGGTAGGAAAAGTACAATCTTTTCCCTGTGATATTAAATTTAAATTATTTAAGTGTCTCATAATACCAAAGAAAAGTTTATTCCCATAGCCAGTCTTCATTCTTGAGTAGCAAACACTCACTGGGCAGCTCATTGTTTTCTTCCAGATATTTTAAAACATGCTCCCTCTAACTCCAAAATCTTGTGAGGGCATTTCTTTTGGAAAGCCAGTGCACACAACAATGAATGAGTATTCTTTGCATAATAGTTTTTTATTGTAATTCAGTCAATTGTGTTAAAATAAACTGAGTTTTATTTTGTTTGAGACAACCACATTTTAATAAAATTGTCATTTTTTTTATTATATTTTCAATGTCTTTGCATGCCACTGTTACAACTCTACCATGCTACAGGTTGACCACCCCTGATCTAAGGTCTACAGACTGACAAGTTGTCTGTTCAAATCATCCCAAAGTCACTAAGGGCTGATCAGCAACTATAGCCAAAGTGGTTACCCAGGAATTTAACATGAGATAGTAACACAGTCCAACACTATATATACTCATTGATTAAGCAATAATTTATAGTGGTGAGTTTAAGATGTTCTGAATAAATTGTGACTAGTGATACAAACAGCATCAGCACACTGAACTGCCTGACCCACCATCTCTACTATTGCCCACTATATCACCAGAAAACCTTCCAAAGGCACTTGAACCTACTGGAGATGTATGTCAATTGCAAAAACAATCTTCTCTATGTATTGCACAGAAATTCTATCAAAAACAACATTCTTCTCTGCGAGTTGCAACCAGCAAAAGATGAGAGAGTTAGATTAACATTGTACTATATAGTTGTGTGAGGGCTAATGGCAAGTGACCTTGTAATTTTAAACCATGGTCAAGTGATAAGAACAAAAGCTGACCTGGCACCCTCCTCTCTAAACTTCCACACCAAACCAACAAGGAGATGTTTGGGCCTGAATATATTTAACATGCATCAGCCCCCCTCTGCATGGCGGGTCTACTGCGGTACTTTGTTCAAATTCTTGACTTACCAGCCTTGAATCTGTGATCTTGACCACTAGGCTATCCCAGCCACACAAAAGATGGGAATAAAAGTGCTTAGTGATTGGCACGAATAGGGATTCCTTTTTGTCCCAGTCATCTAAGGCATGAACGGTGTATTTGGGGACCAGTATGTCAGTGGTTTGATTAAACTTTCTTGCCAAGATCAACAGCTTACAATTGAAATCTTTTCTGCATAGACAGATCTTGAAAAGTTTTTTTTTTGTTCCACCTTGACAT
Source organism: Trichonephila clavipes (assembly GCA_019973935.1). NCBI lineage: Eukaryota > Metazoa > Arthropoda > Arachnida > Araneae > Nephilidae > Trichonephila > Trichonephila clavipes. Next base: position 517,784 of record BMAU01021216.1, on the reverse strand, counting down.
ATGAGTACTTTTGTCTATGTCTTTAAAAATATATAACCTCTCCCTTGAAAGAAGCCCATTTGTTTAAGGAAGTAAATTTTTAATGTTTTGTGGATATTTTTTTTTAGTGTTAGATAAATAAAATATGTTAAAAATAAGCAATTATATATATCCATTGTTTTTAAACTTAGCTTAAGTAAAATTTGAAAAATGCTGTTTGTTGTCATCACCTTCATAAGCAACCAATGTTATTTTTTTAACTTCATTTTATTTTGATTGGAAAATGCTTTTTGTGTTGTCATCACCTTCATAAACAACTGATTTAAATTTATTTTATTTTGAATGAAAAAGTGAGAAAAGGAATTGATATTTTTTATTGTTATGGTTCTGACAATAACATATTTAATTTATATATAGAAATTAAGTATTTTTTTTCCTTATAAATTATATTTTACTGAGATTAGATATATATAAAGGTAAAAAATTAATATTTTTATTTAAACTTTGAAAATCAACTTGTGAATTACCATACTATTAAAGTGTTCATAATAGTTTATGTATTACTCAGAAATTTTAAAAACATTTTATTATTTTCTGTTTTTTAAATTAATGGATCCTAAAAGCTACTTTTAGTTTTATTTCTTAAATTTACATTTCAGTATGTTTGATTTCACAGTACTTACGTATTGTCACAACCTATTGGTGACGTTATATGAAGCGAAGCACCTGTGGTTGCAGTTCAGCGTGTACAACACATAGGAAATCAGGGTTGCCAACTTGGTGAGTTATTGCTAAAGTTTGTGATAATGCATAAGTACTAATTTCACTTGTGACATATACCTGTGTTAAGTAAATTTAATGGGATTACATAATATCTTTTTGTATTTCAACATGTATCAGTTACAAAAAAAAAGGGTTTATTACTTTTTTAATCATAAGAATTAAAGTAAAATAAATCAATTTAATTTGTCTTATTTTTCTCCAAGAACTGGATTCAAGTTCTGTAATTTGAGTTTTAATGTAAGATACTCAGGTGAAACTAAAGGTTATGATAAAGAAAACTATAGTGGAAATTTATTTGAAGCCTTTAAAACATATTTGAACAGAGTAGGGATAAAGTATTAATAGTAGTAAACAGAAAACACAGGATTTAAATTTACTTGTTAGAAACATTAGTCCTTAAACAACCCTAAATAGATATATAGTTTCGGTTCATTAACAGAAGAAAGTTCAGTACTTGAGTGGCAATTCTAGATGGTACAACAAATGTTTCAGCTGTTTAAATTAGATATAATCTTCACACATGAAAATTTTGTAATATTCATCAACTGTGGAATACTATATTTGAAACTTTCTCTAATACTGTGAATTGTATATATTAAAAGGAGGATTTTTGCCATTATATGTGTGTTCTTCATACTTCTGAGAAAAATTTTAAAAATTCAAAATTTAACATATTATATTTTGCAAAGAAAATTTATACGCTAAACACCAGAAAAGATACAGGAAAAAGAAAGCAGTACAATCTCCAGCAATTGTAACCATATTCTAACCCAGGAGTAGTCAAATGTGATGCAAATTTAGTAGTATTCTACCTAATAGCATAGAAATTGGACAATAGGGAATTTTTTTTACATTAACTTATAAAATAAGTCAATTTGGTTTGCTTAAGCACACCTGTGGTTTTCGTAAGTAAATAATATAGATTTTTTTTTTAAAATTACGCCCGCCAACGTCCGCTTAGATATAAGGCATCTTGCAGTCCAATATAAAGCAGATGTCGCTCTAGCAGGAAGGAGAACTCCACAGTTGTCTTGCGAGAGAACATGAAGTAGAGTGGGGCAAGCGGATAGATGCTCCCCAGTCATTGGCACGGAATTAGAGACAGCAGAGCGGTGAATCATCCAGATCAATCTTAAACAGATGGGCTTGCAGGTAATCATGTCCGGTGATGATTCTGAAACATGCCACACCCTCTACCCTAGATAGGGCAGAAAGCTGAGCACGTCTTTGGCCATCGAGCAGACAAGACCAATGTTTGCCAACAGCCAGGTCTGTAAGAGTGGAAATTCTCTTCTGTCGCAATTTGTCCCTGAGAAGTCGCTTGGCGTTTCGAAGAGGCATCAGATGTCAAGGTAGATGCAGCGTCGAAGCCTCTTTGACCAGCTTGTTGGCTTGTTCGTTTCCATGAATACCGCAATGAGATGGGATCCATTGGAGAACGACCTCTCTTCCGGTGCAAAGAAATGAGTTGATAAGTTGTTTGCACTCAAACTCAAGTTTTGATGGGAATAGATTGTAGCCAGATACGGTCTTAATTGCGGCTTGAGAATCTATAAATATTAGAATATTTAGCCAGGGCACCGCCATATTTATTCTGCGAGGTAATGGTCGAACATACACATTCGGCATGGCTGGTACGATTTCGAAGAAAGCGGTTTATTGCCGACCATATACATCATGTTGATCATTACATTTAGGACATTCATAACTCGAAACAATCAATCCTTCCTTCATACACCATTCAATCAATTCTTTCATACCTTTCGCATTCAACAAAGTAAAAAATTCTAAAGTATATTCCCTCACACACGCAGCCAGCCCAGAGCCCGACAAAATGAAATTCGAAATGCGGGCCCACAAAATACAAAAATGCTAGAAATAGTTAAGGTTGCCATATGTAGTGTTTAAAAGTAGGGTTACCAAAATGGCGCAATTATCGCCAACCAAAGTAATTCGCGCCAAGGGTAAGGGCTCTCCTAGGAGTGAACCTAACTTTCTTCCTAATTCTTCAAAAGACTGAAATTACAGTGCATGTTGTCAAATTTTCATTGATTGGTATGTTATGCATATTGTTTCCAGTATGGCATTAATATTTCAGACAGTGAATCTTGACATTTTATCCTTTCATATTACTTCAGATAATTTTTAACAGATTTTGCTAAATTAAGATAATCTACAAGGAGGTAGTAACAATCAATTCCTGTGCATTTTTACTAATATTTGGAAAATGTGTTCATAATCCTTCTACTGCAAAAAATGATTTATTTATCACTTCAAAACCTATTTTCTCCAGTTTGATTCTTGTTAGATCGAAATGTAGGATCTATCTTCCTGCAAAAAATAAAATTATTTAGAGCTTTCAAAATTTTAACTGCTTGAGATAATTCCTTGTAAGCCAAATGTTTGTATGTTGAGTTCTGATTCTAGTAATACAGGATGTTGTTTATTAAATGAAAGTAACTTTTAATATACAGGGGAAGAACAATGTTTATTATTTGGGCATAGTTATAGTGGCAAGGTCCATCACCATTTATTACTGCACTTATAAAGATTGAAGGAAGCTTTTTTAACCATCGTAAAGTCAAATTTAAAAAAAGTTGTTTTGAAAATTTCAATTTTCTTTACTGAAACTACCGTTTTATTTCAAATTAGATTAATATGTTCAAATATCTTATTCCCTGGATTTTCTAGCTTACTTATGAACATCATACTTTAAAGAAGTATGGGGATTATTTTTCCAGAAGATCTTGTACATTTGAACCTTAGTATAGTAAAAAAGACAACCTCTCATTCATTTCTCTGAAATCAAAATCATTAAGTTTCGATAGAAATATTTGCACCGGCTCCTCTACATGGTAATTTTTTTAGCTGCCACAGGACTGCAGACCAAGGGGAACAATGCTTTTTGAGAAATATTGGCAAAGGTCATTTCACTACCATTCCTTGAATAAAATTAAATTAAATTTATCCAGTTATAAAATATGAATATATATATATATTCTTTAGGTTACCTTGTTTCAGAATAGTCTATTTTTGCTTAATTTCTTGTATAAATTATCGTAAAAAATGTTTAAATCAAACAAATTATAAGGAATATTATTCTTAATTTGAAGTTTTATAAAAAAAATTTTAAAAATCTCTTTGTCAAGAATTTTTTTGTAATTTCAAAAATCTTTTATTACGATTTATTAATATATTGTTAAAAATTATGTTGACAGTCAACAATAGCTTTATCGTTACTCCTAATCTGAATAATAATTCAAACCACCAAACCACATCAGGTTATGTACCATAATGCAGGGCATAACCTTACAGAGTGCTCCTCGAAAAAGGTATTCAATTTTATCATGATATTCTTTCAGTTTCCTGTATATTGCTTATGTTTACCTGATTGTCTTTACAAAGTATTACATGAGCATATTTTTAGTTACTAATATTTAATATATATTTTATATTTTGATTGATTTAATAAAAATTTTAACTAAAAGCCTAATAATTTCTTCAGATATCAGACAAAATTTTTAGCTGATTCTTTTAAGCTGTGTTAACCAGCTGAGAATATTTTTACTTCATAAATTATAATGAATGAAATTCTGCTTATATGTGTACTACATTAAATTGAATACATTTTTCTTTTTTTTTTTACAGAAAGCTGTTGATATAAATTAATATTCTGAACAAGAGTGCAAGACCCATTTTCTTCCCTTTACATTTTAAATAGAGATATTTGTTTTCACATCTGTGAAAAAAAAAACATGCACATTTGACACTACCAAAATGGCTTTCACTCAACAGAACTCAAGGCATCATCTGCATGTTCAAGATAATAAAAAGCTTTATGTTTGTGAAGTGTGCAAAAAGGGTTTTTCACAAACTGCTCATTTAAAAACACATTTACGGACTCATACAAATGAAAAGCCATATGTTTGTGAAGTGTGCAACAAGGGTTTTTCTCAAACTGGTAATTTAAAAGCACATTTACGGATTCATACACATGAAAAGCCTTATGTTTGTGAAATCTGCAAGAAGGGGTTTTCTCAAAGTTATGTTTTAAAAAACCATTTACAGACTCATACAAAGGAAAGGCCGTTTGTTTGTGAAGTGTGCAGCAAGGGTTTTTCTCTAAATGGTAGTTTAACAGCACATCTACGGACTCATAAAAATGAAAAGCCTTATGTTTGTGAAGTGTGCAACAAAGGTTTTGCTCGAAGTAATGTTTTAAAAGCACATCTACGGACTCATACCAATGAAAAACCTTATATTTGTGAAATGTGCAACAAGGGTTTTTCACAAACTGGTCATTTAAAAGTCCATTTACGGACTCATACAAAGGAAAAGCCGTATGTCTGTGAAGTGTGCAACAAGGGTTTTTCCCACAATTCTAGTTTAAAACACCATTTATGGACTCATAAAAATGAAAAGCCTTATGTTTGTGAAATGTGCAACAAGGGTTTTCCTCGTAGTGACAGTTTAAAAAAACATTTATGTACTCATACGAAGGAAAATCCGTATGTTTGTGCAATGTACAACAAGGATTTTCCTCAAAGTAATGATTTAAAAACCCATTTTCATACTCATAAATAGGAAAAGTCATGTTTGCAAAATGTGCAACAAGTATTTTGTTTATAAGGGTAATTTAAAAAGACATTTATGGATTCATACCAAGAAAAAAACTTTGTCTACTTGGGGTTTTGGGAAACTAGTAACATAAAGCATATTAACATATTCATGGAAGGAAAAGTCTCATATTTATAAATATGCAACATTCCTTTTTCTGAAGACATTTCTCTTAGGCTCCCTTCACACCAAACAAATATCAGTCGGTCACAATCAATCCAAATTGCAGCAAATTTGACTGACTTAACAAGTCAATCCGAATCAAACTTTCTTCCATCAGTTGCTGTCAAACATGGATGCTGTTTTGATTAGTGCTGTTTTTTTTTTTTTTTTTTTTGTAAAGCAATGATGCAAGCAAAAGAAATCTAGGTTATGGATCCATGAGATCAATAGAAAAAGGCCAAAATGTGATATTTTGCATCATATACATCCAAACGTTCAGAAAGATGAAAGGAGATTTTACATTTTTTTCAGAATTGCATATTTTCCATTCTGATGAATTGTGTGGGACCAGAAATATCAAAACAGGGCACAAATTATTGAAAGTCTATAACAGCAAAAGAAATACTTTCAATTTGTCTCCTATAAATGTGATCTTTTTAGTAATATTCTTTTGATTATCTTTCTAATAACTAATTACTTTTGTTTATATAAGTAGAAATAATAATAAGTAAATTTAAATTAACATGTGTTAATGTTCTTATATGATTTAAGATATCAAGCTATTAGTTCGACAACTGTATTCTTATTCATTTATTTTAAAAATAAAATACATGAAACAAAAGATATTAGAATTGTTTTACTCTTTTAGATTTTCCCTTTAAGCATGAAGTGTAATTATAGTCTGAAAAGAAGTAACAGATTATAAATGTGTATTGTAATTATATGAAAATAAATACAATTACTTTTACAAATAATATATCTAATGTTTTAAAAAGGCATTTCAAATGAATTGTAGCACATAGCAACTATTTTTTTTTATTATAAACACGAATTAATCAATGAAAAATTTTATTCTTACATATTTGCCTGTTGTTTTTCTTTTGTTTTATCTAACTGCAAAATTTGGAATGTACATAGTAATAAAATAGTACATTTTTAAAAAATTTCATAATCACAACATTATTGGTGTTTAACTGTATTTTAGCATTTATAAAATTGCCCCCCACTACATTTTGCATTAAAAGGTTATTGAATAAAGAAAAAAGTTTTCAGATTTCTCTAACATTGAATAAATTAATACATTCAAAATCCGTTTCTCGTAGGGAAACTTTGACTTATAAAATAAAGCAAAAATCAACACATATCTGTTTGAATTCATTTTCTTTAAAAAGTAACTTCCATCGCGTCCAACTACTGATGCATGATTGAAGAAAATGTGATGTGCTGAGACCAGGTGGGAATGAGAATGATGACACATTTAACTGGTTTCGACTGGTGTGAAGTTAAGTTTTAGAAATATGAACACTTTTCTTTCTTTTATTTACTGGTAATCAGTGTATAGTAAGAGAACTTCCCCAAAGCTGAAAAATCTAACGTCATTTTTTTCTAGTAAAAATATTTTCTACCTCTGTCTTGTATGTGTAGAATAATTTCTATGTCAGGAAAATATATTAAACCTAATAAAACAGAAAATCAATACATACCTGAAACTGAATTTTATGGTTATTTGTTTTATAATTAAAAATGAGTTCTTAAGATTCTATAAATAAGGTATCTGAAGAAACATAAGGCTGCGTGAAGTTTATTTGAAATACGAGTATTTTGGCACTCCCGCTAAAATCTAAGTATGTTTTCAATATTTATTAGCATTGATTATTGTTTAAATTATATTATAAAAACCAGTGAATTAGCATTGCATTCTTCTTCAGAGGGAGAAATCTTTTATATGCTTTCTTCTGGTTAGCCTTTGTTCAAAAGTAGTGCGGCTGTGGTTGTCAAAAGGTAAATTTATGCGAATTCGAGACCGGAGTTGTCCAGTCATGAGTTCAAGTCGTAATGAAGACCTTCAGTTCAGAGGGAGTGATGCAAGGTAAAATTTGCCGAGGCTCAAATTCATCACGTTGGCGGAGTGTGGCAGTTTTGAGAAATGCTTCCAACTCTGATATCATCCTCATCGTTTGGCCATGGCTCAGAACTGCAAAGTTTTAGGACAGTAGCCCGAGAGTGTTTTCAAATTTCAATCTTTGATAAATATTCAGTTAAAAAATGTTCAGAATCCCTTCAGTTTTATTCAATCATTTTGAAATTGTATTTCTTTCTAAACTTTGAACACAAACTTTTCACACCTATGGATTGTGCACCATGCCATATGAAACAATGCCGTGATTGAACAATACCATATGAAACAGGGTGTAAGTGAATATTAACACAAAGGCTATATATTGGAAAGATTTAAGGCTACACAATACCCTTTTTCGAAAAAAATTTTGGACACAGTAACAGTAAAAATAATTTGTTTTATATTTAGATTATATTATTTATAGCTGATTTTGTAAGTAAAAAAAATCATTTTCACCTGCCATTATTTTACAATTTTAAAAATGAAATAAAATGCTCAATTTTTGAAATTTTTTAGTCATTTTAAGTGATTTATGTTTCTTGGATTATTGTGAGCAAGTTAGTATGGATTTGAAAATATGTTCCCTTGTTGACTTTTAATAATTATTTTTCTAACTAAACCTTGAAAAAATGTGAATTTTTTAAAAACATTAACTTAAGTATTTTTTAAAAAAATAACTAGATATCTCAGACTTAAATCCATACTAAATTTTACAGAACATACGTTTGGGAGTATATATAAAAAATTTCAAGACTATCTTGAATAGGAAACACTCATATTTTCAAAATTAAATGTCTGAAAAAAACACATTTAAAGATTGTAAAGGTTTAACACAAAAATTTATAATGTTCGTAAAGCTCTAACTTTTTAATGTTATTTCCCAATGTATTTTCTACATTAAAAACCTACTTTAATTAAATCTAACTGAAAACTTTTTTTAGTAAAAATATATGCATAATATTGAAAGTATTTGTTATGCCGACAGGTTATTCAACTTAATCTAAACCTAAAATTTTCAGAAACGTTTTGAAACACAAAGCTTTTATGTACACAATAATATAATATTACTTTAAGCTAAAAATCGGCTCTGGTTTGTACAAAAAGTTCAATTTTTCAGTTTTAAGTTGGAGCAGTTTAGCAAGCTTGAGCATTTGTTCCATGACTTTAAAATAATATAATATAGTACTACTGTGTATGTTTACTGTAATGGAGTTTGATAAATGATGGAAATATTCAGTTTTATCAGCAATATTTGTATTCGGGAGTCTAATTGCAGTTTCAGCTCTGTGAAAGCTTTTTTAAATTTATCTTTTTCAGTAGTATTCCATCTCTTCGAATTATTGTTTCTCATAGCAACCTGAGAACGTTTTCACCATGGCATTTTCTCAACTGGAAAAAATTGATGATAAAGCTTCTAAGTTATATAAGTTGTTCTTTTTGTAACAAAAATTGACCTTGAAATCGATCTGAATTAATTAACTATGAGAACTCGAAACATAATCAAGCAGAAATTGAGTAATGAATGTGAAATTATTAGCCACTTCACACTGAAAGAGTTGATTGTACAAAAAATATTTTTAATTATTTCTATTTAAGAGCGGAAAATGCTTTAAAATGAAACCAAAACCTAAGATCACAGAAAGATTCGAATATTAGAAAGAGTAATTTGTTATCAGATCTGAAATTTTGTGTGGCATGTTGCACAATGATATGGGTCACAAGAAAATGCAAAAAAAAAATTGTGGTACATTTGAGATTTGTAGGGTATTGTGTAGCCTTAACGTGCGTCAGCTCCTCTGCACGGCGAATTTTCAATGGCACTAGGGCTCGAATTCATGACACGCCGGCCATGAGCTTGAGAGCGTGACAAACACAGACACCTAAATAAAATAGGAGTTGTTCATAAAGAAAAGCATAAATAGCATCATCTGAAAAATATGTGCCGTAAAATCCGGCGTATAACGCGCACTTTGAACACAAAAGATCGAAACTTAAGGCTGTTTTCGGTCAATGTTAAAGGATAGGGATGAAACGGCAGAGACATTTGTGGGCAGGAAAAAGCTCCAATAATAATAAAAATTTTTATGGATATAAAGAAAATAATTGTTTAAAGGATAGTGTTTCTTGAATTTTGATTTTTTGGAAAATTACACAGTTTTCAGCATTTTTGCAAAATGAAATTTGACTTTTCTATGTTAAAGTATAGGAGGTGGAAACGCAAAAGACATTTTAACAGAAAAAAAAATTTTTTTAGAGTAGTATTAAATAGTATATAAGAAAGCAAGCTTCCCTCTTTGGACTAGTGTAGCCAGAATTAAGTTTTATCTTTTTCTTAATTAACTTTTTTAAAATTTTAAGTTCATTCTGAATTATTTTTGGCGTAGTTAGGACTATCTCAAACAGATGGCACCACCATCGTTTGAAAAGCGAATTTATTCTTGGCTACGAATACTTATTTTTGGCGATATCTTTCTGAAATATAGTCGCCAGCTGAAATTATGGTAACTTGCAAATAGTGGACAATGGAAAAGGTTTATGATGTACAGAGATTTAACATCTCAAATCTGACGAACTTTCCGATTTAGGAAAGTTTTAAATATTTTCTGCATGTGTGCTTTAAAAAAATCGTTTATAATTATACTGCTTAGATTTTTTTTTTTTTTTTTTTTTGTCATTGAAGGAATGTCTGTAAGAATATTTAAATTCTGCGAAATGACTTAACGAAGAATGAAAGTATACTTACTTTATACTTGATCGAAAGTTGTGAATTAACTCACAATAAGAACACAAATTACTACTCCTTACTCGCAAATTAAAATTTTAATCTAATTATTGTAATGCAATTATTATTATTATATTATTATTTTCTTTTTAATTAACAAAAAAAAAAATTTTCCCATCGATTTTATATTTGACGTAAAACTTTACCATAAACCATTGGAACAATTATTAACTCAAAATATTGTTTTCTAATTTAATTAACAGAAACTTATTTTTTCAATTAATTATGTTCAGATTCTAAGCCGCACCCCAAATTCTCAGCACATTTTTGTGAAAAAATAGTGTAAAATATATTATCGATATATGATATATTTACGGAATGAAAAGTGGCTGCGATACCCTAGTGGTCAAGGTAACGTACTCGTGGCTGGCGTATCATGAGTTCGAGCCTAGTACCGCTGAAATTCTGTCGTGTAGGGGAGCGATGAACGTTAAATCTGAGAGCTCAAACGTCCTCTCATTGGTGTGGTAGTTAGGAGATGGGAGGTGCAAGCTCAGGTGTCGTCCTCGTCACTTGACTATGATTCAAAGTTACGAGGTCCGTCACCCAAAGCCCTCGTGTAGCTGATCAATATGACGTTTATATTCAATCACTAACTAAACGAAATAAAAAAATAATAAAGGTGAATTAATAAAAGTGAATAATTAATTTACTTTACCAGCATTAAAACCTTTTTTCAGTCTTCGAATCTAAGCTGCACCAGAATTTTTGTAGCCTAAGCATCGGGAAAAAAGTGCGGCTTAGATTCGAATAAATATGGCAATATCGCGATTTTAAAGTCTCTCTATCTTTAAATTTTTGCCTTTTTTCTATTAAAAAATACTGTCTGGCATTTTCTGTCATTGAACATTTTCAATAACTTGATCAAGTTCTTGACTAAATTTTTAACATAATAGAAGTTGGGATTTTTCTTTGCGCATTACATTTTACACATATAAAATTTAGGATTAATGTTAATTCAAATTTTATCCATTTTAGTTAAATATATGATAAAAATTTTTAAGTAGTAAAATTTTATTATGAATTCTTTATGGAAAAAGAAATATGTTGGGCATTACGATATGAACATATATTTATTTCTCATTGGAGTTTTTATTTTATTTCTATAATTAAAATATTGATTTTTATTACTAGTTCATTTTTGAATTAGAAAGTAAAGCATTCAGAGAAAGATATATCTGCTGAATAAACTTTTAAAAACACTAATTTTTAAAAAATTGAAACTTAATTTTCTAAATAATTAAACGGTGTTTTCATTTTTAAACCCAAATATTCATAATTTTTAATTTTGGAAGACTTTTAAAATGAATGATTTATTTTATAAACGAAGGAAAAATATAACTGTTATAATTAATAATGTTTGCTTTTTTTTTATCTCGAAATTGTGGATCAAATTGCTCGATTTTCAAATGTTAAAAAGTTTTACATTTCTTATTTTTTCTATTCATTTTCTCAGGAAATATCATAATCAGTTAAGAGCAATTTATACCTTTTTTCGGGGGGTGGAGGGGAGATATTGAATCTATCCACTAGAAAACTTAAGTCAATCTAATTATTACAAAGCTATTTTACCATAAATTATTGTTTAAAAACAATCTGTTACTCAGTATAATCACTATATGATAAATTACTTTGCCATTTTGTCAGCCACAATACCGTTTAGCGTCCTTTCAAAGGCATCTCGTCATGTCATGAGGTCAACATCTCATGGTATTTTTCAAGCACTTAATGCATTCTTTTAATTTTAAATTTTTTATTTCTATTACTGTCCTTAAAATTTTTTTTTACTTTTAAGTACTATTATTTAAAAAATGTAAGAGTCATAACACTCGAAATCCTAATGACGAGAGGTTATAGTTCGGAAGTGCTAAGTACTCTGGTCATCCACCCCACGATGTATAATATCTCATGGGAATTTCACTTCAGAGGGGACCGGAAAACACTTGTTGGTCCGAAGTCTTTAGGAAAGAAAAGTACAAAAAAGCAATAAAAGTTTCCAATTTCTTTCCTATGTACTAAAACAGAAAGAGAATAATTTATTTGGATTCCTACATAGAATGAAACTATTATTTTGTTACCAAATATGCCCAAAAATTAAACAATAATGCAATTTTCTTTGATTTAAATATAATGTTAACTTCCAAATTGAAAAATTGTTTTATTGACATATATTCATTAAATAAACATAAATTTCTTAGAAAAAATAAAGGCAATGTTTATATATTATATGCTTGATTAATTGTGCTTGATAATTAATTGCCAGCCTATTTTCTCTCTGCCTTATAATGATATTTTAATCATTCTCTAAAGTTACAAAAGTAAATTTTAATTTCAAAATATCTTTCTTTCTTTCTTCCTTTTTTTTTTTTTTTTTTTGCTGAACATGAAATAATTTTGTAATGCTTATTTTCATTTACGTACCATTTCTTATAAAAATATTTTTGAATTTGAAAAATATTTTATATGTAAAATAATGGTCAAAACCATAATTAACCAGTTTTTTAATGAAATAGCTGCATACTATCTTAGAAAAATATCAAAATTGATAACCTTTAACTTTTTAGCATTTATATATATATATATATATATATATATATATATATATATATATATATATATATATATATAAAAACTACTTTTTAAAGAAAATTCTATTCAAAATTGTTTCCCTTAAACCTTTAATAATGTAATACAGGTGTAAGTGTATACCTAATTGGAAATTTCTGAGACATTTTTTTTTTTTTTTTGTACATAAGAACTTTATTTTGTAATACTTTTAAAAACATTTATTATTCCATTATAAAAGAATATTAAATCGTTTTTCTTTTATATGTAGTGCCTACTAGATTGTGAACATTCCATTGTTTACTGTACCGGGACCAACAAAACAAATTTATTCACGTAAATACATTGCTTTTGCACAACTAAATCGTTTTGTAATGGAAAATGAACTTTTTTTTATTTGTGGATAAAAACACCTATAATCAAGGAGAACGAACAACTTATTGACATTTTAAAAGACATTTGACGGTAAAATCTATATTAAAACAAGAACAGCTCCTAAAATTTAGATTGCAAAATATATAGGATTTTTCCATAGTTAGAAACGAATAAAGCATTCATAACAAATTATCAGAACCCATGAGTCGAAAAAGTAAGAAAGTCATTTTAGATCTCTCTCTTGGTCAAGATTCAACATTATTTTACTCCCCCCAAAAAAGAACAAGTATTTCGTTTCACAGTCGTAAAGACTGTGGCCCTCTTCCCCCTGCAGAGAAAGGGGAGGATTCTATTGAAGGAAGTGCGCTACAGAGAGAATTTTTTTTCTTGCCTTTTTCGAAATCAACCAAAAGCGGAGAGCAGAGTGCACGCGATCTTCTCTTTTCAAACAATCAAATCTCACCAGCAATGACATCCAATAATTCACAAAATAGCTGTAAATTTATGTTTCGAGATATCTTTCCGATTTTTCGAAATTTCGCAATTGTCCGCAGTTCTGGAGATCTTCGTATAATAAGGACCATTATAAATTTATCATCTTCCATCCTCTCAAAAATTGACACATTTGTTGAGTAATTCAGGGTACCACTGAGAATTGTACCTCTCGTGAAATAGGTTGCCAACCCCTGTTCTATTGTATAAAAGTAAAATTGTATCATACTGTTTGTTCATTAAAACGTGAAATTTAATTTTTCATTGCTTTAAATCCACCTATTCTTCCTTTAAAAATTATTTGTTCAGGAAAAATTAAACAGTTTCGTTCTGTACATCATTTATCTAGAGAATTGATCGACAAACTGTGTTCCACGAGTCCCAATAAAAAAAATGGGAAAGAAAAATTACAAATATGTATGCAAAATGGATTTATGTTCTCATGAAATTCGGTTAGCCACAACTATCTAAAGATCTTTTTTAACTTTTATTGTAATATAATAAATGAATTTTAAAACTTTATTTTATGCAGTAGATTGTGAATATACTATTATTTGCTATCCCGAGTTCCACGAAGTAATTTTATACTAGTTAGTACAATATTTTGAAACCTTTTACATTTGTGGGGGGAAAAACACCTATAATGAAGATAAAAAAAATTATCGACATATGAACAGATTCGATGCTAAAATTTAAATTTAAGCTAGAAGACCTATATCTTAGGTTACCAATTCATGCCATATACGCAGAATTTCTCACACAGCTATTAACATTTTCATGCCATTCACAAAAATGTATTTAGAAAGTGAAAAATATTTTTAACGCGATAGGCAACAAAAACAAAATACAAAAACGAATCGAACACGGAATATGAAATGCTACTGCAAATAATTTCAAAAGGCTTATACGTCGATAGTTTGTGTAAAAAATTGTGAACACATATCTCAGTTACTAAGTATAATGCATGCGTAGGTGACATTTGGATCACAAATTTATATTATCAATGAGTAAATAACATTAAAATTACATCATAAAATTTTTTAATAAAAAATATAATATTTTTTTAAAATTGTCTTTACATATAATATCAAAAATATATGTTTATCTATATACTTTAAATATTATTTTAAGATATATTCCCTTCAACGAGGAAGGGGATTCCTCGAAAACATGTTACAGTTCTAGGGATTCCAAGAGTTGAAAAAGTTTGACGATTGACCAATGTCCAGAAATGAGAAGTCTTTCATGGTCAAGGTTCACTCTGCTGCTTTAACCCCCTCCCCCGAAAAAGAAAAAAAAAAGAGCTAAGATTTATTTTACCAGTTTTACGACTGTCACCCCTCCCTTAGCCCCCCGCGTGTTCCCTTTCGCTGAAGGGGAGAATTTCATTGAAAAGGTTACCCGAGAGAGAAATTTATTGCCCATTTTGGGAGTCTTGAGACAAATATTTGTGCCAAAAATTTCGCAATAGCCAACGCCATCTAGATGTCATGTAAGGTGTTAAACTAATGGCCCGCCATCACCTTAAGGGTGCGCGTTGTACGCCGGGCATAAAATCTATAGCTTTAAAAACAAGAGATAAGCATATATTTTTTTTTAGTTCTACATGTATCGAAACACTGTTTATTTAAAAGAAACGACTTGCCTTATGAACTAAAACAGTTTAAGGTGTTAATTATCGCACGATGATTAAATAAATTTGCATCCATTTCAGAAGGTAAAAACATCTTTATTTTGCTCACACCATTATTATATTTTTATTTCCCTAGCTGGTTCTACAGTTCTAAAGCAACTCATTAAATCCATCATATGATATTTTCAGATATACTGCCAGATTTTACAGGATAAAAGGCTACTATCTGAACTGAAAAATATAGACATAAATTATTTCTCTGGCAAACAGAAATAAATACACTACTCCCAACGAAGTTCTCGTTGAAAGAGTTATATAACATACACAAGCTCATTTGTCTTCCTTAATCTATCAACACCTGTGTCACTACAAGTTGCAGTTCAAGAAGTATATTATTTTTTCAAAAGTCTGGGATAATAAATCGAATAAATGATGAAAACATAAAAAGCAATGTATACAAAGATTTTAGATTTTTTCGTAAAAAAGGGATTGCGCGTGCGTTGGTGAACATACCTAAATATCATAAAAATTCAACTTGAAAATATAAGTGCGTGTTATACGCCGGATTTTACAGTAACTTATTCTCATCTATACTAATACACTCATGTCCATAAATTAAGGATAATTCAAAATCACACAGAAATTGAACTCTAAAATAAAAATTTCACTGTGTGTGTGTGTGTGTGTGTGTAGAATTATCACACACATCTTGCAGAAGAATATGAAAATTACAGGAAACCACCAGATGGCGCGGATAGTACGTCAGAATGAAGAGTGTGTAAGAGAGGGGTATATAAGGAGTGCTGGCAAAGAAGTAAAATTTTCCACAAGTGCTTTAAAAGCCTTTCAGTGCAATAACCGCATTGTTATGGCATAAAGGAAGCATTTGGATGATTTTTTACGTGGTAGAAATATTGGACGACTGGAATGTGGACGTACCCAGCTACAAGTATCCGAGGGACTTGGAATCGCCCAGAGTGTCATCTCCAGGCTTTGGCAATGATTCCAAGATGATGGTAATGTTACAGCACAGGTCGCCAGCGAGTTACAATGCCGAATGAGGATCGGTATTTGGCAGTTACTGCCAAAAGAAACATACGGAGCATAGCATCAGATGTCACATCATCATCACCTGTCTCGTCAGCTCTCTTCATCTACCGGTACGACAGTTTCAAGGCAGACCCTGTACAGATGCTTAGGGCACATTGGTCTATATGCTCGTAGGCTTGTCAGATGTGTTCCACTTACCGCAACTCACTGTCGCCTGCGATTAACCTGGAGTAGAGAGCATGTATTGTGGACACCACAACAGTGGTCTTGCGTGATGTTTTCCGACAATTCCAGGTTTAGTTTGCAGTTTGATTCTCGCCGGACTTTAATATGGAGAGCGCCAGGTACACGTTACCACCAAGAGAACACCATTGAACGACACCGTTACGGTGGTGCAGGATGGTTCGTTTGGGGAGGAATTATTCTTGGTTCCAGAACTGACCTGTATGTTCAGAGAGTAACGATGACAGGCCACATCTATCGGGATGTCGTTTTGGAACAACATGTACGTTTGTTTCGACGCGCCATGGGTGCTGAATTTCTGTTTATGAATGACAACGCCCGTCCTCACCGTGCAAACATTGTAGACGAATACCTTCAATCGGAGGATATCACCCGTGTGGATTGGCCAGCATACTCATGGGACTAGAATCCAATAGAGCATGTGTAGGATATGCTTGGCCGTGGAATTGCAGCCCGTCAACCCCATGCCACCTGTCTACCGGAACTTCGGAGGGCATTGCTTGATGAGTGGTGTAATATATGGCGTGAAGTGAGAATCTATTAAAGATTTATTCCACGCCATATAAATAGTAAAAATGATTCATAATAAAGGTTAAACATATTTTTAATTTACAGCATTATAGAATATTACAAGAATTACTAATTGCTTAGGTTGAAACATAGAAATTAAATAAAGGGAAAACACGTCTTTCCTCATTTTAGCTGGGTTTTTGTTGTGGAGCACCTAGCCCGCTAGGGCTTTAATCTCCTGTCCGATAATGAGGTGACTTGAATTGAATTTTTGCCCTTTTTATAACATGGTAGGAAAGTTTTAAAATAATACTTTTTTCTTAGAGAAATTTATCTTAAAATGGGGAGAACTAGCTTTCAAATAGAGGTGAGGTTTAAATCAGAGTGACAGTTGATTTCATCACTTTCTCAAACTGCCCGACCCAAGAGTCGGCAGCTGTCCGCTATGATTTTATCCCGGAGGGTACCGTCGCTCCTTCCGCCAGAGTAATCCCCACAGTCCGTAAGGGCAATGGAGCTCTCTGATTGGTCGGAGGCGCGGTTATGTCAAGTTCATGGTGATTGCGAAAAACAATTTTAATAAGTGGGGGAATTTTGGAGGTATTATCATGAGACATTTATTTTGGTGCGGTCTGGGTTATTAAATTAGGAAAAGTGTTTTTATTTAGATTTGTTGCACGATCGTGCAACAGCAACTAAGAAAATATTGAGTTTCTCAACGTCATTATTGGTTTTCATGCGAGTCAGAGAGAGAAGTAAGGAGCGAATGTCCGAACGAAGACAGGTTTTTCGAGTGTCCGTTCATATCAATTCACAACTCTCTGCTCGCAAGTTGTTTCCAGTTAAGAGGAATTAGGTGGGTGCCGAGGCACGCCACAGTACTCCCCCCTCGAAGTACCGAAGGTACGAGAGTCTTAAAGAGTTTTTCATATGATGAAAAATCCTTTGGTTCACAGTCAATGAAAGTTCTCAAGTATATCGGGTTGAATCTGACCCTTCTACCAGAGCGAGTCGTGGCTGGTATGGGCACGTTTTGATCAAGTCTAGGTGGAAGTACAACCGGATGGCTACTTTTCTGCATTGGGAAGGGCTTTTTTGTTGAGTCTGTGTCATTTAACAGAAAAGCTGTCTTAAGCCGATCAATGCTGATCGTGGATGTCCTGTCATTTATTTTGATTGTAAAGTGCTTGTCGGTCCTACTCAAAACTTTAATTGTCCCTGATAGGGTGCTGTCAATGATGTTCAAAGACATGGGAGCAGGTTTTGAGGGCTGTGTGCACAAAACATGGGGTAGATGAATGACAGGAAGCAGGAGTTGGCTTAAGAGTCCGGAATATTTCTCTCGGCCTTAAGCGAAACTCAGAAGGATCAGTTGGGGTCTGACTTGAAGATTCAAAGAATTCTCCTGGAAGCACAATGGTTTTTCCAAATGCCATTTCAGCGCAGGATGCATTGAGGTCCTCCTTGATGCACGCTCGCAGAACCAGCAGGACTATTGGTAGCGACTCTGTCCATTTTGTGTCGTGACACCGAATAGCTTGCTTAAGGGTACGATGAAGACGTTCAACCATACCATTAGAAGAAGGGTGGTACGGAGGGGTTCGAATTCGTTGTATTCCTAACATTTGCTTCAGGCTGTAGAGAAGACGAGACTGGAACTGGCCACCTTGGTCTGTGGTTATGATGGCAGGTACACCGAAACGCGATATCCAGTTAGCAATGAAGCTTTTTGCCACAGCTTCAGCGGAGATATCACTGACAGGAATAACCTCCGGCCATCATGTCAACAGGAAGGTGAAGCCTTCAGATGGTGGGAATAGTCCAACTAGATCTATATGGACGTGCTGAAATCTCTCAACGGTTGGAGCAAACGGTTGTATGGGGCTCATGGTATGCCTCTGGACATTGGATCGTTGGCGTGGAATGCAGCATCGTGTCCATTTAGCAATGTCCTTCAGCATGGACGGCCAGACAAAGCGGTCTTGGATGAGGCGCTTCGTGGCACGAATACCTGGATGGGAGAGATTATGGGTCTAGGTGGAGATAGAAAACTACTTTTTTGTATTATGTAGCACTATCTCAATAAAATACAGGATTTTCTGCGTTTAACACACTAAAATAGGATGTTTTCTCAAGAAATATTATTTTGGAGATATGTTTTAATGCTGCTTACATTTTAAAATGTGGTTTCAGTATTCGCTTTCTTCTAATTAAATTCTTATATTTCTCAATAAAATTTTATAATGTATATATATACTGCTCAAAACAATTAAAGGATATTGTAAGTTTTATATAAAATAAAGATATAAGCGAAATTTTTTTTGCCGAAAATGGAAGAAGAGAATCACAAATGCAAATTTTTCTGATTTTCAAACTGTGGAGTATGCTAATTTTGAGTTCGACATCAAAAACATCGCTTCAGCGGCAGCGAATGAAATTTGACTTTCAACTAAAATGAAGACAAGGATGATCGGCATTCAGTGACTGCTTTGTTTCGATGACTACGATGTCTCAGCGAAGTCATTTAACCGATTCAGAAGCTTGGAGAGTTGTTGGTAGGTTAGAAGGGGGCCAAACTCAAGCCGAAGTAGCGCAAGCCATTGGAGTGTCACAAAGTGTGATTTCCAGGATCTGGAACCATTTTTTGGAGACTGGAAGTGTGCAGGCCAAAAACCAGGACAAGGTCGTAGACGGGCAACAACGCCCAATGAAGATCGTTATTTAGTGTTAACGGCTCGGAGACACCAAAATATGAACGCTACTCTTCTCCAACAACACCTTCGCTCGGCTACTGGCACCACGGTTTCAACTCAGACTGTCCGAAACCGGCTCCATGGTGTTGGTCTGTATGCTCGCCGACCGATGGTATGTGTTAGACTAACATCAAGGCATCGTTGCGACCGCAGGGAGTGGGCAGCAGAGCATGTGAACTGGAGGAGAAATGAATGGAGCAATGTTCTTTTTCTGACGAGTCCCGTTTTTCTGTTCATCCGGATAATAGGCGCATTTTCATCTGGAGGGACCGTGGCAGTAGGAATAATCCTGCGTTCGTGCACGAAAGTGTCAGATTTGGCGGTGGGGGAGTGTTGGTGTATGGTGGCATTTCCATCGACGGGCGCACAGGCCTCTACATCATTCGAGATGGACCTCTGACTTCTCACTGATATAGGGATGAGATCCTGAGACCTATTGTAGTCCCTTACGCTGCAGCAATTGGAGATGACTTCATTTTAATGGACGATAACTGCAGGCCACATCGTGCTAACCTGGTGAAGGATTTCCTTTTCGAGGAAGGAATCGTACGAATGGAATAGCCAGCGTGTTCTCCAGACATAAATCCAATACAGCACGTTTGGGATGCTCTAGAAAGACGAGTTGCTGGCCATCAACCAACCCCACAAACTCTCCAAGAACTGAAAAGAGCTCTTCTGGAAGAGTGGGACAGAATACCCCAACTCGTGATTAATAGCCTCATTGACTCCATGCCTCAAAAATGCTCAACGTTGCTGGTCGTCCGTGGAAACCATACGCCCTACTGAAAAGGATTTCCTTTGAAGAAAACACCTTTTCTTATTCTTTTTTTCTCATATGCACAAATTGTGTTTTTTCCCTTTTGTACACAAATGCGCAATAAAATGCATTTTTTTCTGCCAAACATGTGTAATTTATTCTCATGTAACCTACTACGTCTGTCGACCATGTATCAATCAGCTAAAAAGTTTCCCAGCCTCAAGATCCACCTAAAACCGCAATATCCTTTAATTATTTTGAGCAGTGTACATATATAGCATATGATTTCATACAGAAGGTGTGAATTTTTGCACATGAATTTCAAGTTAAATTCAAGTCATTTTCTTCTCTGAGATATAAACTTTCCTAAGCATAGTGTATGGACGGCCGAAAATATTATTTTTTATTGAATTAACACACACTTCAAATAATTCCACTTAGTAAATTTTTCTACAATCTTTGAAATAAAGAAGTAATTGAAAAACACCTAGATAGTTGTTCAGTGTAGGTATGTAAATGTAGAGCATCCTCTAGCGCTCAAAGTGTCTTACTATTCTGTGTAACCTCTGACTCCATCGAGAAAGGAGTCAAATCGAGCATGCTGAGCAACAGAATAATAAAAACTACAGTCCACTGAGAGAGACTTTGAGTTCTTTAGTTGTGACCCAACAATAGTAATAATTCAAATGTTAAGCGGCAGATTCAGTTTCAGTTTCTAAAAACATTGTTTTCCTAAAACACATGTGTATCGAATGTAATACATACACAATGCGGCAAATAAGTTTTAAGACTCATTCCGGAGCGCACGCTCTAATGGTGCTGTAGTGTTTCCTCCCTTCACCAGAGGCGCACTGTACTCCCCTCCGGTAGGAATGAGATTTTTTTTTTGTATATAAGAAAGAGTGAGCTTCTCGGCACCGGCGCGTTAGGTCGGTGGCCATTTTGAAAATTACCCGCGTGGGTCCTTTGATTTTAAAATTTTCATGTTAATAATAAATAAACTAAGTGTTCGTGCGTTAACTCTTCCGATTACTAAAAAACAAGAGGGGTGGAATTTATTTTTCTCTTCTTTAGAACGTTCATTTAAAACCAAAAATGTGCCGGATGAATTTAAAGGAGAGAATCTTTTAAATCTGCTAGGAGAAAAGGCCGAAAATATTTTAGTTTATGTATAAGATGAAGAAATAAGCGGCTATGATAAATTAAAAAGTTTAGTTCTAAGAGAATTTGAGACAATACCTTTAATTTGCTCGCAAAATTTTCAAAAAGCGAAGCGAATGCCAAATGAAACGCATGTTCAGTTGGCATCGCGTTTGTTAACCAATTGGGATCAATACTGTAATTTGAGAAATGTAAATGATTTTAATTCTTTAAAGGAGTTAATTGTTAGCGATGAATTATATGAAACGTTAGATAATGAAACTGCCGTTCATATAAATATAAAACAGGAGCAAAATTGGTTCAAACCAATTCAAATGGGAAAAGAGTGTGACATGTTTTATGCTTGTAAAGGAAAATCATTTTCGGAGTTTACACAGACAGTATGTCATAATCAGAATGACTTACGAAAGGATTTTAAATATATCCCTCCCAACTCGAGACGGGAAGTAATAAATCTCAACTCGAAAGAAAATAAAATTAATAACTCAAAACAAAGTAGGTTAAATAAAAAAATAGAATGCTACATTTGTGGTGATATCCATTTAGCTCGAGACTGTAATAAAAAGTATTCTAAATTAAAAAATGAGAAAAAAGAGACTTCTCAAGTGCAATATCTACAACCGAAAGTTGACGTTGAGCCTTTGAAATATGTATTTTTTATATTAACGGGAAAGCAATAAATTGTATTTTGGATAGCGGAACCCAGATTTTTATATGTAATTCCGATACCTTTCCAGATAATTGTAATGATGAATTCAGAAAAATTACTTTAAGCTCTGCATTCGGAGAAAATGCAGAAGCAAAACTAATTAAAACCGTTATAGCTCTTGATAATAATTCTTTGAATCATCCAATGGATTGCTTAGTAGCGATCACAGATAAATTAAATGCTGAGGCTTTAATACCTCCTGCTTTATATGAGTCTTTATGTTCAATAAATGACAAAAATAATAAAAAGGAAAATGATATTTTTACTGAATCGGCTGATAGTTCTATTACGTTTTAAAATGATGAAAAAGAAGCAGAGAGTGTGGGAAAGATATATTTTATGTTGAGAGTGACTTAGATAATATAAATTCTAATTCGGATTATACATTAAAATGAAAGATGAGCAGAATAATTGTGATTCTCTTGAAAAGGTTCGTGCAGAGTTAAAATTAAACAAAGGAATTTTTTTATTAATTGATGGATTAATTTATCACAGGGATAAAATTCTAAATGAATCAGTTATGCAATTAGTTTTACCGCGTTGCAGAATAGATAAGGTAATGAAACTAGCCCATGAGTCAGTTTTTGAAGGTCATATGGGGGTTAAGAAAACAAAAGAGAGGATAAAATATAATTTCTTTTGGCCAAATATGTCTGGTGAAATTGCTGAATTCGTCCAGACATGCAAAGGGTGTCAGCTTCGGAAGCCTGAGAAAATTGGAGATAGAGCTCCCATTACACCTATTGTCCGTCCGTAGCTGCCCTTTGAGATTGTTAACATAGATGTGATCGGACCTATTCAACCGCCATCTGGTAGAGGGCATAAATACGTTCCTTGTATGATGGATCAACATACACGTTGGCCTGAAGCAGCACCACTTAGATCCCTAACAGCCAAAACTGCATGTGACTTTCTATTACAAATATTCTCGAGAACTGGAATTCCCAGTATAATTGCCAGTGATCAAGGCACAAACTTCAAGTCGGCTTTAACCCAAGAATTTACGAAAAGGATTGGATCTAGTCCTAGGTTTTCCTGTCCTGGCTACCCGGCTAGCAATGGACTAGTTGAAAAATAGAATAAAGTATTGAAGGACATGATTCATCACGTTATACGTGAAGATTCAAGAAGCTGGGATCGACAATTACCTTTTCTGTTGTTTGCATGCCGTGAAGTACCACTGGTGTATCACCATTTAGGTTACTTTATGGTAGAGAAGCTCGAGGGCCGTTAGCTATTCTTAAATCATCCTGGGCAGGTGAAATACATCTTTCGACGAACATTTCCCAGTCAGCTGCTGATTACCTTCAGGAAATGAAGATAAATATGGAAATGGCTGCTGAGAGTGCCTCTTTAACTGCCGCTGAGAAACAAAAGGCTGATGGAGATTACTTCAACAAGAGATCATCTGTGAAGAATTTTATCATCGGAGAACAAGTTGTTTTGCTGATACCAGATTCTAGTAATAAGATCTATGTGAGATGGACTGGACCTGGAGAGATAATTCAACACCATCCACCCCATTCATATAAAGTTAAACTGCCTGATGGAACTGTAAGACATGTCCACATGAATAAGATCAGCAAGTATCATCCTCATGCACTTGCAGTTGGGGTCATTTTTGAAGATGACTACGAATTCGGAGAAATCCATCCCACTCCTAATTTATCGAGGTTCACATCTGAAAGAGTTCTACATGAAACTGATCTGAATCATCTGAAGGAGAGTGAGAGGGAACAGGTGCTTGCAATCCTTCTAAAACACCAAACACTATTCACAAGTGATGTGAAAATAGCCAAAGTAGGGACTCATCGAATTCACTTAAGGTGGTCACTTCACGAAAATCCATGAAATAATCGATTTTTCAATTTTGATTGAAACATAAAATACCATTCTTTTTCTTTCTAATGCAGTTTAAATTTTTGCTCAAGCTTAATTAGAAGTATTTTTAATATTTTTTTTAAAAATTGTTTACATCTGTCAAACCCCAAAACCGCTGATTGCCACGCCCTCTCAAATCAAAACAAAAGACACATGCTACTTTTCAGCCTTATCAAATGGTTTAAATTGATTAAAAGAATTTATTTTGATCAGCAGCTTATCCAGGAAAGAAGTGAAGTGAATAGTTATAGATGTTTGTTTACTTACAGCCTATTTTTTACCTCCTTAAATGCAACGGATTTCTGCGATCGTTTTCAATAGTGTTTTCCATCAAAAACATTAACAAAACATTTACAAAACGTTTTTTAAACTCTGTTAAATAATAAAATGTTTAAAAAACGAAAGAGTTTGGAAAGAAATGTACAACATTCCAAACTTTTATGGATTTAAATGTTGATAAGTCAGACAATTTCAACATAAATATATCAGCTTTAAAATCTAAGTTAGGTAAGTTTAATAAAGAGTATGTTTCTTTTTTAGATTCATTTGAATGTTTCTGTGAAATTCCTGACATTCCTACTGTTCTTTTGTGCTTTGAAACAACATTAACTACATAAAATTAATGTAAAAACCAAGGTATTCACATAAATTTTGGTCACCAAATCTAGGGTTTGGCTACAAAATTGTTAATATGTTGTAACTTTTGTTGTCTTATTCAAACATTTCTTAATACCAGGTTTACTAAAACAGTAGTTAATCAAAAAAGGTACAAAATTATATGAAGTGGACACAATAGAATTTCATATGCTATGAGGTCTATTTAAAAAGTAGCAGTTGCAAAAATATTTTGCGGAGTTATGCATTTGTCACTTACACCATAGTGGTTTTGTGATTCCATGCATACATTAAATAATGTGACAGAGAAAGTAACCAAAGTGTCTATGCCTTTAGCTGCTGCCAAAACAATATTTAATAATGGATAACCAAATGTACCAGTGGCTATCAATGGTACCTGGCTAAAAAGAAGCTATATATTTCTAAATGGTGTTGTTACGGCAGTTAGTTTGGACACTGGGAAAGTTGTTGATGCTAAAATATTATCGCAGAAATGTTTGTGTAATTTTAACAGCGATGTACATAGCAATGAGTGTTCGGCAAGTTACATTGAAAATAGTAGGGGAATAGAAGTTGAAGAGGTGCACTTTTTTTTTTGTATCTCTCATCACTCGCAGACATTACACAATTTACGATAAACACAGTATTTGGACTATATGGGAACTCTAAAGCATACAAAGCAGTTTTAGAATCTAAAGATATGTCAATAATGAACAATTAGAATGTGTTGATCATGTTGAGAAAATGATGGGGGCCTTAAAATCAAAGTTAAAAGACAGAAAGCTTAAAGACAAAAAAATCTCTGGGGTGCCGTAGTGGCTTGACAGATGCTGAAATAAACAAATTGCAAAGTTGCTATGTTTTGGCTGTTCAAAACAACTCGGGAAAATTTGTCAGCCATAAGGCAAGCTATATGGGCTATAATTTTTGATAAAATGTTCACAGGTTTGAATCTACGACACGGTTTATGCCCCATGGGATGTGACTTGTGGTGTAGATTTAATATGTCCACATACTGAAAGGTTACACATACAAGCATAAACACGACTTACCTATTGTAATTAGGAGAATTACATAAACAAAGTATTTAGAGGTCACTAATCTTGAACATTTATCTGGATGCTTGCTTGATAAAACTCAAAATATTAGTGAAAGCGGAAATAGTTTTTGGTGTATAATTCCAAAAACTGTATTTGTGCAATTGGGAACTTCAAAAACTATAGTACATGAAGCTATATATTTATATAATCAAAGCTTCATTACCAAATTGAAAGTTTTAGATGTATTAAACATTCAACACCTGAATTTTACCAATGTCGAGCATTGCAAAAAGTAGATCATCCGTGTATTAGGAAAGCAGAATAGTCAGTTTTATAATGAACCAAAGAAGCCAGAATTAAAAACAAACAATTAAAATGTAGGCAAGAAGATGATCTTGCAGATGACACTAGCAATCCAAGTTATAGTTCTGGTATGCATTAGTTAATAGTAAGTTTGTACTTTAATTCACTATTTCTCAAAAGTGTAAATTTCAACACAAAAGGAACATTTTTGAAAAAACTACTTATTTTACAGCCTTGAAACTTTGCACATATGTTAACACTATACAAATAAATATTTTAATAAGAGATTTTGTCAAAAAAATTGTTCAAAAAATATTTATGGATTAAAATGTACAAGAATTTTCATCGTTTTAAAATTTTTGACGTGTTACTCCACATATGAATTTTTTTAAAAAAAACTAATCAAAATTTTGAAAAATGCTCCCATTAAAATAATAAAAACAATACAATGAATACACAAAAAAAATTCATGACTGTACAACCAGCCAATTTTTAAAAAATGTTCCTTAAACTTGGTCATTTTTAACATTACGGAGATAGGGAAAATGCTGCGTGAAGTGACCCCCTTAAAGCCGAACATTGAACGTAAAAGGCCGTTCATATATCGTATCTCAGAATCCTTGAAGATTAAAGTTGATGAGCAGATAGAGGAGCTCTTGCGACTTGATTTAATTGAAGAATCTGACGCAGAAATAGCTTATCCAATTGTTTGCGTTAACAAGAAAGATGGTATCCTACGACTTTGCGTTGACTTCAGAGCTCTTAACTCGGAGAGTGTGTCTAATGATTTTCCGATGGAAGATGCAGTGGAGCTCATACATTCTATTGGGAGAGCCAATATCATCACAACGTTAGATCTCTTGAAGGGGTATTGGGCTATACCCATGGCTGAAGACAGCAAAAATCTTACATCTTTCAAGACTCATCGGCATCAATACCGCTTCAAGGTGATGAGTTTTGGTTTGAAAAATGTCTCTGCCACATTTCAGCGTGAAAGGAACAAAGCATTATCGTGTTATAGAGAATTTTCACGTGCCTACATCGACGACATCGCAATCTTCTCCAAAAATTGGGAAGAACATCTTCTTCATCTGGATACTATTTTAACGAAACTTTCAGAGTTAAATTTCACTGTGAACCTCAAAAAGTGTGCCTTTGGAAAAACTAAAATTAAATATTTGGGTCATATTATCGGTTCTGGTAAGCATGAAGCAGATCCCGAAAAGACTGCAGTTATCGACAACTTACCAGTGCCTAAAACGAAGAAAAAGCTTCGTAATGTACTTGGACTGTGTAATTACTATCGTGAGTATATTCCTAAATTTTCAGAACTTGTGTATCCATTGACAGAACTCACCAAAAAGAGAGTACCTGATTCCATTCCATGGACTGAGAAGCATGATTCCTCATTTCATCTTCTAAAAAAGGCTTTAGTGGAAGCACCTTCGCCGTACTCTCCAGTTCCTGATAAACCGTATACCATTCATCAGATGCATCGCAAATTGGCATAGCTGCTTGCCTGTCACAAAAATGTGGTGATAAGTGTTACCCAATTGCTTATGCAAGTCAAAAATTGAGCAAGACCCAACAGTCATGGTCAACTATTCAACGAGAGGCATTTGCGATTGTGTGGAGCTTAAAAAAGTTCGAAGTATGGGTATTTGGGACTGAAATTGAATTTTATACTGATCATAACCCTTTACCTTACTTAATAAAAAGTGCAGCACAATCTGCGAGGCTACAACGATGGGCTTTTGCACTACAAAAGTTCAATGTGACAATCAAGCATTGTCCTGGTGTGAAAATGCCTCATGCTGAAGCACTCTCACGATTGGTGTAACAAATATGCGTTTCAATTTTAAAAAGAAAATTGTAGATTTATTGAATAATCTTTGTCTCATTTTGTGTATCTCGTTATATTATTTGTGTCTATTTACATTTTTAAAAAAAATGCCAATGTTTCTTTTCGA
This sequence comes from Trichonephila clavipes, assembly GCA_019973935.1. NCBI lineage: Eukaryota > Metazoa > Arthropoda > Arachnida > Araneae > Nephilidae > Trichonephila > Trichonephila clavipes. Next base: position 489,504 of record BMAU01021216.1, on the reverse strand, counting down.
ATAATAGTTTTTTTAGATTAATGTTGTTTATTATGTGAATTCCTTAAATTTCAATTTTCTTGATTATTATGGTATAATTAATCATATCAAAATTGTATTCTTAATTTAGTTTTGTGTAATTTGTTATATATACTTATTTTTCATATTTTTTAAGTGTGAGGTAATGCTAATTACTTATATATTAGTGTATGATATGAATGTATATTATTTTAGGCTTTATAATCAGATTGAGTATCATGTGTGGCATATCAATCTTGTGTGTGTGGAAGGGGGTAGTGTTTCCTCCCTTCACCAGGAGGCGCACTGGGCTCCCCTCCATTAAGAATGTGTGTTTTTTTTGTATACAAGAGAGAGAGAGAGAGCTTCTCGGCACCGGTGCGTTAGGTTGGTGGCCATTTTGAAATATTACTCGCGTGGGTCCTTTGATTTTAAAATGTTCATGTTAATAATAAATAAACGTGCTATCTTTAAGAATACGTCTGTTGGTGAAGCTACAACAACATTACACATTTTACAACAACGTATCACAGGTGTCATGAGTGCAAATGCGCATGCGTCATAATGTCCATGGTCCACTTTCACACTGAGAACAAGTTGATTCCATTTGGTTAAATAGCTGAGAGATGAGGAGCGTTCATTGCAGAAGTGAATTTTTTTTCATGTTGATTTTTTAAGATGGAGAAAAGAGCTGTAATTAAATTTTACGCAAAACTTGGTTAAAAAGCTTCAGAAACATACCAACTCATGAAACAAGTTTATGGTGACTGTGGTTTAAGTAGATCAAACGCGTTTTTGTGAAACTCAAACGGTTTTTTTTTTGATGGAAGAGGTGTGGTAGAATATGGCCAGCGAAGTGGAACACCAATTTAATCTAGAACACCTGAAGTTATTGAGAAAGTACAAAATTTCGTGGTACTGTGCTTCATTAAGAATGATGGCAGACTCTTTTTAAACATCAACAAAGAAACAATTCGAACCATCCTGCATGAAAACTTGGGCAAAATAAAAGTGTGCGCTAAATTTGTTCCACACACTTTATACCCTGGACAAAAAGCAATGATAAGTGCACATTGAAGAAACATCATTTCAGCCACGGAAAAAGATCCAAACTCCTTGAAGTCCATTGCTAAAGGTGATAAAACCTGGTGTTTCCAATATGACTGAAACAAAGCAACAAAGTGCGGAATGGAAGTCAGAAAATACACCCTAAGCCAAAAAACAAGGAAAATTCCAGCAAAAACCAACATAATGCTTATTGCATTCTTCGATGCTTGCTAGGGGTATTATCCAAAAAGAATTTGTTCTAACTCCACAATCAGTTACAGATCATTAATACTTAGCTGTTTTAAAGCATTTAATGGGCAGAATTCACCCAGAATATCGGAATGAAAACAGTTGATGTTTGTTACACGGCAATACATCCAGTCACATCTCCCTTGTTGTCCGTCGATTTTTGGTAAAAAGTAAAGTCTGTTGAACCATTCACCGTATTCAACTAATTTAGCACCCTGTGACTACTCCTTGTTCTCAAAACTTAAAATGAAATTAAAAGGGTGTTATTTTGTTGATATTTCGACCTTACAAGTAGCTTCGACGCATGCTTTGGAGGCCATTCCACAAAGTGATTTAAACAGAAGTTCAATTCCTTTTGATAAATCGTTATTAAAAGTGCATTGTAGCCGGAGGGTCCAATCTTAAATAAAAAACCAAAACAGGAATTAATTTCTTGTTTATATATCGTTTTGTGGACATAGTCTTAAAACTTATTTGCCGCACTGTGTATTTTACATCACCTAGTTTAAAACGAAACAATTTAAAACATTCGATATTTAAACATTTCTGCTTGTGTTTTTCCTCATAAAACAGCCTAGACAAAATTAATAATGCTGTAGCATATACACTACTGGCCATTGAAATTGCTACACAAGAAGGAGACTTGCTACAGACATGAAATTTAAACGAAAGGAAGAAAGTGCTGCGATATGCAAATGATTAGCTTTTCAGCGCATTCAGACAAAGCAGGAGCAGGTGCGACACCTACAAAGTGTTTAAGTGAGGAAATTGTTCACCCAGTTTCTCATGCAGAAATTGCATTTGAATGCTGTTGCCGGATGAAAAATTGTTGCAATGCCTCGTGTAAGAAGCAGAAATTCTTACAAGCACATATCTTACTTCAGTATCTATGCTCGCGATCCAATGACTGTTCACGGAATATAGAATCAAAGGATTTAGAAAAATAATAAGGAAGGCCATGCCGGATCTGAACGGCGCCCAATCACTAGCAGCCGAAAAGACAGGCATGTTACCTGCATGGCCTTAATGGACCCCGAGACTTGAGTCAAGAATTGGGTTCGTTTGCAAAGCAACAAGTGAGGGAACATGAACAGTACGATGACGTTTGCAGCAGCACGGACTCTCAGCTCGGACACTATGGCTGCGGCTATCTTTATGACTGCATCACAGACAGGGGCGTCTTGAATAGTGTGATTAACGACGAACCTGGGCGCAAATTGTGAGACGTTATTTTTTAGATGGATCCGGGTTTTGTTTACAGCATCAAGATAGTCGCATCGTGGTGAACGCTCACTGGCAACGTGCAATCGTCATCGTCCTACTAACCCATTACCTGGCGTGATAGTATGGGGTGCTATTTTATACACGTTTCGGTTACCTCTTGTTCGAATTGACGCCACGTTAAACACTGCAATTTACATTTCTACCCGTGTCTCTACCCTTTATATGAACCCTGCGAAACGCTAAGTTTCAGCATGATAGCTAACGACCGCATGTTGCCGCCATTGTATGGACCTTCCTTGATACGGAAAATGTTCGACTGTTGCCCTCACCTGTACGTTCACGAGATCTCTGGCCAATAGAAAACATCTGGTTCATACTTGCCAAGCGACTGGTTCGTCACCATACGACAGTCACTACGGTTGATGAGGTGTGACATCGTGTTGAAGATGCATGGGCATCTGTAGATGTACATGCCAACCAATCTCTGACTTAATGCCCAGGCGTATAAGTGTTTTTACTGTTAAAGGTGGTTTTTCTTGGTACTGATTTCTCAGGCTGTATGCACCCAAAATTTTTGAAAATTTAATTACTTATTTCCAGTATAATATATTTGACCAATTGTGATGTACCTCCCCTTGGAAGTACATCCCTCGAAGTATCAGCGTGAGCTAGAGGTGTAGGGTTAACGTAAGAACTAGAATCAAACATTATCTTAATATGACTTTATTAAGATATTCAACTTAAACTTTGAACAAATATAATGTTATAAATTAATGAATGAGAGAATCTACGATGACACAATGCGCAACACACAATATAATACAGACCTATATCAATAATTGAACCGCCTAATCTTCAAATATAATTATAGTAAGTAATCAATCCTACCTTATATTATTCTGTAATAAACTTGTCTTTATCTACAGTGGTATGCAGCTGTACATTTAACTTCTAATCGATCACCAATATGTTTATCCACGACACGGAGAACTTGAATCTTGAACGACGAACTTTAATAATCATCCAATACCACAACGCACTTTAATTGTCGAACATTCCTTTACACTACCATTACATTGCCATTACGCTTACTCTAAGATCCTATATTATTTGCATCTCTTCACTTCTCGTTTCTTGGATTTGGTTGGAAAAGAGTTGCCATTAATTCTGGCCCAAAGAACCCAAAGGACTTGTTAAAGAAAAGACGCGTAAGTCGTCACAATCCCCTCCAAGAAACAAAACGTGATTTATTCGAAGGTCTTAATGGCCCTTAAGAAATTACACGCATAAATTTTATTTTAACCGTTAATTTCTAACGCTTCACTTAAATTTTAATTTTTACTATTTCTCTTTAATTTGAATTTCCACAGCTTCAATAAACTTTACTAAACTCTAAATAGACTAACATTCAAGTTATGCATTTTAATCACGGTATATTCTCACATGTACAGAATAAATAGACGTATCCCATCTGGGTAACAGAGGCGGGGAAAAACCATATATGACTTAAATGGTAGAAAAAACGAGGCCCACACGTCTCTTAACTAACTTAATTCTACTTAAATGTTTACTTAAATTTTAACAATTTTTCTTCTTTACATCTTCTCTCTAGCTCCGTTCTTTGTATAGGTTAATTTCTTATAGACTTCAGGGTCTGTTATCCTGAAACAAAAATTTCTTGAGTACTTTGAAATTTTTTTTTACACATTATGATTACATTTCACAATTTTTATACAGTACATATCACTTTTAAATTAATTTCTATACATATTTTTCATCTGGTTCTTTTCAAAAACTTCCCCTCAAATCGCGTAGCGCTGGTTAAACGTTATGTTAGTATGCTATCTACGCCGCGTTTCCCAAAACCAAATGTTCCTTAATATGAAACAATAAAACAACACATATATATATACATTATACAATTAAAAACATTTTTCAATAAACAAAACAAACAACCAAAGGAATTGTCGCATCCCAGCGAAGTCATAACAGAAGTAAACAAATGCATTTTTACAGTTGCTTTCTCTAGATTTATACAAAAATTTTTACAAGACAAAAGCTTTTTCCTTTTCTAGAAAAACACCCATTGTAGTGTTCACTTTTGCTTGGCTTCTAAAATTTTAACTATCCGACCGTGACTTGGCTTTATTGCAAAAATTCTTCCGACCACTTTTTCGAAAGAATATAATAAGAAACGATACAACTTGGCTCTTATGACCAGTAGTTGGCGTTTCCTACCAAAACCTCCAGTGACAAGGCTTTCTTTGTCCACGTTCCTCTCCTTTCCTGGTCTTGCCTTGGTTGATCACCTCCTCGTCTGGCATTCTTGTTGCTTGATCTTGTTCGCTTCTCGCTGAATGGACTATCGTTCCTTTCTCTGCCTTTTCTGGAACGAACTTGACCTCCTTGTTGTGCCTTCCTCTCTATGGTCGGTCTGGACTCTTCTCTTTTTCCAATTCGTGGTCTAAGGTTATAGCCGCTTGTGGTGGGCGTCATTGTCTCTTCCCTTCGGCTTTTCTTTCTGTATTTTGTCAAACTATGATTAGTTTTGTAATTAGACGACAAAGCCCTTTTATTCACTCTACGCTCTGATCCCTTCTGAACCTTCCTTTCTGGTCCTCCCCACCTAGATTCATATGATCTCTTATAGGGTAATCGTTCCTTTTTACCCCTTTTAATCATTCTATCTTTCTCAGACCAAGAACTAGGTATTGATCTGATATAAGTGGTCTGCGCTTATTGGTCTCATTTGTGTGTTTCTCTCCCTGATTATTTCTAAAACTTAACCCTTTTTCCTCCAACTCACGCTTTATTTCTGACCCTTTCTTTTTACCATCACGCGAGTCATTTGATCTCCGTTGTCCTCTGTCAAAACCCCTTGATTTATCGTGCAAACTACCGTTATCCGAATTACCAGTTCCTATCTCCGTCTCGTTACATTTCCTATGACGATATATTCGAACCTGATCTACATTAATCGTTTAACCTTTTTGCCGCTTTCCATATCACTACGTTGTTATTCTTAACATCTAATACTCTATACGGACCTTCAAATTTTGGTTTAAACTTAGCTACTACTTTTCTTGTTGCTGAACTTAAAGGATGTGTTGCCACTAAAACCCAATCATTCACCTTAATTTGCACATCACGCCTACGTCTATTATAATATTTTTTCCATTTTCTTGCTTAGTTTCTGTGTTTCGTCTAGCCTCTTCAAACAGTCTCTCAATATTTCCTACTATAAATTCCGTTCCGTCTGATACCATCACTAATTTCTGAAAAGGCTTAATTAACTTTCTACCTAAGAATAATTCCGCAGGGGTTTTCCCCGTTGTTTCGTTTACAGCCGTACGAATAACATAAGCAAACTCACGTAAGAATTGGTCCCATGTGTCATGTTGCTCATTGACATAATTTGCAATCATTTGCACCAGATCGCGATTTACGCGTTCTGTTCTATTTGCTTGAGGTCTATAAACAACAGTCTTCACATGCCTTATGCCTAATCTTTCACTTAAATTCTCAAAAATATCGGAAAAAAATTGGGGACCGTAATCACTAATTAATTTTATTGCAGCTCCAAAACGCGATATATAATTATCAAAAAAATTATCTGCTATAACTCGAGAAGAGGCTTTTTTAAGGGGTATGATTTCAGCCCACTTGCTGAAATGATCCGTAATTACTAATACATATCGGTTGCGTCTTACTCTCGACACGGGATACGGACCCAACAAATCGAACGTAACTATTTCATTTGGATAATTTGATACAATTGGTATTAACCGACCAGCTGGTAACGCGTTTTTATAATTATTAATTTGGCACGTATGGCATGTAGAGACATATTGATCAATAAATTTTCTCATATACGGGAAATAACAAACATCCTTTATTTTATGATAAGTTTTAAAACGTCCGAAATGACCTGCTAATGGCTTGTCATGAAATTCTCTCTCATAATTTCATTCCTTAAAGATTTTTTTTTGGGGAGGGGGGGAATATATACTCGCATTTCTCCTAATGACGTTGCATATTTCGCATAAAATAACAAGCCTTCTACTAGCCTAAAATCGCGAGACCAATTCTCACATATTGCCGCATTAACCGAGCTATCTTCTGGGTTTTCTAGATATCTATAGATATGACCTAATTCTGGGTCTGTTTTTTGTTCTATTAACTGATCTCGTGACGAAAGTACCGAATCTCTGATTATTGCACAAATAATTTTCTCTCCTATTATACTTTCAATTGGGTTTCTCGACAAAACGTCAACTATTGTATTCTGAGTTCCAGGCCTATGCTCCCATTCTATATTAAATTCTGCTAATTTTAATGCCCATCTGATCATTCTATTTGACAAATTTTTACCAGTCGTTAAATGTGTTAACGCAGCGTGATCTGTAATAACTTTAATCGGCAAAGAACCTAAATATGTTCTGAATTTATTCAGAGCCCAAACCACTGCTAAACATTCTCTCTCTCTGTCACCGTGTAATTCCTCTCCGCAGCACTAAGCGTACGAGAAGCAAATACTACTGGTCTCTGCTCTTGGTTTAGAACCGCTCCTACCCCTATTGAGCTTGCATCCGTAAATAATTCAAAAGGTTTTTTGAAATCTGGGAATTTCAAAACTGGCGCTTTTGTTATAGCCGCCTTGACCACGTCGAATGCTTTCTGCGCCTCAATCGACCAAATATAAATCTCTTTAATTTTCGCTTAAGATTATAAAGCGGTTCGCAAATATCGGCATAATTTTTAATAAATGTTGCGTACCATTGGGACATTCCTAAAAATTTCGACACCTCTTTGGAGTTATGCGGAGGTTTCATTTCAACTATAGCTTAAACTTTTGTTTCATCAGTTTTAATTCCCTCCTTATTAATAATTAAACCCAAATATTTTAACTCCTCAAAATCAAATTTACACTTGTCTTTATTCAGAGTTAACCCCGCCTCATGTAACAATCGAAAAACTTCTGTCAAATGTTTAACATGTTGAGTGAATGATGGAGGTGATATGATAACATCATCCATGTAAACACTCACAAACTTGCCTATCACGGGTTTGAGAATTATATCTATAGCTTTCTGAAAATTAGGAGCCGCCGCTGACAAGCCAAAGGGCATTCTGCGAAATGCATAGGTACCATTTTTCGTGACAAACGCGGTTTTAACTATATCACTTGGGTTCACAGCCATCTGAAAATATCCCGACCGAAGGTCCAGGGCAGACATTATGCCTGTGTGGGGTATGTTCATTATTAAATCGTCTATTAATGGTAAAGGATACCTAGGGTGTTTCATGATCGCATTTAGTTTCCGATAATCAACAGCAAATTATATGCTTCCGGATTATCCGGTGGTGTGTGTGTAACCCATTATTCTTTCTACATAACACCACTGGTGACGCGTACGGGGACTGAATGGGAATTATAGTTCCCTCTTTCAACATTTTGTCAACGTGATAATCGCGAATATCTTGTTTAAGCCTATCATATCTGTACGGACGAGAAACAACTGGTAGATTATCTCCCGTGTCAGTCTCATGATATAAAACATGCGTAAGCCCTGGTTAATCTGAAAACAATCCTTGAAAACCATTAAACAAATCTTGTAATTCCCGTTTCTGTTTTTCTTCTAGTTTTGTCTTAGAAAGATCTATTTCTACTTTTTCTATTTCAACCACTTTATTAATCTGCGAATCTGGAATCGCCAAAGATTTTCGATCAAAGTCCAAAATGATCTTTGATCCACCTATGAAGTCTATCCCAAGAATACATGGGTATTCTAAATCTGCCAACACATGGAACAACCAAGGCTTTTCGAAATCTCGTATTCGAATATTTAATTCCACAACTCCCATATTTCGACATTTAGCTCCTTGCGCCGTGATCACCTGAGTACTCGATTTCTTTATAAAAAAATATTTTTGGTATGTCTCTTCCAATATAAATGACTTCTCCACTCAAGTATCCCATAACGCTTTCGTAAAAGTTTCGTCTAATAAAATAGGAACATACGGAAGTTCTACCGGAGACATACATATTGCTGAAAGTTTAATCGGTGACTGATTTATCGACTGTGTTTGATCACCTTTAATACCATTCACTTTCAAAACATTTAAACGTCCCATTTGTTTTCTACTGCCTCGACTAAAATTTTCCCTCGAACCCCTATTTCTTTGGTCCCCTCTACTAAAATCGTCATTTTGACTTCGATTTCAAAATTGATATCCCCTATCGTTAAATCTGCGATCATCGTTTTGAAACCTATTCTTGCTCTCGAACCACTGATTTCCTTGACGGTTGTTCTGATTGCTACCCCTATAATCATTTCTACCATTATTTGGTCTATGTACCACTTCAGAATTTCTCCAATTTCCTCGATTATTACCAACATTAGACATCCTACGCTCATTCCAACCTCGTCCTTCCACGTTATTACTATTTCTCGAACCCAATGTTGCCTTGCACGAATATCTTTCCTCAAACTTAGCTAATACTTCTAATAATTGGATCGCGGTTTGTGGGTTACGAACCTCTACATAGTCTTGGACTTGCGGCTCAAGTCTAATGAAAATATGATCTACAAGGGCTTTCTCAGGCATCCCCAGTTCTAATTTCTTATGTAGCTTTAACAAATCGTAAACAAAATCTGTCGGCTCCTGGTTCTGTCTTTGTTGAGACGTATCTCTAAATCTTTCCTATTTTGGATGGCAGGGAATGCTTTCGACAATGCTGCTTTCAGCTGTGCGAAGTCCGAGGCGGTATTTTGTACTAACGTCGATCCGAATATCTGGTACCAATCCAGGGCTCTACCCAGGAGATGACCTTTTAAATAAGCACACGAGAAGTCACTGGGTATTTCAAGTAATTTAATTTGGTTATCTATACCCTCTAAAAATTCGGTGACGTTCTTCGATCCAGAAAAATATACTTCTGGCCAAACATTAAATCCTCTCGCGTTTCTCATCTCGGGGTCATATAGATTAAACCTAGTTGGGCGCTATTGTGATGTACCTCCCCTTGGAAGTACATCCCTCGAAGTATCAGCGTGAGCTAGAGGTGTAGGGTTAACGTAAGAACTAGAATCAAACATTATCTTAATATGACTTTATTAAGATATTCAACTTAAACTTTGAACAAATATAATGTTATAAATTAATGAATGAGAGAATCTACGATGACACAATGCGCAACACACAATATAATACAGACCTATATCAATAATTGAACCGCCTAATCTTCAAATATAATTATAGTAAGTAATCAATCCTACCTTATATTATTCTGTAATAAACTTGTCTTTATCTACAGTGGTATGCAGCTGTACATTTAACTTCTAATCGATCACCAATATGTTTATCCACGACACGGAGAACTTGAATCTTGAACGACGAACTTTAATAATCATCCAATACCACAACGCACTTTAATTGTCGAACATTCCTTTACACTACCATTACATTGCCATTACGCTTACTCTAAGATCCTATATTATTTGCATCTCTTCACTTCTCGTTTCTTGGATTTGGTTGGAAAAGAGTTGCCATTAATTCTGGCCCAAAGAACCCAAAGGACTTGTTAAAGAAAAGACGCGGAAGTCGTCACACAATAAATACCTTTTTGTAACCTGTATTTCTTCCGGGTGTAGCAATTTTAATGGCTTCTAGTGTATGTGCTACAACATTATTAATTTTGTCGAGGCTTTCTTATGAGGAAAAACACTAGAAATGATTAAATATCGAAAGTTTTCAATTTTTTCGTATTATACTAGCTGATGTAAAATACGCAGTGTGGCAAATAAGTTTTAAGACTGTGTCCACAAAACGATATATAAACAAGAAATTAATTCCTGTTTTAGTTTTATATTTAAGATAGGACCCTCCTGCTACAATGCACTTGTTATAGCGATTTATCAAGGAATCGAACGCCTGTTGTAAATCACTTTGTGGAATTGCCTGCAAAGCATGCGTCGAAGCTACTTAAAAGGTCAAAATATCAATAAAATAACACCTTTTTAAATTCATTTTAAGGTTTGAAAACAAGAAGTAGTCACAGGGAGCTAAATTAGGCGAATACAGTGGATGGTTCTACAAACAGACATTATCTTTTTCAACAAATATTACACAAAGCTATATAACATGTTCCACGTTAAATATATCCATTAAAATTACAAAAATTTTAATATAGGGTTGTTGATTTTTTGCATACATTTTTTGTGAAAATATAATTTTTTTTTCATTTATATCTTTCATCTAATGTGGTATCAAATACAGAGAAATAAAATTCTAAAAATAATATTGAAAAAAAATTCTCTGACTAATGTACTACTAACGAAAATTAGAAGGAAAGAAACAACTAATTTTAAAAGAACTAAGATATTATTAAATTTAAAGTATTATACTCTCTCTCTCTCTCTCTCTCTAACACATCAACCAATAGTCATGTACCAGACCTTTCGAAATGTTCCACATAAGACTTTAAGACACTAGTCACAAAATAGTTTACTGAATTATAAATGAATTAAAAAGCAGTGATGTTGAAGCACTTTTGTAAACAATTATCAAATCAGTTTATTCTTAATTATTTATGTGAGTTCCTTTATTAAACCTACGTTTTCTTTCTTCTCTGTTCAGTGAATAATATAAGTAATTATAAAATGCATTTTTATAGAAAAAGTATTGAATATTTTAAAATTTACATGAAAAAAAACCCCGTTAAAACAAAAAAAAAATGTATTGCTTATCGTTTTTTGCTGAATTTAAGAAAACGAAGAATAATTATTTGAGCAAAATACCTTAAAATATACTTTATGAATGAATTATACATTATAATTTTTTTTTTATTTTAAGTGTGCACAAAAAACAAAACGTTAAGTTTATCAAACTCTCTCCTTTAAATGTTTAAAAAACATTTTTAAATATTTCCTGTATAAAGAGTGATATTCACGAATGAAAAAAAATTGCACATCAAGTTCTAGAGTCAACCATACAGCATAAATAATTCTACAATCAAAGCAATACCCATAGATGAATTATAAAATAATTAACTGAGAAATCTACAAATGATTGAAATACCTGAATTGTATGCAGTTTTGTTCATAAAAACTAATATAGGTGTGTCATTACACGCAATATTCATTCTACAAATAGTTTACCAACCCGCTGCCCACCTTGAATATTTTTGCACAGCACTCACTCAGTACTACTTTACAAAATACGATTACTTTGTAAAATATTTTTTTTCAATGTACAGTTTTGTAACAAATTCCATAACTATTTCTATTTTACAACGTTGTTTCTATTTTTATACATATCTAGATGAAAGCAGCATTGCATTGCAGTGAGCCCCCCCTCTCCAGAACCACGTTTGATTGCTGTAAATTTAACGCGCTATAGCTAGAATAATAAAATAAAGATTGCATAAAAATTGAAAAATATTCCTATATTTTGTGTGGATACATATGCGTATACTTTTATTTTCTTATATTTCTAAGGATGAGCGCCAGGATACGAAGAATAATAGACGAAAATATAAGACAAAGCGAGGTATAAGAAGAAAAATACTTTTTTGTCATTCAAAATACAAAATAAAGGTGGTTAATTTGCTGAGAGACCATCGCTGAGTTCAAGGAATACAACTTTAAAAAGGCATTACGAAACAAAAAATAAATGATTATTTGAAATTCATCGCAGAAGTAAAACAATCGAAGCTCAGGGAGTGAATAATGCAATTAGACACAATAAAACAATTTTTAATGCAGCATTACACGGAGAAAAAAGACATACTCAAAAATGAACACAAAGACATACTCATTTTGAAGTGAGAATATTTGTATCAGGTTTGATCACATGGCTTTATCGAATATAAAACTTTACATGTACTCAAAATCCGAAATAATGGTTAATTAACACTCTCAAACAAATTTAAAAAGATATTCAGGATTACAGAAGTTCTTTTAATATACCGGCCACACATATTTTAAAAATTGGGGTTCAACAACAAATTTAGTTCTCATAAATCTTCCGAACTATTTTTCGTATCTACCACGCTACCCGCGGAAGAACACATGAGTACTAGATTGTTTTGATTTTTGACTTAAATGTTCTCATTTGTATTTCTTAAGTAACTGCCTTTGAACAAAAAATTTAATGGGATAAATTGTGAAGATCTCCCCTTGGATCTCACTTTGAGAACGAGAATAATTTGAAGTCAGATAAGAGCCAGTAGCCATTTTTATAAATAACTTTATTTGGTTATCTTTCCCAAATAGAATCAAAGACTTTTAATAACAAATAATTCAAATTAGCTATATGAGGTTTAAAAGGGACTTTCCTTTAAATTAACTTAAATATTTAATGATCCAATTAGTTAACAATTAGAATATCGATCACGCAGAGATTACCACGATAAGAGATCCCAGAATTATATTCAAAAATATTCCTATTGAATATTTAACTTTAATCTCACTCCTAATATAAAGCTTTAATGAGACTATAAATATACATCAATATTTACCACACTGAATCTCAACTCTTCCTGAGATTAATTTATCCACCTAGAAATCTTCAATAATAAATCTCTAACTTCACTATTATACCTTTCTGCTTCAATCTATCTCTCCTAATGCTTTTTACTTTACTATTCCGTTTGACTTAAATACTTTATCTTATCTGCATATAACAAGGAATCCTGTCCTCTTTTTGGAGCTGATTGGAAATAGGTAGGGGAATTAAATTTCCCTAAAAAAGACGTCTCAGAAGGTTAGTGATAAAGTTCCGTATAGGTTTGTCACAAAATATTTCCCTTATTTTGGCGGATTAGTGTTATAAATGTAATGTAATTTACTTGATTCATAATAAGTCATATTGTTTAAATTATTCACGCAAATAATTGTGTTACTTAGGAATTATTTTAAGGTGAACAGTTTTTTTTTTTTTACAATGAAAAGAAGAACGAAAAATTTAAGAAAATGTTACAATGTAAATATATGAAACATTTTATTAATTCAAACAAAAATACTTTTTTTTTCGTTTCTCAATATATTATTTTCTAATTTAGCGGAAATTTTGGAGCAAAAATTACCTTTCATCTTTACTGTAAGTACTGCAGCTAAAAAATATCAACATTCAATCTTGATTTCTGACTTGTCCATAAATTACCAACTGAAAAGACTCAACTGGTGCATTAGTTCCAGGGCAGCACAATGTAAATTAAAAAAGAATAACTAAATTTTCTTATGGGATGTGTTAATTTTTTAAATGGTTAAGTATTTCAACCCATCTTATCAATTTCAGCATGTTGATTTTCCAATTGTTTCAATTTTATTCTAATTTAAATATACATTCTGTCTGCAAACTGACCATTGTCAATGATTTTAATATCAGGCATTTCTTTTAATAAAAAAATCAACACAGTTTTCTATATCTGCCCAATTTACTTGCGATAAAGTCAAAAAACACCATTGAAAACTGTTTTTTCCTGAGATATTTGTTTCAGTCTATTCCTCGACATATTGGAAACATGTTTGGTTCATCTCTGAATACAGAGATTAATATATCTTTTTTAAAATACTAAAAAAGGACGACACTTTTCGAGGAAGGACAGGATCTATATAAAAGGAAAACGGTTGATCATCTTAATAATTTTAGGTTTACTTTCATATTGAACTCTAAAATGCCTTGCATGGTTTGAAAAAGGCAAGTTTACAAAATAAATTTTCGTTTTCAATTATTAATCTTTTTAGACTCTTTTATAAGCTTCACCTGTATGTGACGGAATCTTTGAACTATATTTTTACCCACTCTTAAAAGGTCTGATTAATTCGAAATTTTGCACACTTTTCAAGGACTGATGACAATACAATAATTTTGTTCCATTGTCCTGATAAGGATCATGACGATTAACGATTTCCCATTTCCAGATTTGGTGACTAGAAGATGGTTGCAACTCTAAAGCGAAAACACTCATGTAAGTAATTTCTTATTATAATATAAACAATTGCCCACTTTCTTTGAAAATGGAAATAAATAAATAATAGTTTAAAAAATTAAAAAAAAGCATGCTTTTATTGTAGAACGAACTAAATGTAAAATTATAGTTTATAAAACCAAAAAACACGCTTTTATAGTTAATCAAACTAAATAGTAAAAAATGAAAAATAAATTATAGCTTTAAAAAATCAAAAAACACGCTTTTATAGTTAATCAAACTAAAAAGTAAAAAATAATTCATAATGTAAGAATAAAATGATTAACGAGAAAATATATATTAATGTCATTGTGCTAAAAGCGTGGGGTGCTTTGTTCTACATTTTTACACTAACTCAGCATTTCAGTATAGAACTAGTAAGAAATTATGACAATTGATATTAAGCTCCCTACATTTTTATCACAATGACATTAATTTTCTCGCTAATCATTTTATTCTTATATTAAGAATTATTTTTTTCCTTTTTAGTTCGATTAACTATAAAAGTGTGTTTTGTAGTTTTTTTAAACTATAATTTTTAGGAGACTAATTTCTTGTAAGTTTTAAAGAACTTTTTTAGCTTATTAGTAAATTTATGGAAAATGTGTTTAAAGTTCTCATAAAAAATTATTTAAAGGAGCTTCAACAATTTCAATATACTAACTTTATGATTCCTTTCACTCTCATTTTCGAATATTGAAAGAATCAAAATTAACTGAACAGAAATTACAGAATGAGCAAAATTAGTTAGTAAAATTGAATGTAATCTATATTTCAAGAATGCTTTTTATTTTTGGACATTACATATAAATATTAAATGTACTTGATTACTAATATTTAACGAATATTTTGTCTTATTAATAATTGATCTTCATTGTTTAAATTGGATTTATCAGTACTTGCATATTATCACAACCTTTTGGCGACATTATATGAAATGAAGCATATGATTGCCAATTCAGCGCACATGGCACATGTGAAATTGGTATTGCCATACATGTAAGTACTAATTTATCTTATAACCCTGCATCACTCACGCGAAAAAAATGGCCTAAAGTTCTTGCGCAGGGTATCTCACCCCCCCCCAAGGATGTTTACGTTCTGATTATTCCGTAAAATTTGTATAAAAAAAGAAAGAAAAGTAGGAAATACATTAAGTTTATTACATTTTTCACTCTTAAATTTAGTTTTTCTGTTCTTTTTATAAGAGCATTCAGTACATTGTTTATACACTCCTTTAGTTTAGTCGTGAGTGAGTGCGATGTTTTTACTGAATCTTAATTTTTTAAAAAAATCTTTATCTTATTAAAACTAAACATATAGGAGTAAACTTTGTTTTTTAAATTAAAAAAAAATTGGAATTTATTTTTTATTTTCTCTTATTGTTCCAGCGATATTTTTTCTTTTTCAAAAGTTCATCTGAAAGTGGATAAGATGTGTACCAGTTGTCTCCTTTAAAACTACGTTCTTCCCAAATGTTTTTCTCTATATAAAACATTTATTTTCCACAGTGTCTCCCTCTTTTAAATTGGAATCAATTTCAGTAGAGGAATCATACTTGCTGTTATACGTTTCATCATTTGATTCTTCCTCATAACCGTGAAGAGAATTTCTTCATCAGAAAATCTTTCCTTTTCTAAGTCCCGTGATCATGCGTGTGTGATCTGGAACTTATGGAATTTGGAATGATTATAAACCATAAATTTTTTTTTGGGGGGGATGTTTTATTAGAGAAAGGATTTTACATGAATTTTGAAATGGAGTTAGGCTTAACAGGGAAAATCAACTGGTCCTAAAGGAAGGTAGAGAAAATTTAGGTACTTACATATTATTGCAACAATGTCAATGTTCAGAATACTTCACCAAGTTGGCAACCCTGATCTTCCATGTGTTGTACACGCTAAATTAACACAACCATGTATTTCATTTCATAGAATCTCGACAATAAAGTTGCGATAATATGTAAGTACCAAAAATTATCACAGCTTTGGTACAAAAACTCTTGTATGAAGGCATGTTGTTTACGAGTAAAAAACATAAGAAATCTGAGTAAGGAAGACCTGTGTACCTAGGGCCACCCCATTTTATTTGAATAATATTTAGAGTTCTAAGTTTTATTACTCAGTTGGAAGAGTGGGAACACCAATTCCTACTTTGGCATTCATTTTGAAATTTTTCAAAAGAAAGCGGCGGTTAGTTATAAAGGTAAAGCATTTTACATAGTCCGAAATAAAGTTCTGTAGCTCATCTCTTTTTATTGTTGTACAAAGTAAGTCAAAAAATTTTCTTTGAATTTTTTTTCTTGTACATAATTTTGTTTGTAACATTAAGTACTAAATAAGATTTTAAATAAATCCCCTCTCCGTGTGGGTTTTCTGCAGAAGACATTTTGTATAAAATTACCCAGTCTTGTATCTGGGGCCACATAGTTGCCTTGTACCTAAGTACAATTGCAATTAATATTCTTTATGTTATTATTTCATTAAAAAAGTTTTCATGATAAAAAGAGGAAAATGGTCTTAATTATCTGAACCATTTTGATTTAGTCAAGTTTTTTATTATTATTGGATGTTATTAAAATGAGAGGAGTGTATATTTTGATCTGAAACTTTCAACATGCTTGATTTATAAAAAAAAAAATGTTAGCTACCATTATTGTTATTATTCAGGATTATTATATTGTTTATACAAACATAAGTATCCGACTACCCTAAAATATCATGATTTTTTTCAAAAATTGACAAATTTTGTTTGATTTTATTTTATAGGCCATCATATAAGCTTAATAAAAATACCAAGTTTTTTATTTTACATTCACTAGAACAAAAATTACAAGTGTTTTAGTAAAAGCAGATGCCATAACTTTACACAAGATGACAAACTTTAAAATGCGTTTTACTCGAAATGTGTTTTTTGCGAAAAGTTCAAACGGGGACAGCGATTGCTCAAAAAGTTTTGAAAATAATTTGCTGAAATTTTTTGTGTATGTTATGTATAACAGTAGAAGTGTTTTGATCTTCAGATTTATCAATCGCTGCTTTATTTTAAACTTTACAGTCCTTTATGTGAATATAATCACTTTCTTTTTAAGCAATTTCGTATAATCACTAAGATAAAGTGCTCTAGGTTTTGTAAAAATTGAAATATCTCTTATCCTGAAGGTCATTTGAAACACGAATAATAAAGTATGACATCAAAATTGAAAAATTGAGAATTTTTTCATAAAAATTTTGTACAGAGCGGGCCCCGTTTATGTAATTTTTTGTACATTTTTACCAGTTTTTTCCCATTTTAATAATAATTTTTTTTTCTGCTTTCAATTTTAAGATTTTTTCCCCTTAAAATATACTAAATAAATCTAAAAATCACAAAAAAATCCTCATATTTCCATTTTTTCAAAAAAAAGTTGTCGCAAGTAGTCGGATACCTTAATAAACAAGAAAACCCCCCAATTTTTTATAGTTATAAAAATAATATAATTCTAAATCAGATTTTTACGATATTTCAATTAAATTTTTAATTTATCAATTTTTCTCTTAATGAGCAATTATAAATTCTTAACTTTTTTAGATACCTAGAAATGCTGACTGAATAAAATGGTCAAAACCTAATGCAGATAATATAAGCATTATCAGATATTAAAGATTCTCAAATTCCACTGATGATGCAAATTCTACAGTAACTGATATAAGGGATACTATTGAAAAGGGGGATTTTTATTTAACAAAAATACAAGGCAAAAAACTAAACATTTTTATATGGCAGAAGTAATAGATGTTAAAAAAGAACAGAAGAGTGTTAAATTTCTGAAGAATATTGCACGTTCAGATAAGTTTCTTTGTGATAAAGAAGAAACTTATAAAATTGGCAACAGAAATATTGTGTTCAAATTGCCTAAACCACAATCTGTTGATGCTTCAGAACGACAATGTATGCAGCTCACTTTTGGAACCAGTTTTTTAAATTAAATGTTGGATGAAAATACGTGCAATTCATTAACAATTTGGCACATTGCAATTTAAATGGTTACATGATAAATCAATGTATTAGCTGATATTGTTTCTCTTTTATTAAATTCATGTGTGTGTGTTTGTTTTCTAATGATTACAGAGTGAAACCTAACTTTCTGGGAAAGGGCTCTAGGTACAATGATATTGTACCTAGGGCCATCTGTGAATTTTTTTAAAACTTTTTATTTCACACACAGAATTTAATATTTTAAATACTTATATTTCCAATTGGATGGTAGTTAGTAAAATTATGAGTGCATATCAGTTTCACATTTTTAAACAGGCCAGGGGCTCCGTTTTTGTGCATTGAAAAAATATGGCCCTAGGTACATAGGTTTCCCCTTACATATTATTGCAACCTATTGGCAACATTATAGGAAACGAAGCACCTGGTTGCCAATTCAGCATGTACAACACAGGAAATTGGAGAATACTTATGAAATATTGCATCAATTGCCAACTCTTTTAATAACTCACCAAGTTGGCAACCCCGATGACACACTGAAAATTTGCAACTAGGTGCGTCATTTCATATAATGTCGCCAAAAAGACGTAAGTACCAATTGGAGTTGTCAATTCAGCGAATTATTAATAGAGTTGGCGATTGTTTTGATTATGCGTAAGTACTGAAATCTGTTTAAATAATTATAGTTTAAAAAAATGCTTTTACAGTTAATCGTATTAAAAAGTAAATCTTAATATAAGAATGGGTTCAGTCCTAGGAGAGCCTACACCCTTGGAGCAAATTATTTTGGTTGGCGATAATTGCACCATCTTGGTAATTCTATTTTGATACATTATGTATGGTAAACCTAACTATTTCTGGAATTTTTGTATTTTGTTAGCGGGCATTTCGAATTGCGTCGTTTTGTTGTTGGGTACGGGGCTGGAAGTATGGCACGTGTGTGAGTGGATGTACCTTCGCATTTTGTACTTTGTTGAATGCGAAATATAAGAAAAAATTGATTGAATGGTGTATGAAGGATTGATTGCTTTGAATTATGAATGTTCTAAATGTAATGAGCGAATGGGATATACAAACGAAAGAGTGCTGTTTTGGATGGATTTGAACGGAGATTTCAAATGGGTATGTTCAACCATTACCTCGCAGAATATTTATGGCCGCGCTCGCACGATTATTCTCTTAACGATGAGGCCTTCCAAGACTTTTTGTTAGAATCCGCTGTCATGCTGTACTCTCCACTCGGAATAGATCAGCAGTAAGAAAGTAAGTGCTGTTTTTTTAATCTTAAATACGTTTGATAAATTTTTGTATTGTTTACATATATTTTCATTACGATCCACCTTGTCCCGCTACATTCACTGGCGGCCATCTCGTTCTGGCTTGGCGCTTTTTTGGTTTGTCGCCAAGGGTGGGGGCTCTCCTAGGACTGAACCTAAGAATTAGATGATTAACGAGAAAATTAATGTCATTGTGGTAAACGCGTGGGGGTCCCTCGTACTACATTTTTACACTAACTCTGTATTACAGAATAGAACTATTAAGAAATTATAACAATTGATATCAAGCACCCTACGCTTTTAAATGCAGTTATTATTTTCCCATTTTCAAAACATTCCAATTTCCATAGTTTTTCTGTTTTTCCTGGCATTTCTAAATACCTTGTGTTCTATTTTTTAAAATCCTGGCTCTCATATTTTTAATTGGTTTTCTACAAAAAAGTACTTACATTTTTGCTTCATAATGTAATTCCTCTTTTGTCAGGGATAAGCCATTCTTTTAAACTATTTTCATGTTGAGTTCTTATTGCGAGACCATCATCTTAGATTGAAAACTATTGGATACCAAAATCTTATTCGCAGGAAGTTCAAAACCATGCCTAAAAGATATTTGGTGTGTAGTGTACTGATATATATATATATATATATTGTTCCAACGTGTGATATTTTTGAAGAGTAGTTTTTATACATGTGAACTTCAAAAAAATCATGCCATCATGTGTAATATTTAGAAAAGCATACTTTTTAAACCTTTTATCGTGTTTCTAGATTATGAATGTTTTATTCTTAATTTGCATTAATTTCATTTCTACTAGTAAGCAAATAATTCAATATGTATTACATTAAAACAATGGAGTTGACTATAGTATCGATTATATAGTGTTTATAAAAAAAATCAATAAAAAATAACTTATAGATAGTGTGTTGTTTCAAAAATCTCACTTATATTCTTGTTTATTTTTTGAATGTATGATATGTATGTGTCATTTCCAGAATAAATATTTCAAAAATATGATTTTGGTTTGATTTATTTTTCTTGTTTAAGTGAATCATTGAGAAAAACAAAAGGCATTGAAAATAAAATGCTGTATATTGGAATATGGTTCTACTGTTTTAGTTGTTTTTACATTCTTCTAAGGACTGAAATTTTTGATTAAAAAAACATTAACTTAAAAACTATAATATTTGTTTTCTTTGGTGAGATAGGAGAGTATAAAATCAGTTGATATGAATAAAAAACCAGCTTAATTTGTAATATATATGGTGCAATGCATTTTTCTATATTTTCATCTGGATGAATGTGTTTCTATTTAAACAAAACAATTCATAAAAAAGTACTTACACACCTGGGCCTAATGAGTGTTATTTTACTCAAAAGGTTTTTTCTTCGTTACATAATATGTAAAAAACTATTTCTTTCTTACTTTGTTTTGAAGTTTTTACTATATAAAATCTGTTATTCATTCTAATGTTTCCAAGATATTTCTAATAACTTATTATTGAAAGACTGAATTTAAATAAAAGTTAATTTTCTTCTTGTATGGGATTTTTAAAAAAGAAACAATATAATTCTTTTAGAAACATAAATATAACTTTTAATAAACCAAATTGCTTCTGGAACTAGTTCAAATGTTTACAAATTTGTTTAACTATTTCATCGAATCTATTTTTGTTAGTTCGAAGAAAAAGTTTTTGATCAAATAATAGTGTTGTATCTTTTTTTTCTTAAAGTAAAATTTTGTTGGTTTTGGCGACATTATATAAAACGAAGTACATGATGGCTAATTCAACGCGTACGAGACATGGCGAATTATCTTGAACGTTTGCACTTTTGCGATGATACTAAAGTACCTTTTTGTAACACAATAATTGCAAAAAGAATTTAGATTTTCGAAGATAAGTGGTAAAAACTACATAAAATGTAAATTAAATAATATATAAGATGGAAAAAAAATGAAATTTACAACTTAAATATCACATATTTAGATCCCTTTAAATTGGATTTGATGTATATTTTTATGTTAAAAATTGGTATTGGATACAACAGTATCGAAAATAAACATACAAACTCATATTTGACTCATAAATAAGTGCATTACACACTCATTTAGCTGTTATATTCTCAAATTTGATCCAGTAACAGGTTCAAAAATGAGTATGTGATGTTTACAATTTTGAGTATGTAGTCGTTGCCAAAAATGAGAATGGGCTATTCTCAAATCTGAGTATGTTTGCATCGGAGCTATTTTGAGTACGTGATGTATTCAAAAGTGAGTATTTTGTACTCCGTTCTGAATACCGGTTTTTCGCAGTGTACAGCAACCATTCAATATCAATAAGGCAAGTGTTATTCTGTTTCATTTTTAATAGCAAAAAAAAAAAAAAAAAAAAAAAAAAAAAAAATGAAAACATTGTCGAATTTGTGGCAGAGTTTTTGGAAGCTGTTGTAAAAAATGCTTCGAACTTAAGTCTATCTCGGCAAACAGTTTGTCGACGTAATAATGACATTTCAAATGAAATTATCTTAATAATACGCGATCCAATTAGATATTTCAGATATTTCCTTTCTGTATTTCAAGTACAGACATTTCAGACACAGCTTAATTTGTAGAATACATTCGTGGAGTAAACAAAAAATTTCAAGTAATAGAAGAAATGCTAAATTTGAAAAGCTTGAAAGATGCTGTTGAAAACAGTTTATGCAAAAACTTTGTGATTGGAAATTCTTATTGGAATATCAACTGATGGGGAACCTGATACGATCGTTAAGTAAAAAAGAATGTGAAATTACTGATCGATTTAGTAGAATCCAAAAAACTAATAACTACTTCCAAAAACATGATTTAATTATAATCCACTGTTTGATTAATGGACAAAATCTACGTGACCAAGTATTATCGACGAATCATGGTATGCAAGTAGTCATAAAAAAAAAGGAAATTTTATTCCGTCTACATACTTTCGCATCTAGAATTTAAGAAGTTCCTAAAAGAAGTAGAACGTGAATATGGTGACGTTGAATACGTCAATTGTATTAAATGGTTGAGTCGTGGAAGATGTTTAAAGCTATTTTATGAGTTACGACAAGAAATTGATTTGTTTATGAATGAACAGCAAATACCAGCACACTAATTAACTAATGATGAATAGTTATAGGATTTATGTTATTTCGTAATTAACATCGAAGAAAATCAAGTAAATCAGTAATTACACAGAAAAGAAGATTTAATAATCGGTGCAGAAAAATTTATTATTTTTTAAATCTCCATTAGAAAATAATAACATTCAACACTTTCCATTGATAAAGGAATAAATTTTTCAAAAAATCAAAATGTATTAGTTACATCAAATACGGAAAAGTAATATGCAAACTAACAGTTCTTTTGTGAGAGGCGTTTTACTAATTTAGTCAAAAATTAAATATTATTTCAAATATATTCAACTCCTTTTCATGTCTAAGCTGAGTTGGCCCCAGAATATATCCTAGTGGAACTGATTTACAGGGGAATAATGAATTAAAACACATTTCTGAAACATAAAAATCTAAAATAGATTTTTATAACACTTATGTCACAAAAAAAAAATCTTCCAATTTGAGAATCTGGCAAAAAGGTAACGAGAGGTTTCGAATTAACTTAGACATGCGATTTTTTTCCAAAAAGATTTTCATAAAATTTAAATCACGCTCACTTACCCGAAGAAAATCTGCGACATGAATTATGATGTGCAAATACACGCAATGGGATCGACTAGCAAAAACTAAGTGAAAGAGCCGAGAAACAAATATCTCATTAATTAAAAAAATTAAACATTAAGGTACATTATTATTATTATATTATCTATGTTTACACACATGAAACATAATGAAAATAATAATTCATTCTGTTTTAAATTTTCTCCCCAATAAATGTTTGCAACAGGTCTAAATCTAATACGAAGATATCTAATTTTATATGCGGCCCGCGGTATTACAATGTTTTCCTGAAGAGTCCCGGAAAATCATTTTGATTGACCACCGTTGTTATAAAAGAATACAACACAAATGTATTAAAAATAAATTAAAACTTGCCAACTTTCATGTAAAAAATCGCTAAAGTATGTTATAGATCTTTTATTTCACGTCCAAGTAGCATCTCACTTATGTCGAGACAAAAGACTCAAAACTATAATGATCCTTCAATTATTATTTACAAATGTAAAAATTAATTTTTCATGTAAAGCCTTTGTGCGAAAAGTTACTGAAAATTTTAACAAATATAAGGCTTTAAGATTTCTTAGGAGAAAATAATTAAAATTGAACTTTTAAAAATAAACTGCTTAATATATATAAATGTAAAGCTTCAAACTTTTGGAAGGAAGGAATGTGCGCAAATATATTTTTATGTAATAAATTTGACAAAGCATTTTCAGAATATGCACGTACATTTTCCTCGGTCTGGATAAGAAACGTTTTTTTATATTACACAACTTCAATAGAAAGCGATGTTGGGGATATTTCACACACTTGACAATTTTCTTCAATGGTATGAATGAACAAATGTCATAATTTATAAATCCGATAAAAAAAACACAAGCAGCATATTTAAAAGATATGATATCATTAAGAGAAATTATGTCTTTTCCTTGATTAATAAATGTAAATGTACAACTAAAGAATCAATTTGGGAGAAATTCTTTTAAAATATTTCTGGAACACGAGGTTTTTCCTTGGTATGAAGAAATAAATGTCTTTTTAAATGATCGCTTTGAGAGAAAGTCTCATTGCACATTTCACAAACATGAGGCTTCTTTTCCTTGGTATGAATTAATAAATGTCTTTTTAAATTGTCTCTTTGAGAGAAAGCTTTGCTGCATATTTCACAAACATGAGACTTTTCCTTGGTATGAATACATAAATGTTTCTTTAAGGAACCTCTTTCCGAGAAACCTTTGTTGCATATTTCACAAACATAGGGCTTTTCCTTGGTATGAATACGTAAATGTTTTTTTAAAACACAACTTTGTGAGAAAGCCTTGTTGCATATTTCACAAATATGAGGCTTTTCCTTGGTATGAACACGTAAATGTGTTTTTAAATTACTTTTACAGAGAAAGCCTTGTTGCAAATTTCACAAACATGAGGTTTTTCCTTGGTATGAATACGTAAATGTGTATTTAAATTGCCTCTTCGTGAGAAAGCCTGGTTGCAAATTTCACAAATATGAGGCTTTTCCTTGGTATGAATACGTAAATGTCTATGTAAATTACCTTTTGCAGAGAAATCCTTGTTGCATATTTCACAAATATGAGGCTTTTCCTTGGTATGAATACGTAAATGTGTATTTAAATTACCTTTTACAGAGAAAGCCTTGTTGCATATTTCACAAACATGTGGCTTTTCCTTCAAATGCCTACGGATATGTGAATTTAAATTGCCTCTTTGCGAGAAAGCTTGGTTGCAAATTTCACAAACATGAGGCTTTTCCTTGGTATGAATACGTAAATGTGTATTTAAATCACAATTTCGTGAGAAAGCCTTGTTGCAAATTTCACAAACATGAGGCTTTTCCTTGGTATGAATACGTAAATGTGTATTTAAATCACCAATTCGTGAGAAAGTCTTGTTGCAAATTTCACAAACATGAGGCTTTTCCTTGGTATGAATAAATAAATGTATCTTTAAGGAACCACTTTCCGAGAAAGCTTTGCCGCATATTTCACAAACATGAGGTTTTTCCTTGGTATGAATACGTAAATGTCTTTTTAAATCACTTTTTTGACTGAAAGGCTTATTGCATATTTCACAAAAATGAGGCTTTTCCTTGGTACGAATACGTAAATGCCTTTTTAAATCACCTCTTTGACTGAAAGGCCTATTGCATAGTTCACAAACATGAGGCTTTTCCTTGGTATGAATACGTATATGTGTATTTAAATAAAATTTTACAGAGAAGGCCTTGTGGTATAGTTCACAAACACGGGGCTTTTCCTTCGCATGCATACGGAAATGTGAATTTAAATCACCACTTCGTGAGAAAGCCTTGTTGCAAATTTCACAAACATAAGGCTTTTCCTGGTATGAATACATAAATGTTTCTGTAAGGAACCACTTTCCGAGAAAGCCTTGTTGCATAGTTCACAAACAAGTGGCCTTTCTTTCGCATGCATACGGAAATGTGAATCTAAATGATCACTATGAGCAAAAGCCTTATTGCAAATTTCACAAACATAAGACTTTTCCATGATATGACTGTCTTTTTAAATGACTACTTTCATTGAAAGCCTTGTTTCACACTTCACAAACATAAGACTTTTCCATGATATGACTGTCTTTTTAAATGACTACTTTCATTGAAAGCCTTGTTTCACACTTCACAAACATAAGGCTTTTCCTTGGTAAGAATATATATACTTAAATGTTTCTTTAAGGAACTACTTTCAGAGAAAGCCTTGTTGCATATCTGACAAACATGAGCTTTTCTTTGGTATGAATATACATAAATGTTTCTTGAAGGAACCACTTTTGGAGAAAGTGTTGTTGCATATTTCACAAATATGAAGCTTTTCTTTGGGTAGATTACAAGAGCGATGTATTAAGACATTTCGAGAGAAAGCCACCTTGTTCATATATAAAATTGGAAACTTCAGTCAAGATCACATAAATCCTTATTTAACATTAGTTGACGTGAAGAGGGTGCATCCCTTTTGTGGAAAGCACTTTATAATTCTGTCATTTTTTTTTAATGAGAAGAAATATCTCTTTTGGAATGCACTACTGAAATGAGAAATCTAATTGTGTTTTAAATTAAAACACAAAATGAAAAACATTTGTATATTGCAGTTTTAAATTAAATAAGGTATCATCAAACTATTTTTAGTTCAGTTTGCTGAAAATATTCTAAAATGTATTCAATGATTGTAAAATTGAAGGGAAGTGAAATTTTTTACATTCTCTTCTTCAATTTAAACAAAACCTAAAAGGTATGTCACAAGTTAATTTTAAGCAAATGTTATTAGCATGCAGTCGAAGACCTTGGAAGCTGCACAGAAATCTTTTTTCCAAAATTCTTATGACTTAACTGAATTCCGATGAGAGAATTTATACAAAACTGTAGGGGAGTCATCATCATTCAATTGAAAATATATTGAAAAGTTTTTGCAGAATATTTTCTATAACTTCTTTCTATAGCTAAGGATATAGTGTCTTATCTGAAGGAGAAAATAGTAGTTTGAAATTAAAATATCTAAATTCCTATGAATCTTTTTTAATTTCCACTTAAGAGTCTTCCACGCTCTAAACATAGAAAACTTTGCTAAAACACTCCATATTTATGTAGTCCACCTTCTTTTCTCTAAAAAATTGTAAATGTTTTCTCACATACATCTTGGATTTTTTCTACACCTCTGATTTCCTCCTATCTGTTGGTTTGATTCTGGAATTCTACACTTTTCTAAATCTCCTATTGCTCTGAAAATAAAAATAGCCATGAATATCAAAATTAAAATTATTAAAAACATGGTACAAATAGAATACAAAGTTTAACAAAATAACTACATCAGATTCCATTTTCCATAGATTTCAGAGAAACAATACCTCTTGCGACATTCTTTGCTACATATTATACCATTCAAAATATTCATTAGCATTTTAAATTTATCAATGCAAATACTTACTTAAAATTTTGGGATTACAATATTTTATGCACACTGATTTCACAATATATCCTGCTACATTTGATACACTCAAGTAATTTTCGTTTACAGGATTATTTAATTTTCTGTCCCTTTCCAAAAAGACAATCAATTTCCATTTTCTAAATTGCATTTCGTTTTAAGAGGACACATTACCCTAAAAATGACGATTTTAACGAATTTTTTTTATTGCCTTATTTTAGTTGTGTGACTTTTTTAAATATGTTTATAAAATTTGGTAGCTGCAGCTGCTTTATTTTGCGAGTTATTAAAATTTTTTTGACAGTATGTTGAAGCGAAATCGATACTAAAAGACATGCCGTCTGCTTCTTATGCAGACGCTATCATCCTAGCCTAAACAATTTCGATTGATTTACTTTTACACGCGATTCTAAAGCTTTATACTTTAATTAGAAGAGAAAAGAATTAATTCGTTTGTTTTTATGCAAGAGAGAAACGTTATTCCACTTTGCTTTGCATTCTTTTTTTCTTATTCTAAAACCATTAGTATCAAAACTAAAGGCTTTTTTCAAAGCCAATTATATAATCAATTTATTTCTTTATAATTTTAAATATTCGTTTGAATATCTTTTTATTAATAAGTACACTTTAATTCATCATGCCTAGACAAAAGCGATCGAGTCTTGTTAGTAAACAAAAAGCTAACAAGAGATGGTGCAGTGAACACTACAGTCATGAAACTGATGTTTTCAGAAAAGATGAAACTTCTATTTCCTCAGCATTACCAGAAAGAAATATGAGATGCCAAACTTTAGAAGACAGCTGCTTGTATGATTTAAATTGTTGTGAAAATTCTGAAGCCCTTCATTATTTGATAATGGATGTACAGTTTTTAAAAGGACTTTTAAAAAACTTATTGTGTGATGTTTGCAAATCGTATTCACTAAAAATTGACATTGGTGGAAAGCTTGGGGGGATTTTCCAGAAAAATCTCTGTATTTTGCACTTCTTGTGATATAATTAAATCAAGTAACTTTACATACAGACGAATTTCTGACAGTGAAGGTACTGAAAACCAATCATTCGACATAAACATGCGCATGGTGCAATCATTTTTAAGTTTTGGGAAAGGCTATTTAGCCATGGAAAAATTTTGTATGTTAATGAATATGGATTTACCCTCAAGCAGAACATTCAATATATATAAAAAAAGTTATGTAAATCTTTGGTTAGATCTACAGTAAAAAGCTTGAATGATGTTCGAAGTCAGGTGAAAAGTGCTTATCAAAGTAATAGTGCCATTACTGATATAGATGTTACTTTTGATGGTACTTGGTTGACTAGGGGATATTCATCTCAAATAGGTGTAGGTTGCGTGATTGACCTTCTTACTGGATTTGTCCTGGATTTTGAAATTATGTCGAAACGCTGCATTGAATGTGAACACGCAAAATCTGGTTTGGGAGAAAATTCAGCAGAATTTCATGTGTGGTATGAAGGACATATATCTTCATGTGCTATCAATCACGTAGGATGATCATCTTGTGCCATGGAACAAGAGGCTGCTCTTAAATTATGGCAAATATCTGAAGATAGTGGTTTTCGATACACGACACTATTGTCAGATGGTGATGCAAAAACATATCAATATTTAAATACTAAGGAAGTTTATGGTCCTGAGATAAAAATAAAGAAAGAAGAGTGCATAAACCATGTTAGCAAGAGGCTAGGTACATCTTTACGAAAAGCTGTTAAAGAATGGCGGGCAAGAGGTGTTTCCTTGGGAGGGAAATCCCGTGGTAGTTTAAAGAAAGAGACAATTAAAAAATTGTCACGTTACTATCAAAATGTGATTCGCTCGAACAAAGGTGACGTAGAAGCAATGAAAACTGCAATTTATGCAACATTGTTTCATAGTATATCAACGGACCAAAAACTTCAACATTTTAAATGTCCGACAGGAAAAGATTCTTGGTGCTTTTTCCAGGCTGCTCTTGGTCGTGGTGAAGTACCGGGTCCTCACGTGAAGCATGTGAAGACACCCTTGAAGGAAACTCCTTTAGCCAAAATTATGCCAAGATATCAAAGATTAGCTTCGAATGAACTCCTTCAAAGATGCATAAGATGTGTGACACAAAATGCAAACGAGAGCCTTCACAGCATCATATGGGGTAAATGTTCAAAAGAAACGTCAGCGACACTGCGTCGAGTAACTATTGCTGTTTGTGATACAGTTTGTGAATTCAATTTTGGTACAAAAAAATCATTAGAAAATTTGCAAAAGGAAAATGGGCTTGCTTCAAATAAACAGTCAAAAATGTTGGCTGTTTGGCGAGACTACCGTAGAGTTTATCAGAGGAAAAGAAAAAGATTGGCAGTGTACGCAATTGCTCGGAAAAAAATTGCGTTAGCAAAAAAGCGGCGAAATGCCTCAATCATTAAAAAAGAAGGAATCACATATGAACGGGGTGGTTTTTAATAATATTTATTTACAATTATCATATGAACATAAAATGAATGTTTTATAATTTCAAAACAATTGATTAGTGCATTTGATATATATTGTAATATTTTAATACATTTTTAATTTTAATATATTTATTTAATAATATGTAATAACTTAGAATATATTACTGTCTTGAACTATTGACTATGCCCTAAATTGCAATATATGTAAGAATGAAGGCCAAGGTTTAGTTCTTTCATGTATTTTATTGACTTTCAAAAGTTTAAACGTTTTTCACGACTTTATATTTTTCATCGTGATCATATATATAAATGCTAAGGCTTTTTTTGTATTCATTATAAATCTTTGAAACTTTTCCTGGTTGTTTTGCATAAAATGTTTGATAATTCTGTGCATAGCTTAAGGATTTATATGAAGAGCTATTTTTAAAAGATCCATAAAGTTAGATATATGTTTTCTTTTTTACTGGTTTGTATCACTTCATTCCATTTAATCTTAATTTATTTCCTTTTTAATATGTGCTAATTCAGCATGAATTTTGCATTAAAAATGCTTAGTACAACTTGAATTTTAATATATATTAGAATGGATACTATATTTTAGCTCTTTCAATTATTTTTTTTATTTCAAAAACTTTAAACTGCTTTTTCTCAGCTTCTTATTTTTCATGATGATCATGTGTTTGAAATGCTAAGGCTTTTTTTTATATTCACTATAAAATTTTGAAACTTTTTCTGGTTGTTTTAAATAATATGTTTGATAATTCTGTGCATGGAATAAGTATTTAGAGGAACAGTTATTTTTTTAGAAATCTATAAAGTTAGATATAGCTGTTTTTTTACTGTTTTTTATAGTGTCTAAGAGAAAAAAAATTTAAAAAATAAAAGTATCACTTGTAATACTAATCCCATGCACAGAATTGTGGGAAATACTTCCAGGAATATCAGGAAAAAAATGGATCAAAAATACTCAAATTTGTAAAAGTAGTAGGAATTTTAATAACTTTAAATAATTTAAAATTATTGTTTGTTTAAAAATAGTATTTTGCGTATGAAATGTTTATTACAGATGTGTTCGAATACAGTGCATGTAATTTTATTCTTATAACTATCTAAGTAAAAAAATTGTGTACAGGGTACCGTGTCCCCTTAACTTAACTCAACAGGATTGGGTAAGATAGAAAATGCACCAAAAAAATTGTGCTTGAAAATTAGTTCTATCTTGTTTTGAAATTTAAAATAAAGCAGATACAAAGGCATTTGTAAAAAGTGTCATACATTTTAAAATTGTAATTTTAAAAGCATATTTCCAAGTTATAATCACATATTGAAAGAAAGCATGTTACTGGCAAAATGATTAATGGTTTTATCAAAGACAAAACAGTCAAAACAAGTAATAAAACTCAAATTTGGATGCAAAACTGGTTCGAAGTAACTTTTAAGGCGATCTTTATATGCCCATTATAAAATATTCGCTTCGCGACTTTGGTTTTTGTTCAAAATTACATTTCTGATCTTGTGTGCTATTTTCTTCATTTTTGTTTGACATTGTAAACATAACTGAAGAATAATATTTCACCGACTACGCTGTGCTCTCACAGAAATCAGAGCAAAATTAATTGGAAATGGAGTCCAGTGAGATATATTGAATTTTTAAACTCAGTTTGAAGAAGAAACCCTCAAGAATCTATCATTCAATTCACCGAAAAAGTTTCTCAATTCTAAAGATTCAACTAAAGTTCAGTTTCTAAAGGAACAGTTTTCGTTTGGAAAAGCAAGAGAAGACTGCACATGAGATTCTCCTATGAAAAGCGAAAAAGGCAGTGCTTCTTTAAAATTAACATTGATAATAACCAGGTATATGCAAATGAAATGAGACGATTGATTTAAAAACAAACACAATAAATTTGCGAAAACTGTTAATATTTCTTTATTCGAAATAATATCCATCGCTAGCTACACATTCCCCCCATCTTTCGGACAATTTGTGAATACCACGCCAAAAAATGATCGGTCTTTTGAGGCCACCCAGTCATCAAGCCAAGATTTGACGTTTTCGTAAGAAGTGAAGCGCTGGTCAGACAATGCGTGTCCCAATGATGCAAATAGATGTTAATCGGAAGGAGCCAAATCTGACGAATAAGCCGCATGCGCTAAGGGCTCCTCGCCGAGCGCCTTAACGATATCCTTGGTCGGTTTAGCTAGGTGGTTAGGTGCGTTGTCATCAAGGAAAATTACTTTGTGCTGCCGTTTCTTGCATTGCTGGCGTTTTTCGAGTACAGCATTGTTCAAATTAAGTAATTGTTGCTTGCAGCGATCAGTATTAACGGTTTCGCCGGGTTTGAGAAGCTAATAATAGATTGGTCCCCCCTGATCAAAGAAAATATACAACATTATCTTGCGGCCGAAGCGATTCGGCCTTGCGTTCGATTTGGACGGCAGTCCGAGGTCAACATATGATCGATTACGCTTGGGATTCTCAAAATAAATCCATTTTTCATCACCAGTCACAATACGATGGAGATATGACTTCGGTTTTCCTGTTGACGGTCCGTTAGTTCGTGTGGTACCCATCTACCGACCTTTATTATCTTGCCCATTGCTGTGAGACAACGGGAAACAATGCTCTGGTCAACATTCAATTATTCTGCAAGAGGTTCTTGCGTTTGGCCATCATCTTCATCGAAAAATGCTTGCAGTTCAGCATCTTCAAAATTTTTTGATGGTCTGCCAAGCTCCTCCGTTTCTCACATCGAAATCACCATTTTGAAACTTTTCAAACCACATGTAGCACTGCGCACGGCTCAAGAGCATTGCCTCCGAATACTTCTACAAGCATTTGAAGCGATTCGGCAGCATTGTTCTTCAGATGGTAACAAAAAATTAATGCTGTCCGCAAATTGTGGTCGGAAGGCATAACATTCGACATTTTCAACACAATAAAAAAATATGCACGCCGAAACTCGTCCAAATGTAAACTAAACATGAATATCAAAGGACAAACTATAAAAAAAATCACGTGTCACGGTTTCGTATTGTTTGCATATATGCGTGGCGACATCTGTTAGCTATCGTCTCATTTGATATGCATACACCTGGTACGAAAAGGGAAGTCCAGTGGCTGAGTGGTAGTGCATCGCGCTTCCACACCACAGGTCCGAGGTTCAAACCCGTACTTGGCTTTCATCCCTTCAGTGAATCGACAAATGAGTACCAAACTTGCTTGGGAACTTAACACTGGGGTTTCTCTCTCTCTCTCTCTCTCTCAACTCGGACTGACTACCTGATCGGAACATCTTCTAATGTACCTCAGGATAGAAGGTCACGCATACTAATAATGGCACAGTAGGCCTTGGCCCTCATGGACTGTTGCGCCCCACTGAGTTAAGTTAATATGAAAAAGAAGCGACATGAGAGAGAGAGAGAGAATATTGTTACACATATATGCAGAAAAATTTGACTGTTAAAATGAAGTGATAAAAATTCAATTCTCCTCTAAAAAATCCAAATTTGAATGAAATTTTTTGAAATAAATATTTGGCTGGATTTTTAAATAAACAATAATTACATTAAATAATAATACTTTTATATTGAACTTAATCTTATTTTACTAAGTATATTTGATTTCAATTTTACTTTCACTGTCAAGAACAATTTTTTTAATTAAAAAAGGCATAACTTAATGTTTCTACTAAGAGATAAAATTTAAAAAAATATTTTTTTTCCGGTAATCTATATATAAGTTTTATGAATTAAAATTAACTTTGATATCATTAAATTGTTCTTATGAATCCCAAATAATCCATAATTTTTGGTACAGTACATCTGAAGACAGTAGACATACGCGATATTTACGTCTGTAATAATTTAAATAATTACAGTAAAATACGTTTAATGCGGAAACGTTTAAGACGAAATATCGGTTAACACGAAATACAAGGGTCCCGACAAACTACTATGTATTTTCATGCTCCCCCTATGAAACGAAAAGATTTCCCTTCCGGGAATGAACAAAATACGGAAAACACCAGCTACACGGGAGAGATTTAGGAGGGGCGTGAAAAACAAGAGAGGGGTGGTATTATCATGTTTGGCAGAAAGGATATTAACTTGGTTTTGAAATACTTTCGGAAAAGCCCGTGAAAGGAGCCAATTTTGCGTAAGCTACTTTCATCCTCCACCCCTACAAACAACACACAAAACCATCTTATGTCTCCAGCGGCGTAACGTATATTCCAGGAGGCCCATAACTTTACTTTGCAAGGAGGCAGGCCGTAATATTTTCCGTTGCGTCACTGTATCTCTCATCAATCGGCTTTGGAATTCGGTGAAGTGCATCGCAGTGCGAGTAAAATTCCATAAATTTGATTGGCGGGGGGACATCCTTTTTTCTATTTCATAATAACTTTTTTACGAGCAGAATGTAAAAAGCATACTGCTATTTCGCTTAAAATAAAGCTGGAGCTTCTTAAGGCTGTTGATCAAAAACTAAAGATGAAAAAAGAAATCTGTAAAAATGTTGGTATAGCAAAAACTCGCAACAAATAAATATTTAAAAAAAAGAGAGAGCAATTTAAAGAAATGTTTGAATTTATCTATATAAATAAAATATACTCTAATAAACTTAATTTTATCGAATATGTTTTCTTTCTTTTCTTTTTTTTTTGCAATATCTTTCAACAGGAAATTCTTTTAACACTAAGATTTCACCCTTACTCCTCTAAGAAGAAAAATTTACCCTAAATGTGTAAATCTAGAAGTTGACATGAGTTAAACAAGCATTTACTCGATGATTGAGAAAATTGATTTTGGATATGTTTTTTTCAATAAACTAAAAAGCAAAAGTAAAATAATTCCTCCAGAAACAACAACAGAAATCTATCAAAGATGTCATAATTTTCTAAAGACTTCATGTGAGCAACTTTTAAACCGAATTCTTTCAAATTATGTAACTTTAAAAAATAATAAGTTTTCCCCTGGTATTTTTTAAAATTCAAATAGTCCTTTTTTTTTTATCTGCCTTTAAAATTTGCAGACAAATCTAAATTGGCTGTTCTGGAAAATCAAGGGAGTACAGATGGAAGATATTTTTCCTTCGGAACCTGAGCTTTTAAATGGCGGAGCATTACTTTGGTGTCACATTTTTCATATAAAAGAGGCAGTTAGAACTCCATTTTTAAGAGATTTAGTTACATTTTTTAAAGTTTTACAGC
The DNA here is from genome assembly GCA_019973935.1 of Trichonephila clavipes. Classification (NCBI taxonomy): domain Eukaryota; kingdom Metazoa; phylum Arthropoda; class Arachnida; order Araneae; family Nephilidae; genus Trichonephila; species Trichonephila clavipes. The sequence continues at coordinate 454,450 of BMAU01021216.1, read as the reverse complement.
CTACTCATAAGTAATACCACTGTAGAAAGGGCATTTTCGTGAGTGACGGCAACAAAAACAAAACTAAGAAATCAAATGTGCCTTGAACTTCTGGATTCAATTCTGAAAATCAAAATGATTTTAGAAATAAAAGGGACTTGCTGCGTTGATTTTATTCCATCACTATAAATACTTCAATATAATTCATAAATTTATACAAAAAACACAGCAGATTTGATACTGGGCAGGAAGAATTCGGATGCATTTTAAATAAATTAAATAATTAGAGCATTTTAATGCATTTGAAACAATTTCATAAAATTACCTAATTCAAATAATTATATTTATTAATTGCAAGTGAAAATCGATCCCCCCTTCTTCGTGCTTTTTTGTTGCATAAGCTTCTCGCAACTCTGTATGGGATCCCTAGAAGTAGTCAACGGGCTGATGATTTTCAATGTGTGTCTCCAATAAAGTTTAATCTGAATGCATCATAGCTAAAGCTTAATCAACAATGGTAACCCGTTCAAATAAGTTATGAAGTTAAGGCATGAAGATAATGCTTTATTTTTAAAATTTTCAACGAATAACTTAATTTTTTGTGAATAACTTGGAAACCATGTGAAATCTTCAAGATGAATGACGTAAGCAAAGATAGGATTCGGGCATGTAACTTCAATGATCCTGGTCTCTGGTTTATAATGCGCGACGCCACATTTGAGCTTGTCTGTTCTAAAGCAATAAAACAGCAGAACCAAATTTAATTACATCATCGCTCATCTGCCGCTGTAAGCTGCTACCATCATTCGTGATGTAATCATGAATTCCGTCCTGTGGATCCTTAAGAAACAAAGAGAGAGAGAGAGCGGAGTTGTGTGATTAAAAGAGGTGAATCATCGCAATAAGAGATCAGAAAATTACTCATAGGAGAGGAGCTCGCAGGTCGACGTTCCAGTGAATTACTGCGCGTTATGAGGAGGCGTACGGAATCCCCTGGTGTTCCAGACGAACCTTTCCAGTAGCATCTGCCAACGCGTATACAATCCATCCTTGCGGCTATAAGCTCAATGACATTGGAGAAAGCAGCCGATTGAGTAATGGAGGTGACGCCAATTGCGATTGAAAATCGTTACTTGAGGAAATAAAAATAATTAAATCTGAGCATTGATGAAATTTCGCGTAGTAAAAGTCGCAGTCACGATCGCGCATTATATGAACGTAATCGTTCAAAATAATAGAAATAAAAGGAGGATTTAGCTGTGTTGGACACAGCCGTATTTTGTATGTGAATACGCCGCATAACGGGAAATATTTTTCATAAAAAATGTTTTTATGCATGTCATAATCATATTTGAAAACTAAAAAGTCCTCCAGGTTTCCATGTTTTTTACGATGGTAACTATTTCCTTTCAACGGGTTCAGGAAAGATATCAAGTAAACAATTTTATTAATTATAGATTTGTGATACGAAAAGTGTAACACAGATGGCATACAGGATACATCGAGATTTCTGGTAAACGTCAAATCAATATAGGTATTAGCTAAGCTTTTACTACTGACTTTTTGACCACGCCACTCAGATACTTAGATTTATTTATCATGTTTTTCTTTATGTTAACATTGAACGCTTGATCCTCTTTCAATGGACAAGCTACTGCACTAGTGTGTCCACATCCACGAGTACATTAATAGCGTCGCAACTGATGTATCTGCATGAATGACAGTCGCAGTAACACTAGACGTGGACTAATCAATGTGGACAATCCGTGTTGCTTAGATGGATACTTCGAACGTGACAAAGTGGACACTTTGTCGAGTCCAGTGAATTTTTTACACGTAGCGCGCAGCTTAAAATCAGCGACTAGCTCTTGAAGGAAATTATTATTAAGCAGCGGTAAGTTTTTATTCTTTTGTTTGCTTCAATGAGCGCAGAAATCATGGATGATCACACTTATGTCCGAATGTTAACAAACGTCATAGTGAAACGTGCACTAGCTGCTGCCCAATGTGACTTCATAAACGACGATCGTACACAATCGATGCCTACACAGTCCGGTGTCAATATGGAAGCGATTTTATTATCCACTTGCAGAATTTCAACTGGCCCAGCTGCAGAGATGCACTGGTACCATCGTTGACCCGCTTAATCGCATTCATTCTATTACATTTTCTTCATTTGGTCTTATGGTGTTTTAGTGGTACCATTCGATTGCTCTTGAGAAGCCCTTTTCAACCGTGTAGGAATTTTGTATTTGGACTTTGCTTTTTGACGCGTATAGGCCAACATTATATATTTTTGATATAATTATTTCTTTATTTTAATACCTTATTATATCCATTGTCCCAATTTTACACTAAGGTTTTATGTACAACCGATAGATTTTGATGAGAGTTGACGATTGAAACTAAAACGAACGTCGTAGCTTCTCCGAGTCAAAGTTATACTAAAAGAACATCTCCATACGCAGCAAAATAACCCAAAAATGTCGGTGCTCTCCCCTCCCCCGCGTTCAATGAGTCACAGTCCTTACTTAGCGTAATAAATTCTTTGATCCTTTAGCTATCCAGCGGTGTAATTGAATTTTTGATAGAGATGATAGATATGTAGCTGCAACACAAAACTGTATATGAGAGGGAACTAATAGTAGGAATTGAAAAAATAACATGATTTGTCTGCATTGTTGTAACAATGCTCACCCGGTTTGGCTGAAAAACAGGTTTTCGACGCCAACTTTTGTCTGTTTTAACAGTTACCTTATTTCAACAATAGAGACGAATCTAAGTTGGCGTCGAAAGCCAGTAATTAATTAAATTAAATTAATATTTGAAAAAAACTGTATTAACATCAAATGTCATCTACTACAAGTTTTAAAAAATTTATTTGAACTTGATTGGATGAATAAAAAATATTTGATTAACGATTGAAAATTTGACTAAGATAAATATATATACATATATAAATGAATATATCGAGAGAGTGAGCTAACACTAGAAATTGAAACAGAACTTTTCCATCTCGAAAAAACTGTTATGTGATGCATTAATACTGAATCAACTCTTTTACAATTTACTCTAGAATAAATTTTTGGTAATTACCTGTGTGACCCCTGTCTCTACCATGTCACGATGTTACAGCGTTTTGTTCCAAAAGCTTATCATTTAATAGTCCATTTAAATAATTTTTTAAAAGGAATTAAAAATTATAAAATGTCTAAAAAATTTCATATAAAAATTCGCCTGAATCAATACAGTTAACTAAAGAGACATTTATTAATTCCAAGAAAGCTCGAGCTGATACAACTCTTTTACGGCATCCTATTTCTAGAGCAAAATTAAGATTTTGGATTAATATTAGCGACAATGCCGTAGGTGGTTCTTTTATGCAGCTTCGCCAAAATGACAGTAAACCTATTGCCTTTTTGTCAGAGAAACTGTCCAAAAGTCAGCAGAAATGGTCTACATGTAACAAAGAACTCCAGCAATGTGAAATGTTTCCGTCACATGCTCGACTTCGGTGAAACGTTCCCGTCACATGTTCGAAGGAAGAGAATTCATAATCTGCACAGACCCAAAACCTCTCATATACGTCTTTAAGCAAATTCTGGACAAGTGCAGCCCAGGCCAATAGCGACATTTAGTTTTCGTACCTCAATTCAAGACAGTTATGTGTCATATAAGTGGTGTCAACAACACAGTCACGGATACACCTTCTAAAATTAAAGTGAGCCAAATATCCTGTTCATTTTTAAATTTTGAGGCACTCTAAAGAGCGCAACATGGGCCAAAGCACCACAATGATTTTAAAATGACGAGAAATTCTCCTTTATATTAAGATGAGTGTCATCTCCAGTTTTTGCCACTAAACTCATTTGTGATGCTTCCAGTGGCTCTCACAGACCAATTGTACCATTTAATTTCCGTTGGACTACCTTTGAGCCTTTTTACAGATTGGCTTTCCCCGATGTTGCAGGATCTTCCAAACTCATTGCATCCGGATATGTTTGACCCAACATATATAAAACAGTGAAAAAGTGGGTCCAGAGTTGTACTGCCTGTCAATGTCCACGTTCATAAAAACAAGAAGACACCTATAGGCACTTCCACCTTAACTGATGCAAGATTTTTGAGCATTCATGTTGATTTGTGTGTGTCATAGGTCATTTACCACCATCAAAAGAAAAATATTTTTGCTTAAAAATTGGTGATCGGTACACCAGGTGGCCAGAAGCAGTACTTATAGAGAACATGACTGCAGAAACAGATTTGCCGTGCCATTTTTTTTTTATATACTTAGCTATCTCGATTTGATTGTTCGGCTTATCTAACTGACCAACGCTGACAATTTGAGGCTGCCCTATTCATAGAATAAAAAAATTCCTAGTCACAAACCGCATCAGAACCACATCATACCATCCGAAAGCAAATTGTTTAGTACTGAATGGAATTTTAACGTCAATGTAATAGCGTCTGGCAATGATGTGATTTCATTTGAGACTATAACGTGTGAAGGAGATCACAACGTTAATTCATTTCCATAATAATTATTTCATATATACATTCATTCCATTATAATGAAAACCTGCAGCATAAAGCCATTAAGAATAAGGATAAGCACATGGAAACTAATAATGCGAATGAATTAAACTCGGTAATTTATAACAACTTTTCGGAAATAATACAAACTAATTGTGTATTAAGTCATTCTAATAAGAGTCACAAGTGTATTCGAGAGGGTTCTCGTAAATTTTTAACTACATTCAAATAAAGAAAAAGATACCAGCAGAACTCATACCCTACTCGCCTAACTTGCACGTAGAAACTGCAATCTTCAAATAAAATTAAGTGCATTCCCATCAAGGCGATATTTATATATATATAACGCAATCACAACTTAAAAGAAGTGTGCCACCCACGAGCATTCAACACTACGACCTCTTTGTTATCGTAGCTCTAAGTCAGGCATGTCAAATATGCGGCTTGCAGTGATCTTTTTTAAAAAATTAAATATTAAGCTTTTTAAAAATTTTCATTTTGAAATTTATTTAAGAATATCACTTTTTTGAAATCTACTACACAGTTACTTTAACAAAAGTATAGAAATAGAATGTTCATAAAAATTAATTTTTAAATTTTAAATAGATTTACGCATATTATTCACAAAAGATTGCACCCCAATTTTTCGTGTGTGTGACTTTTATTTCTCGCTTCCTCCTATTTTCGAGTTCCAAATTAGCGAGAGGTCAGCGGTGTTTTATAAAGTTTAAGTATAAAAAATAATCAAGAAAAAGGGCAGTGTTTGCGAATGAAAGTGATTTAGGTTTATATTTATTTGAAGATGTCACATAGGTTTTAAAGTGTCGAAAATGATTAAAAATCTTATGCAGCTTCAAAGATCTAGCAGGCTGGGTGGCGTAGTTGGTTATGTGTACTAGACTGGTACAACAAAGTTTGCAGTTTCGGCACCAGCTCAGTAGTCGGTGAATTTTCATGATGCAAAAAAAAAATCGACAGAGTCAATGTCGTATGATTACGCGATATGCTAAAAATTTCTGAGAGCCTGTTTTGCTTGGGTGCTCTTCTCAAAAATAAATTTCCTGCAATGTTTCACATCGTCGGAGATCAGGTGCAACACGGTCCTTTCCACTGTCCATTATTTGTCACAATTTACAAGTTACCATAATTTCGGTTAGCGATTATATTTTAAAAAGATATCGCTCAAAATAAGTATTTGTAGCCACGAATAAATTCATTAAAAAAAATTATCCTAGCAACATCTGTTATAGCTAGTCCTCTAACTGCGTCAATAATAATTCAAAACGAACATAATTTTTTAAAAAAATTACTATAGAGACAAAACTGAATTTTGGATATTCTAAACTAGTGTTCCCCAACCTTTTTTTATCGCCACGGACCGGTCAACGTTGAAAAATTTTATAAGGCAATAATATTTTAAAGCTGGATAATTTCATCAAAAATCAAAATTAAATGAAAAACATCCTTTAACCCTCCAAGCGGTTAGCACGGCTTTTTCTGCCCTACTAGAGAGGCTTCAAAAACGGACCACACGGAATTTTCCGTAAGGCAGGGGACTCACCAAAAATGCACCAAACGTAATTTTACCTCCTCAAGTAACGTGTTCGAAAGCGGAAATGCCGTGTTTTTCCAATTTCTCCCCCTTTAAAGGCTTAACATCTTGAAAGATAATTAGAGATGGTCGGGGAGACACAATGGACATTGAGTGGAAGTTTTATGGCTCGCGGGGAGACCGGTGCTTCCCCTGCAGCAATCGTAAAAAACTGGGAATAATTTCTTTAAACCCAAGAGCGTACGGAAATAATTGCAAGTCAACGAATTGAGAAAATTAGGGGATAGCTTGATAAAAATCTCATTTTTTTCCCTTACCTTAAAATTCTCAAATGGAATTAAGTTTTTATAATGTATGTTTAAAATTTTTTAAAAATATCTATAGTATTTAAATTCAAAGTATATATTAAAACATTGAGGATAATTTACTGCTTCATTTTTCTTATTTTAATCAATACTTTCAGGGATTTTTTTTAAAAAAGGATTATTTCGTTATGTGTCAAAAATTAACAGAAAGAAAAAGGTTCAAAATTTAAAATCTTTTAAAATTTTGGACACTTCTAAACATGAATAATTTTAAGCTTCTGTATTACATTATTTGCTAAACATTTTTACACATTGCTAAAAAAAACCCTATTTAAATCTTTTAGTTTTTTATAATTTTAAAGCCAGGTATTTAGGGCATCTTACATAGAATCCCTAGTTTTGTATTGTTCAGACAACGAATTATATTTGAATTTTAAATGTCTGAACAGCAATTTCATTCAAAGAGAACGTAAACTACAAGCTTATATTTTTAAACTTGAATCCTCAAGTAAAGAGTAATCAAAAGCATCTGGACAAATTTACAGTTAACATTTGCGCATATAAATAAATATAAAGATCCTTTTTAAATTCAAGATAAAGAAATATTTATGCAAAATCCATCATCATTTATGTTCCATTAGTGGTTGTTTGAAGAAAAGGTTATTAAAATTTGGACATTTTTATAATCTTAACCATGCAAAACTAGGAATTTTATATTAGCTGCACTGAAATTCTGCATTTGAATTTCGAAAAAGATATTGATGCGTGTCTCACATACTCAGTTGAAAAATATATATATATTTACCATAAATACTAATAATTCTTTGGATATTTAAAAATATATTTAGATTTAATTTTTAATACATATATATGTATTCCACTTCTAATATTTTTTCATGTATTCCTTAAATTTCATATTATTTAATTAAGTTAGGGAATATTAACGTCGCTCTCTCTCTCCTCTACTCAACTACTCTAGGGCTTTTGGCGACGGACCTGTGGCCGGGGTAGCCAAGTGGTCAAGGTATCGGATCATGGTTGGCATGCCACGAGTTCGAGCTCAGTGCCACAAAAGACCCGCCGTGTAGGGGGGGGCGATGCACGTTAAATCTGTAGAAGAACTCAAACCTCCTCCGTTGGGGAAGTGTGGTAGTTAGAAGAGGGGCCAGCTCAGGTGTCGCCCTCATCACTTGACCATGCTTCGAAATTACGAGGTCCATCACCAAAAGCCCTCGTGTAGTTGAACAGTGGGACGTTAATATTCACTCACGTGGCGACGGACCTCGTAATTTTAAACCATGGTCAAGTGACGAAGACGACGCTTGAGCATCGTTCCCCTACACGGCGGATCTTCAGTGGTACTGGGGTCGAACTCATGACACGACAGCTACGAGTCCGTTACCTTGACCATTAGGCTACCGGAGCCTCACAATTTAGTTGAAAACTGCATATGTTATGTTTAAAAATATGTTGAAACATTTAATGAATTTGTAATAGATTTTTACATAGAAGATAGATGTGTGAGATGCTAAAACGACAATATATAAAAGTTATGAGAATATCGATGACAGTTTTTGAAACATTCAATTTAAATTTCAGTTTGAAATTTATTCGTTTTTTTCGCATTTAATATTAAATAGTCGCCATAACAAATTAATAGTTTAACGCATTCATAGATTATAAAAAATAAAGGTATAAATGACATTGTTGGGAATAGTAAGTTTTTATAGCTTTGAATTCAGACTTCCCTTTGCAGGAGTGTAGACTATATTAAAAGACTCTTGAAAAAAAAAAAAAAAAAAAAAAAAAACGCGAAAATATGTGGTATGCAACCTTAAGATAAATGATAACGGAAAACGTATTCGAAGAGAAACTCGTTTTCAATGTAAAGCCTGTAATGTTGGACTGTGTGCAGTGCCGTGTTTTGAAAAATATCACACTGTGGCATTTCTGTAAACGACATGTATGTGTCTTTCTTATACTTCTTTGATATTTTTTGCTATTTATACCTGTTAAAATTAATTTTTATAAAAGTTTATTTGTAATTGATTGTAAATTGAATAAAACATTTTCTTACAATTATATATGTATTTGAGGATGAAATCTGATTTACTTTATTCAGGAAATTTTTAGTAAATTTCATTTTCTTAGCCAGCTTATTTGTTTTAAAACATGCATATTTGTGTATTATATAATGAAATTTCTACCTATCTAAAATTATATGTCTGGCTTTTTTTCTCCATTAAAATCTTTTAGGATTTTACAAATTATCTTGCCATTATTCATTATGTACTTAATAAGGAAAAATTTATCTAAATATAAATAATTTCTGGCCTAATAAACATATAATTGTTTTTAGCTACAGTTTGGAAAATGCATTGGAATTAGTAGCGGGACAGAATTTTTACTTATTATGAATGTGTTTTTGACTGCCACTATGTTACAATTCTTTTTATAGTATGAGTAGAAGTCGTAAACAGTTTGTCACTGTAAAATTAATTTTTGTTTTATATTCAGATTATACTATTATATTGATTCTGAAAACAATAGGTTAGTTTGACAAGCCATTATTTCCCAATTTTAAAGCATTGAACAGTTTTGAAGTTTTTAAAACCTTTCTAAAATGCTAAATTATTAAAAATATTTAATTATTGTAAGTGATGTATATTTCTTAGATTATTGCAAACAAAAAGTATAAAATTTAAAATATATCTCCTTGTTGAATTTTAATAATTATTTGTATGGCTGAACCTGGAAAAACACAATTTTTTTTAATATTACATTAAGATATTTTTTAAAAATAACTAGAGCTCTCAGACCTAAATCCATATGAACTTTTATAGAACATATGTTAGGGAACATTTACAAGATATTTCAAGACTATCTTGTACAGGAAAAACGCCGTAAGGATTAGAAAACACTCTCATCTTCAAAATTAAAAATCTGAGAAAAACACATTTAAAATTTGTAAAGGCATAAAAAAAATTCCTATGCATGTAAAGCTTTAATTTTTTTATATGTTACTGTCCAACTTATGTTCTACATGAAAATTCTACTTGAAATAAATATGACTGAAAATATCTTTTTAATTCAAAATATTCTTCGACATAATATTGATAACAATTGTTAATTTGATCAATTATTCAGTTTTATCAGAACCTTATATATTCACAAGAGTTTTAAATGCAAAATATTTATACAGAAAATAGTACTGATACAAACGTAATCCAGAAATCACCAAGTTTGTAAATAATATCTATTTTTTTCTCAGTTCCCTTTCGTGACAGTTAAGCAAAAGTTTTTGTTGCATGACTTTAAAATACTGTAATGTAGTACTACAATATATTTATTATAATGTAGTTTGTGGTACATCAGGGAAATAGTTAGTTCATTCTGCAACATTTGTATTCTGTAGTCTAATTGTAATATCACCTGAAAGCTGGATTTTAGATTTACCATTTTCAGTCATATTCCATCCCTTTCAAGTATTATTTCTCACAGTAGACTGCGTGCATTTTGGTCATGGCATTTTTCAAAAGGAAAAGAAAATTAATAAAAACAAAGTAAAGAGCTTTTAAATTAAATAAACTATGTGGCAAAAAATATATTGGTCTTTAAATCAATCTTAATTAAGCAAATGTGAGAAAACTCAAAAACTTAAAAACATGAGCAAACAAAAATGATTTTAGAAATTAAAATTGCAGTTAATGGCCATTTCAAATGAAATAATGGATTGTGTTAAAAAATATTTTTAATTAATTCAATCTAGGAATGCAAAAATGCTTTAAAATGAAACCGAAACTAAAATCAAAACTCAGAAAATTAAAATTTCTTGAAACCTAATTGGTTTTCAGATCAGAAATTCTGCAGCAAGTTTTCCAAATATATGATCCTTAAAAAAATGCACCCCCTTCCCCGATTTTTTTTTATATTTAAGCTGTTATGCCTTTAGAAAAATTCTCTATACTTACGAGAAAATTATTTAAAAACCAAAACTTATGATCCGTTTTTTGCACAGGTGTAATTTTTTTTCTAAAACTACACAAAATTTTTAATATAATAGTATTTCAGAAGTGTAAAAGGAAGGGATTTTTTGCAATATAGAACGAATTATGATGATGATTATGAATGATTACTGTGTTAATATTTAAGAATAAAATAACAATTTGTAGGGTTCTAGTACTGGAATTAAGGATACATTTCTAAGTGTTAAAATTCTTTGCTTATAAAATTACTTATATTATTAATTATCAGCTAATTGTACTTATGTAAATTGTTTTAAAAGACAAAATTAATTGGCAATACATCTTTGCAATAACTGAATAGAAAGATATAGTTACCATTTATAGATATGTGCGAATATGTGCATTTAAAGGATGAAATACTAAAGGAACGGAAAGATTAAAAATTAAATTTGAATAGAAAATGGTTAGAAACACCTCCGCCAGGACACTTTAAGAAAAATATATTTTTTTATTGATTGAATGCAGCAGCGCAAACAGGAACTTTTCATGGAGGGGGTCCAGGGTCAAAGTCCACTATTCTCCTATACTCCAATTCACCACCTAACACATTCTTTTGATTTTCGGGAACAAAAACATTAAAAAATTAATTATTGAATGAATAATTAGCATTAATAAAATTAATTATTAATTACAATTACTTACCGTGTACAAACTATGCATATATATAATACTTATTATATATGTATGGGATTATAATCAATCGAAAAAAAATCAAGTGCTTTGAGGGGTCTGGACCCAAGAATCCCTTCCCTTGTGTGCATCACTGATTGAATGTGTATTATGTGTGCAAATGTTGACGTAGTGAGGGTATTTTCCCTCATTGCAAGTTATGTTGATTTATAGCAAAAAAAAAAAAAAAAATCATTCAACAGAAAAATATAAAGGATTAAAATTTGCATACATTAAAAGTATTGAAATGACTTTTTATGTTATTGTTAATTAAAAATATAATAAATTGAAGAAATCCCAGTTTTATTTTACAAATTTATTCATCATATATAATGATACTACATTTATTATAATTTTGTTAAATAATAAAAATAATCTCTTTTACTTTTTACCTCATAATTAAAAAAAAATAACAGGAAAATATTCTTGAGTTTTCTTCGTCTGATATTCAACAATGATTACAGAGAGCTTCTGTGGTTAAAATTGTAACACCGAAATAAAAATGTTCTTTTTAAATTTTTTTTAAAGCTCTTAAAAGTAACAGGAGAAATAAATAAATTTTCTTTTGCTTTTATATATATTAAAAATATTTTTTCAACTTTGAATGAATCATTTCTTTAAAACTTTATTTTTTTACCCTTTATTTGCTTGTTTGCAATAAATTGGGAGAAGTTTCTGTTGGCCGTGAAGTGGATAAAATGTCCATCATACAATACTCGCCCTAGGCAACAGCTGTGAATGAGAAACCTCCCCTTTCCAACAACACAGAAACCGAAAAAGCAATAAAATTGTCCCCTTCAAAACCATTAGAGGACCCCACGCAGTTTTAAGAGGGGAAGGCATAAAACTGTGGTGCGCTTTCGAAGAAGTTCGCAAAATTAAACAGAAACCTTTTCGCTACCACTAGCTTTGAAAAAGTAGACCGCTTTCCAAGTGAGTTTTAATTAGCGGGTCATCCACTTAGAGGGTTAAACAAATACCTGCATTGTATCAACAGCAAATTTTTACTAGTATTGGGGCTTACACTTACTCATGTGTATGCCGTTCGATCCCTATCTTTTAATATTGACAGAAGACACCCTTAAACTTGGTCGCACGTCCTTCGAAAATGACACTCGTGAAGGACGAACAAAAACCGCAATCACACCAATAATTATAGGAAAAGTGCATTATATCGTGTTGGATGATAGGTGAGTGAGATAATTGGAGCTGCGGGGATATCGGAAGAAAGGATGCGCGAAACATCTTGCACAAGAAATTAGGAATGCAAAAGCTCTGCGCAAAATGGGTGCCGCATTTACTGAATACTGATCAAAAGCAAATTATTTTCGCAGCAATGTTAGGACAGGTTCAATAGGGATGTGCGATTTTGTTCGGCGATTTGTCAATATGAGTGAGGTAAGGGAACACCACTACAAGCTAGAAATGAGTCGAAGCAGTGGAAAGAAGACGGAGTTTACATACAAAAGAAAGCGAAGTCCATTACATTTGCACGAAAGGTCATGGCCAGCGTGTTCTCGGATGCGAAAGAGATCCTGTTAATTGATTACCTTAAAAAAAGACAAAACAATTACAAGCGAATATTACTTTATTCCTCTTGACTAGCTGGATGCCGAAATTCGTGAGAAGAGACCTGCACTGAAGAAGAAACCTCTTTCACCAGGTCAACGCAACTGTGCACAAAGGTGCAGATACTGCAGGCTTTGGGGTACGAGTTGCTCGGTTATTCCCCTTATTCTCATGATTTGGCACCCTCAGACTGTCATCTGTTCCCAAAGTTCAAAACTTTTGTTTCTGGTAAGCGCTTAGCGTCGAATGAAGAAGTTGAGAGGGCTACAGATAAATATTTCAAAGCCTTCTAGATTCACACTTCCCGGGAAGAAAACTGATGTTGGAGAAATCTAGGAACATGTGCAATGAAGTCAAGGGAGATTAAGTAGATAAATATAATCATTTATTAACTGAAACTCGCAGTCTTTCATTGTCAGGCCTATATAAAACTTTTCACCTTACTCTCGTAATTCAGAATATATCATGTGGACCGTAATATCTTTATGAGTGTGACATGAATGCTTTAAGTTAACATTAAAACATAGCGTGTTTTAAAGCCAAGAGTTTAATGCAGGTGTTAAGGAAAGTTTGAATCGCAATAAAATAAATGAATTCTCATAAATGTAAAAAATTAATAATAATGAATAATACAAGAGTAATATCCAATTTTTGGTTAACTTTTAACACAGAAACAATAGAAAAATAAACTTCACCTATCCCATTATTATTGAACCTGAAAAAAATGGAAAACACTTTCAATCCTTTTTCTTAAATCTTACGTGTTTGTTTGAAAGCATGATTTAAGAACGGAACAACTGAATTAGATTCATCAAAAAAGATGCAAAATTAATGGCTCTTTCAGACAAGGCAAAATCAATTACTATGTTTTGAGTAATAACTGTTTGTACTTTTTTATCATTGCTTCTCAACCTTTCGATCACGTATTACACGGCTGTCACTAATTCACCAAAACATATTAAACTCTAGCCCATCCTTACATTCACTTTTTGAAAAGATACAGTAGTACAAACAATTGAGGATACACCTTACTTTTACTTGATAAATCCAAATTTCAATCAAAATAACACATTAACTAGAAGTGCAAACGTGTTTTTATTTTCAGACGTAACAAAAGGGTTAATTTACAGTAAAAATAATGAAAATCAACAAAAAAATATCTAAAATTAAAAATTTCACAAGTATTTGAAATAAACTTAGGCAGATCTTTACCTCAAAAAACTGAGGATACACCAATGAAATTTGTGTGACATATCACATACAAAGACAATGTCAATATTTGTTGTATGTCCTTTGGCTTTTATAATGTCCTCCAAACGTTTTGGTACCAATTCGACCAATTTTTTGGTGATATCTGGAGATATTTTATCCCATTCTTCTTGTAACACTTGCTTTAAATGGGCTTTGTTCCTAATTTGGTGTTTTTGAACCGCTGTTTCGAGTGTGGCCCACAAATTTTCTATGACATTGATGTCAGGCGACTATGGTGGTGTGTGCGATTGCTGTTTACAATGAAAAGAACACCACATTTTGACATTACGAGCCGTATGTTTGGGGTCGTTGTCTTGCTGGAAAATAAAAATTCCATTTAAACCCAATTTTTTTGCACTTTCTTTAAGATTGTTGTTGAGTATATCTATATAAAGCTTATGATCCATTATGACACCTATAAAAACTAAATTTCCTGTCCCATTTGAGAGAAGCCATACAACCCCAAACCATGACGGAGCCACCACCATGTTTAACTTGTAAGATGTAAATTTTTTGGATACAAAGCGCTGTTCGACTTTCTCCAAACGATGCGACGGCCATCCCTTCCAAAAATGTTGAATTTACTTTCGTCACTAAATATAACTTTCTTCCAAAAGTTATCTGTCTTTAATTGATGAGTTTTCGCAAACTCCAAATGCTTTTCTGATTTTGTAAGCTTATGAGAAAGGTTTCTTTCTAGCTACTCGACTGCTATACCCAGGATGTCTAATCACATTTCTCACAGTTTCAGCACTGACACTTCTGCCCATTATTCGAGAAGTTTCTGCAACTAGTTTGACTGCACTTAGTTTAGGATCCATCTTGATATCTTTCAAAACTTTCCTTTTGGCTACATCACTCAGAATATTTTTCCTTCCTCTTCCACTTTTATTTTCAATTAATCCATCGCTTTTAAATCTTCCAATGATTTTCTGGACACACGAGTGGCTTCACCCGACAATTTTAGCTATTTCACGATAAGATTTTTCTTTCTTAAATAACCTTAATATAAATTTTCTTACATCAATACTGGTCTCCCTCCGACGACCCATTTTCCATTTAAAATTGCGACTTTAAATTCACATAACCAACTTCAAAAGACAAAATTAGCAGTCGAAAAAGTTTAAGATAAAATTGGCCAAACTTAGGCTATTATAAAGGGTGTTTTTTTGAGGTATAGAACTTTAAATTGCGATAAAACAACGATGTATTATTCGATTGACATGAATTTTTTTTTATTCGAAAGATAATCTTGTGGCATTACATTTTAAATATGATTTCTGGCATATGACTGCCACGGCTGGCTCGGATGTAGTCCTATCTGGACGTCCAATTTTCGATAACTTTTTCCAACATTTGTGGCCGTATATCGGCAATAACACGGCGAATGTTGTCTTCCAAATAGTCAAGCGTTTGTGGCTTATCCGCATAGACCAATGACTTTACATAGCCCCACAGAAAATAGTCTAGCGGTGTTAAATCACAAGATCTTGGAGGCCAATTCACAGGTCCAAAACGTGAAATTAGGCGGTCACTAAACGTGTCTTTCAATAAATCGATTGTGGCACGAGCTGTGCGATATGTTGCGCCGTCTTGTTGGAACCACAGCTCCTGGACATCATGATTGTTCAATTCAGGAATGAAAAAGATCATGGCTCTATACCGATCACCATTGACTGTAACGGTGTGGCCTTCATCGTTTTTGAAGAAGGATTCTACCAGCCCATAAAGCACACCAAACAGTCAGTTTTTCTGGATGTAACGGTGTTTCGACATATACTACACTTGTGGATTAGCTTCACTCCAAATGCGGCAGTTTGGTTTGTTGACATAGTCATTCAACCAGAAGTGCGTTTCATCGCTAAACAAAATTCGCTTATGAAAATCGACCATTATTTTCGAAATAAAATTGCACAATTTGAAAGCGTTGTTCAGGCGTGAGTCTATTCGTGATGAATTGCCAAAGCAAACTGAGACAGCTGTTAAATCGGTCGCCATCTTGGAAAGTAATGCCATCTTAAACTTCTATACCTGGAAAAAAAACACTCTGTAGTAGCAAGCAGAAAAAAATCTAGTGGTAGTTAAACAAACATTTCATTCTTGTATCCTCAATTTGTTTAGGTAAAGATCTGCCTAGGTTTATTTCAAATACTTGTGAAATTTTTAATTTTAGATATTTTTTTGTTCATTTTCGTTATTTCTACTGTAAATTATCCCTTTTGTTACGTGAAAATAAAAACACGTTTGCACTTCTAGTTAATGTGTTATTTCGATTGAAAGTTGGATTTATCAAGTAAATGTAAGGTGTATCCTCAATTGTTTGTACCACTGTACATTGTCGCAGTTTTTGTATAGAAAGTTTAGAGCAATATCAAACGTGTGTGACTTTTACTTCTATAAATATTTTACTTTCAAAATTTCGTTGCCAAATCCGGTTCACTTTCTTAAAGTATGTTTTTGATATAAAAAAATAATATTTTTTGTTACATTTTTCTCTAACGGTTCCTCTTTTACTCCAGAAGGTACTTTACAAAAGAGAATGGTTTTGTTCAGCAAATTTTAAGTCAACAGAGAACAAAAGTAAATAAACCGCTCTGCAATTTGTAATCTTCCATAAAATAAATATCATTACGTTTGAGCTTTTCGCTAGTTAAATTCAATTGAGATAAAAATTTTAAAATTGTAATGAGATGCTATGAAAATGTCATCCTTTTGTCAGCAATTCCTTTAAAGAAATTTTTTTTTTGTTTATTGCTAATTTCCAATATTTCCGCATTATTTTATAACACAATTTTTTAAATCTCTTTTTTCCCTTCAAATCATCTCATCAACTTTTCTAAGAATATACCACATTAAAAAAATAGTGGAGGAAAAATAATTACATACAATATTACAATACATATTACTATACTGTGAATACCGTGCATTTAACAGTTTAATGCCTTGCAATGAAATGTATTCAGCAAAAAGATATAAGTACACTTTTTATAATATAATAATAGTTTTAAATTTAATATACACAATATATAAAAAAGAAGCAAAAGAAAAGAGTAAGAGAGAGGCAAATGATAAAGCTTTTAAAATTATTGAATTATGTTGCAACTTTAAAAACATCCAATAAATAAAACAAATATTTTAAATTTGGCTTGAACAATAAAAGAAACACAGCTTATAAGCTTATTCTAAAAAATAATTATTTTAAAGAGTGTCCAGCTTTACTTATAATTAAGGATATAAATAATTTTCCAATTCATAAATTCAATATAAAAGAAAATTTTAAATGTTCTACTGAATATTGTACTATTCTTTTGATGGATAAACCTCATGACATTAACATTTTACAAAAATATTGAATACATATGTTTTACACTTTCAAATTCGAAATGCTAATATATATATATATATATATATATATATATATAGGCTTTTAATTACAATAAAAAATATCTAATCTATCTTAAAATAAAACACACATTTTTACAATGAAACTAATGACTTGCAAAATAATATTTTCAACTGTAACTAATTACTCTACTCTAAATTTAAAACTGAAGATCATAAACATACTATCATATGCGATTCCAATCTTAGAAAAATAAAAATTCAAGATGTATTATGAATAAAAAGGTACAGGTTTTAGATTAATAATTTCTAATAATGCTATTAAAACCTCTATATATATATATATATATAAGTTACAAAATCTATTCAAATATTTATAACAAAAATTGCAAAAAACTAAACATTTCCCATTAGAGCTTCAAGGATTAATTTTAAAGCCATACATTTTTCTTCACTAAACAGAATTTTTTATCTAATTTTATAATACTCTTTTTTTCTACACTATATATCTAAATATAAAAGATTTACTTCAATTCACTGTTCATGCTTCATTTTCTTTTTCCCAACATACAACTAAGGCATCATCCATATTTTAAAATCTAATCTGCAAAAAAAAGATGTGTATATCCCCACAAATAATAAATAAAATAATAATCTGCACTGTAAAAGGGCAAATACACTTATAATGGCCATCAAAATTATGCTAAAGAGGAATCTCAGACTTTGCTATAAAACTATATACTTACAAAATATCTGAATAATATTTTGATTCTCTTATTGTGCAAAGTATTTATCTCAAATAACTAGACATTTTATTAATTTGAAAACTATTTAACCTATAAAGCACAAGAATATTGCTTGTAATGTCATTTCTTTGATACAACTTGAGATTATGTTTACAATGCCTAAATTTATAAATGGATTTTTTTCAAACAAATGTTCGATAGTCTATATAATGCTCTTTTTTATTTTGACAATATTTAAATCACATAAAATCAAAGTGTTAAATTCATTACAACACTGATTAATGATACACAAAGAAAAATTCTGCCCCTAATTAATAAACACTATTATTGTACTGTAGGATATATGAAAGAAAAAACACATAAGATGTAATGAAAACTCCTACTTATAATAAAAGTCATAATTTAAAGCAAACACATTTCAAAATAATTAATTCTTTGGTTAATTTCTGCAGTATAATACTTAATGTTATGTAATTTACTTGAAAAAAACTAAGATATATAATACAAAATATTTCTAAAGTTTGAAAAACTTTGGGGTACTTAAAAAAACTTATGTTTCACAAAAATCTTTCTGAACAAAATTACACAGTATTATATTTATAGAAACATTTTCCCCCCTAAGAACTCGAATAATGTATGTTTATTTGATACTATCTTCTGGAAGTTTAAGATTAAGAAAAACTAAAAGTAAATTATAAAGATTGCAATATATAAATTATTAAGACTGTGTTCTCTTAATAGAAACAAATATATATATATATAAATATAATAAAAGGATTTGTTGCATCAAAAAGAGGGAGAGACTTTAATATACTTTTTGCAATTATTTACACAATTTTTTCTTAAAGCATAAGAGTGAATTATTAAAGATTTGTATAAATTTAATAATTATTCCACACATTTCAAATAACATGCTCAACTAATGCATTTTGTTACTGAAAAAAATTCATACCATTCAAATTGATTGCAATAAAAAAATTCATTGTTAAATCTATTTAAACATTATTCACCAACATTCTAATAAAATAAAACCACTGGTTCCATCCAATTTTCAGATAAATTTGACTTTGTTCATTTTAACATATAATTTTTATTTGCTTGTACCCATTGAAATATGGAAATTAAGAGTCATGCCCCAGTATAAAAAGTGACTATTTTTAAGAACTTTATATCACCTGATTCTTTCTGAATGCCAATTTTTAATTTGACTAAGGGCAGTTTTCTATGTTTCCTTACCTACCAATGGATAAAAACTATTTGATATACTCAAAGTTAAAGTGCACTTACACACATTCGATATTTTTCTTTGAGAATTATATACATTTTTCAAAAACATAATTTAATGATGCCAGAAAACTAGATTTGTATAACTTTAATGAAACATGAAGATATTTCAATTGAATCCAACAAAGTTGAATAAGTGCAGTAAATTCCATCTTAAACACAATAAAATTCATATAATTTTTCTCTTAATTTTTTTTTTGCATAAAACTTGTGTATACTGACACTTATACATAGAAATGAACTTAAAAAGGACATAAATGAAATAAGTCAAAATGCATCATTCCTTAAGCCTGCTTTTAACACTAATGAACTCATTGAAAAAAACTGTTCCAAGCAAAGTTTTGCAAACAGTTAATTCCACAAAAAATATATTAATTTTTTAGATATGACTGGGGATAAAATTTGGAAAACTATAGTTAGATGGATATACCTTACTCTACAGTAACTAAAATAATGCACTCTTAAGTGGTTATTAATTTATCAAACCTAAATAAAATTATTTAATTACATTCAATATTTCATGGTGGAAATCAGCAAGGTTCGAAATTTTTCACGTTAATATATGATAAAATTTTAATTTTTTTTCTATTGAGTAGCATGGAAAGACAAACTGAAATAAAGTTAGATTTTTTCTACTTTCGGCATTACTCATTTTAATTGAATTTATGCATTAGTAATTAAGTTAAAGACCTTTTCGACCTTTTAAACTTATCCAAGGATGGAAAGTTATTCTTTTTTTATGCAGCTAATAATGTCAATAATGTGTAATAACATACATATTTTATTTTACCATTCAACTTTTAAGTTCCAAAAAATGTTCAATTTTACTATTCATTAATACACTTCAAGCCTATAAAATGTTTGTGTCATAAGGATTCATTAACTAATTTATCTCAAAGAAGATTTGTTGATAGTTATGCATTATACTGTTGCCAATTTTTTTCAAATAAAAATCATGATATGCAGCCAACAAAAGGAAAACCCTTTTCTATATGTTTGGGTGAAAATAATAATAACTATAATTACATTTGACAATGTTTTTTTCTCTAGTAAATTTATAGTCAAAAGTATTATAGGAAAATACCAATTTTCTTTTGTGTGTGTGTGCTCCATTTTTTTTCTTTTAAAACCAATAAAAATATGTGTAACAGTTTTGACAATAAATAAAATAAATCACTTTTATTACAACATTTATGATGGTATCTACTGAAAAACAATAGTGAAGGTTTTCTGTATATATCATCTAAGATTAATATTCCCATTCGATAATCAGTTATTCTGATAGAGTTTAAAACAAATTAAAAAAATGGCATACCCCATGAAAGTTTTACTTGTTGAATATTACATATCTTTCACAGATATCCAACTACAGTGATTCTTTGGAAAGAAATCTCAGCACTTAAGTATTATAAAATCAACAGATCTCCTAAAATTAAAACACGTTACCAAATTCGACAACATACAGCAAGTAGTGAAAGCTGTTCCCATGCATATTCAAACATGGGAATATTAACAATGTGAGCATTTGGTGACACGTTTTGCACTGGAGATGTCTTTTCATTTGGCAAAATACACAATTCAAATCATTGATTGACAGTATAATGTATCAGTGGTGAAATCTCTTTTTGTGAAAAGATTTGCAACATAATCCAAACCTAAAAATGCCAATTTCCTTTGAAACAGAAACCTTTAATGTCAAGAATATTTACAAGCAATTGTTTCAACTTTCCTTATCTCTGATATGTTGTTATTTATTACAATTGGATAATTTTTTTTACATCTAAAGGATGTGATATAACAGAGGAGAAAATATGTCAGATTCATCCATTTTGAGAGGCTATATTATTTTATCTTCATCATCTATTCAAGGAATGTTTCTTGTTTTAAAGGTTTCCTTAGTTAAATATTGATTCACATATTAAAAAAAACAAATAGTATTATGTCTAAGGTTAAGTCAAACTTATGTATTGGAAAATCCATCAAAGTTGGGATATACATTATTCCGCTCAAGTGTAGTATGGGGGGGCTTCGGATTTGGCGATTTATCTAGATATCATGGTGAGATAACGAATCCGTTCCCGCTTTCGGACACCTATTGCTAAATGAAGTAGCTTGACGACTTATTTTGATCGTCAAAAGAAATTGACATCTCAAAGGGCCCTTCCTATATTCACTTTAACCCATTATTCTTGTGGTTTATGAAAAGTTTTGGAAAAAAACAATTTTAAACACCTTATTGAAAACAAAAAAACTAATATGAATAAAACATTAAAAAAAATTTCACATTTAAAATATACTCTTAAGGTGACTTTCTTTTGACAGTGATACACAATACATTCATTAATAAATGGTACTTACTGTTACAGATGCAACACATTTTTGTGAGTTCCCCACTACTTTCAAATACATTGTGCATAACGCTTAAGTGCGAGTGGTTTTTTCAGTTGCTTACACCTGTTGAATTTCTCTTCGGTGCGATTAAACGAAAAGTGGTTGCTTCTCATTGGTAGAAAGGGAAAGATAAGGTTATTCTGGGTTGTTTGATTTAGCGTTATTACATTTTTCTATGTCCTATTAGTACATTGAAATATGAAAATTATCTCCATTTGGGAAATTGTTTTTCCAGACAATTTTTTCTTCTAGGTCTTTAGTACAGTGCAGGTTTAACAGGAAATCTTTTAAATCGGTAGCAGGGTTTTTCCACCTCTAAACACGGTAGGTGCACGTAACTAAAATCCTCATTTCTAGTCAAAGGACGATCGCCAAGGAACCGGTTTTTGTAGCAAACATAATCGATGTGATTCTCCTCACGGGAACCATCCGCGTAGTAAAATATTGCTTTCCTGAAATTTGGCATTGTTTGGAAGGTTAATGTGTCTAGCTAAGAAACAAAAGCTCAAACCACATGCAATGATGTTGAACGTGGTTGAGTATTGTCGCACTTATATAAGAAAAACTTGTATTTTCTCTGTCTTTTTTACAGATAATTAATATACTTTGGTACACCTCTAAGAAACATGTTTTGTTTGTTTATATCCTTTTCATCTGGACTTTTTAGTAAGTTAACCAATTCCCCCCTCCCGTATTTTTGTTATCTGAAGGAGAATCAAGTTGAGTCTTTCCTCATTTTGGATTACGGAATCTGATGAAGCAAACCACAAAATGTATGATAACATGAAGGAAACTGCATGGGTTGATTTAAATATTTTAAATCTACCCAAACATCTCAAGAACTAATTCTGCGAATTGACAATAAAAGTTTTTTTAAAAAATACAATTTTCTTGAACATTCAGAAAAATCAGGAAGTATCCCTCAATCGAACCCCCACTTATTACATGTTAAATTAAAGAACAAAATACTTAGGCATGACAATTTTACCCACGTGTACTTCACTCGAAGGGGGAAAATAAAAATTAACACCTCAGATCCTGTATACGCTGTTCAGATAGCAGCTATTAAAGAAATTCTAAATACTCCGGTAAAAGCCAACATAATATGGGAAGGGTTCACTTCGCGATTCCTACTTTTTGATATCGCAACTAATGTACATGGAACTAATGGTGGACGTGGCAACTGAATTAAAAAACTCAAAGTATATTGAAATTGTTGAAATCCGTAGATTCATCAAAACAAACAGTCATCAAGAAGCTTCTCCTATATTAATTACAATTATGGGTTTTAATACACCAGAATGCGTAAAATTTTGGTTCTTTAATCATAGACAAACCCCGGCAATGTAGCAATTGTTATAGATTCACACACTCATCACGATTTTGTTCCTGCACTGTTAGATGTATTAACTGTGGAGAATCCCAGAACAATGTACAAATCCTTCAAATTGCCCAAACTATAAAGGAAATCATTCGGCAAACTCCCCCAACAGTCCCACTTTTATAAAAGGAAAAAAAATTCTCGAATTCACACACACAAATGTACTCAGCACTTAACTTTGGATGAGGCTCGACGAAAGTTCAAGGAAACTCACTCCGAAAATTACACTATAGCATTAAAAATAGCAAAATTAGGACCCAATATACAAGAGTTTGAGAAAAAAACTAGAAAATATAGCATAAAATTTTCAAGCAGCTCTTGAAAAGCAAACTACAGCCATAATAAATTCAATGCAAATAATGATGGAATTAATGTTTAAACATTTGATAGGTATTATAGAAATTAGTAAACGGCCATCATCTCCTAATTGAAAAAAAAAGATAAGTCTATCGCACAACAGAAAATTGATATATCTATACCAAGTACATCTCACAGCATGGATAATACATAAAATGATATTGAAAATAGATAACTTTAAAGTTTTAAATTGCAGTTCTTATTCGCGAATTTTGTGTTTCTTTTTCCTTCCTTAAAAATATAGATGAATTATCTATAAATGTATCTCATTTCCTCAAACGGAGGATAAAAAAAATTATCTCTTAATTACCCTTACATATCTTTTTATGCGTTTTCTACAATGAAGTTGTAGAAGTTTAAAAAACAAGTTCACACATTTGGCTAAAAATTCCTCCCTTTTTATAATCAGATATTTTGATATTTCAAGAGACTTTTTTAAAACCCAATGACAATTTGCGAATCCCAGTTAAGATCATTTTCTGACAAGACAGACTTGACAGACCTGAAGGAGGGCTGCTGATAGCAATACTATCAAATATTTCTGCCAGACAAATACCCTTTAACAATACGCAGTTATCAGACTACGAAATCTTAATATTGCAAATTATAATTAATGATACTTCCTTTCACCTGATAAATTTACATGCATCTCGAGGACTTAATATTACACAACTTAATTCTTTTCTTGATTTCTTTTTGGACCCAGTTTTTCTATTTGGAGATTTTAATTTGCATCACCCAATGTGGGGCTCAAATCATGCTTCTCAACACAGCGAAATTTTTGTGGAATGGTTAATGAATTCTAAAAAATTTAATTCTTCTCAATACTGATGTTCTAACGCATAGAAGCAATGTTGGCTCTAGTGATTTCCTGAACTTTATTTATGCTTTTCAAGTCTCGTCAGATAGAGCAATACTTTCGCGTTTTAGACAGCTCCTACAATAGTGACCATTGCCCTGATATCACAGATTTTAATTTTCATAACCCGATTAAGCGAACCATAAAAAAGTGGATTGGCCTTCAGTAATAGAACAAGCCAAATCAACAGTTTTTAAGATAGACGATTACAATCCTAATCTATCTGATAATATTACTAAAATAATTTCAATTAATACTCTAAATATAAAAATCTCTAATATAACCTTCCCTGCCTGGTAGAATAATGCTTGTCATAACCTTTACAAGCTCAAGAAATACTTCCGAAAAAAGGCTATTCGGGAAATCTCTCCAAAATTGTCGATACGATATAAGCAATATTCCAGTCGGCTCCAATTTTATATAAAAAAATCTAAAAAGATATACTGGGATACAGTATGTAATAATTTTCCTAACCTGAGAATATTCTATAACATTCTAAAGAAAATTGCAATGAAAAACAATCCTGAGTCAACACTGAATTTTCTTCAAATACACAACTGAATATCATATATCATCCACAGATTAAAGCAGCACTCTTTGCAGAGAACTTCGCATCCAATAATATTATCCATGAGCCACTTCCTTTGGAATTTTTAGCCCAAGATAATAGCTTAATTAACAAACATTTTCATTTATTTTAATTGAATAGAGCAATAAAATCTGCTAAGAACACAACCCCAGGTGCAGACCATGTCCCGGCTAAATTCCTGAAACTATTGAACCATAGTGAACGAATGATAATCTTTAATTTCTTTCAACAGATATTCGATAAGTCAATTGTCCCAAAAGCATGGAAGCATGCTATAATTCTTCCAATTCCCAAACCATGCAAAGATAAAACTAAAATCTCCTCTGATAGACCTATCGTTTTAACATCTGTAAGACATTTGAAAGAATTTTAGCCAATCGAATTACCTACTTTCTGATAACAGAACCAAAACTACATCAGCAACATTATGGATTTTTTCCTTTTAAAGGTAACAGAACAGAAACTTATGTAATTTACAAAGCAATTACAGACGCAAAGTTGGGAAAAAATACTTCGTGGGGATTAGCTTAGATATAAAGAGTGCTTATGAATCCGTATATATTGACGGTCTCATTTACAAGTATTTAAAAATTGGTATAACTGGGGAAATAGTGCTTTGAATGCATGAATTTTTATCTTACAGATCGCTGCAAATTCGATGGAGGGGATGTCTTTCATCTGAAAAAACACTGCTAAAGGTACTCCCCCAAGGTAGTGTACTGTCTCCATATTATTATACACTATCTATATGTATGACTTTTTTGAAACATTGGAAACTGGAGTCGAGTGTTCTATATATGCTGTAGACATTTTTATCTATTCCTCACATTAATCACTTGATATCTCTCATCTGTCGTAAATTACAAAATACTTTAGAGAGAATTAATCAATGGTGTAATTATTGGAAATTGAGCTTATGGCCAGACAAAAGTACCATGGCTGAACTCTCGAACACAAGGATTCCCTCTCATTTCCAAATATAGTATTAGCTGGGACTCCTCTTCCGTAGCAATCTTCTATTAAATATTTAGGAGCATGTTTTTCGAAACGGAATCAAAATATTAACATCACGCATCAAATGAAAAATAAAGCACTGAAAAAAATCAGTGCTGTTAAAGGTATTGCTTACAAGCATTAAGTCCGAGAGTTGAAAATATTATCCAGCTAATCAATAATAGCATCTGTGGCACCTTTTTTTACACATGTCACATAAAAAATAAATGATCTGACAATCAGTTGAAATCTTTTAATGTAATACAAACCAAAGCTCTCAGAATTGCATTAGATCTTCCACAATGGACACCAAATATTGTGCTTATGAAACTGGCTGGACAAGAAATTCTCTCGGACAAAATCAGAAGACTGGCAAATAAATTTTTCCTTTCTCAAATCTCCAATCAAACCTTTTCTCCACTAAATAGTAATAACCCTGATTCTCTGAATTTAAAAATTATGAAGGAAGATAAAAATAATATTGTTAGTATATTACATACTCTTTAAATGCTAATAGTAATCAAATCATCACAATCCCTAGAATATCATCCTTTTCATTTCTCCCATGTAAAATATATACCAATAATTTCAAATTTCTGGATAAAAATTTACCAATTCAAGCTATAAGGAGTTCATTTGATGAAACAGCTGATCATGATTTTGAGGATTTCCATATAATAGCCACCACCGATGCCTCGAAAAACGATCAAACAACATATATAGCAGGTATAACAGAAAGTCTCTATTTTGCTTATAGAATACGTCACAATAACTCTATTTTTATTGCTGAAGCTTTGGATATTTGCCAAGCTTTAGATGATCTGACTGTTTCAAAAAAAATATGCTAATCTTATCTGATAGTATCTCTGCTCTCTATGCTCTACAAAATTATTCAATTAAATCACATAGTGTGATTCACAGACTATCTAGCAAGATTTACATACAATCATGTGGCCGCGGTAGCCGAGTGGTATAGGTATCGGACTGTGGCTTGCTTTGTCACAGGTTCGAGCCCAGTACCACTAAAGACCCGCCGTGTAGGGCAGCGATGCACGTTAAATCTGTCGAGAGCTGAAACGTCCTCCCGTTGGTGTGGTGTGGTAGTTAGGAGAGGGGGGTGCCAGCTCAGGTGTCGTCCACGTCACTTGACCATGGTTCAAAATTACGTGGTCCGTCGCCAAAAGCCCTCGTGTAGCTGAACAGTGCGACGTTAATATTAAATCAATCAATCATTACATACAATCATATTATACCAATAAGCTGATTTTACTTTGGACTCTGGGGCACACTCTAATATACTACGGAATGAGCAAGCGCATTACCTCGCAAGATCTGTCACGGAATCTAACGTTTAATTCGACTGGATTGCTTCAGTAAACATCAATAAAAAATATACCATGTAAGATTTAAAAAAGCAAATGATAATTTTATTCAAGCAAGTATTTTGAAAATTTGAGCAATATTATAAACATTGGCATCATCTCTAAATGGACAAATAATAGAAGAGAAGAAATGCTATGCACTCGAATCTTTAGCAAAAGGATCTCAAACCTAGAACTTCTTCAAAAATTCAATTTAACGAATAATGCAATGTGTAGTCTTTGTAATCATTTAAATGACTTGGAACATATTTTATTAAGGTGCAATAGATATATACTCACCCTCGAAATCACCTAAAATCTTTTCTCAAAATTGATCCTCATTGCAATATCACCTTCAAAGAGTTACTGGAGTAAGCTATATAAAACAGAGAAGCATTCAGATTTTTTATTTAGAAGATGAAATATTTTGACATCAACTATCTTATTAAAATTTGTTAGTTTTGTGTGGGGTAATAGCCTTTGTTACTCTTAATCCCACATAAAGATAGTAACTGTAACTATGTTTAGCAAACTTTACCAGCAGTATACAACTGTAAGGCATGATTTAGTTCTATGACCGAAATGTAGATGGTACTTGTAACGGAAGTGTTACCGAACGAAGCAATCTATTACCGTAAGAGAGAGTTTGGAATTGAATGAGTGAGCGTTACCCGTCTCACTGTCCAATCCGGGGCTATGTAATTTACTTAATTTTCACTTATTTCCTCTAAATGTTTACCCTATATTGTGTCTAAGTGTCTGTCCATTGTAACTGTGTTGTCTTATGTCATTAAAATATTTTAATTGCCCCGAGATCTTGTCACTCTCTTACATTGGTTTACCCAGTAATGACGTAAGAGACCGTTACAATTCTGGCGCCAAAAACGTTGGCCCGACCTACAACTCCCAACTCTCTCTCACTTTTTCCACTTAGGTTGAGGTATTGTCACCCGACAACAGGATTCGCAACCCTGCGAATAAATAATATTTTCATCCAGAAAACCTGTTAACAGATAAGTGTTGATAATTCTAAATAATCTCTCTTGCTCTGTTAATCTGTATAAGAACTTTAATTATATATATATATATATATATATATATATATATATATATATATATATATATATATATATATATATATATATATATATATATATATATTATATATCTATTGGTCTTAGTATCTATTGTGTGTTACAGTATAGTAACGTAATTGAATTTTAAGTGATATTTTTAGTTGTTGACACTTTCTTTTTATTCATTTGTCAGTATGTATATTTTCTTACTAATTAAGAATTTAATGCCATTAACATATGTATATACTTCTGTTATCAAGAAATTATTGCGATTGGTATCTATTCAAATAATTTCACTAAACTTTTAATTAAATTTGAAGTTGAATACAATTCTTATCATAAGAATTTTTTTTATGTCTAACATATAAAAATAATTCTTTTGTGAAGTATATGATTGATTGCGAAGTATTACTATAACATTTGAAACTTTGTATGTTATTGATAAAGAATTAACATTTCTCCTTTTTATTTAAAAATTTTTGGAAAATAATTTCAAGTACTTCTACTAAGTGTAAAAAATTTTTGGAAAATAATTTCAAGTACTCTCTCTCTCTACCAAGTGTAAACAAGTTTGTTGTATTGTTAATTTCAGAGTGGATGAAATAATTTATGAATGGTATTTCTATTTAAACGTATTTGAATTACTTTTGATAAAAAGCAATTTAATTGATTTAATTTAACGAAAACGAAATTTTTCTTTGATTTAATGTTAATTACTGATACTCCTTTTGATTAATAATGAATATTATTTAAATATATAACCTGTACTCAAAGTAACACCGGCAGGTAGCTCAAATAATTTTAAATGGTTGTGCATTCTAATTGAGTACAGTTACGAATACATAAAAACCAGTTAATCTTTATACAAATAATATTGGTTTTAGGTCACGGTTTTTCCTTTCAACAGGATTTGCTTGTGGAAGATAAACAGGAATAATGTCTTGATCTATGTTCAGTATGAAACAAAGTTGTTGCATGACGGCACCCACAAACTGAGAGCCATGGTCGCTAATTAATCTTCTGGGTAAGCCGAATCGTAATATAACTTCTTCCATTAGAGTTGTAGCACATTCTCTAGCAGGGGCTTGAGGGAGATCAAAAAGTTCAACCCATCTTGTGCAACAGTCCTCAACAACAATTATCCACTTCTGTCCGGATGGACTTTCAGGCAAAGGTCCGAAGAGATCAATGGAACTTGTCTCAAAACGTTGAGAATACACAGGTGTACGTAAGAGTCCGGAAGGCTTTTGGTTGGATGGTTTGTGGCGATTGCATTCTGTGCAATTCTTTACATAATCAGTGATGTAAGAACGCATACCAGTCCAGTAATACCGTTTGGAGACTTTTTCAAACGTTCCATCGGCTCCATAATGGCCTGCGTTTGGGGCATCATGGTGGATTTTCAAAATGTCTTGTCTTTCGTAAATTGGCACAACTAACTGGGCCTCTTCACTTTTAGAAGTAGGTAATTAACGGAATAAGATTCCTTGATTCATGAGGTATCCTCTTTCTAACCCAGTGTTTCTCAAAGTGTGGGGCGCGCCCCCCTGGGGGGGCGCGATGACCCTACAAGGGGGGCGCGAGCGTATCGAAAATTTAAAGATTATTTTTTAAAAAAATAACCGGAAAGAGAAGTAAAACAAAATGCTTTCTTCCATAATAAAAAAAATACACACAACACTGACATAATTTATGTTTATTATCTGGCTTTTTTCCGTCATCAAATAGCTATCTTTGATCCCAAAACCAAATTAAAGAAAAATAAACATTTTGTTTTATTTACTGTATTTCCTCAATAAGAGATTTTTTTATTACGTTTTAACATAAAATATTACTCGATAAAAAAAAAACGAAACCCAGACCCTGAGAAAAATTCTAAGAAGATAAACAATTCACCACTGTAATTATTATTGAAATACTGTACATTAGTTGTAGAAAAAGAAAAGGAAGTCATGATTCACTTTTCAGCCAGGCTGCATAGTACGTTTGCTAATCATTTGATTGACCTTCAATCTTATGGTATGGTTATTATCAATATTAGTTCACTCCCATCTTTTATGCGTTTGCTTTTCGCTTAGGGAAACTGTAAATAATTGAGTTTTGCGATATTTGGAAAAGAATTGATTGGTTTAACATTTCTGTAGGGTAATTGAAAAGTGTCTGATTTGCGTCCTTTATTATGGTCTTGTACTTTTGAATCATTTTAGTTCAGTTTTATTGGATTTTTTCTCAAATCATCAAAGAATTGAATAGTCCTTGAAAGAAGGTAAGTATACTTTCTATAAATTAAAATATTCACTAGAATTCCGATTTGTATCGTGTACAGTAAAAATAATTCTAAACAAATGATTGGGGTGACTGAGTCCCCCCGCACTATCATTAATATTAGTATCGAGTACGCGCCTGCTCCCGGGTTAAAACATTTTGAAGTCTTCTCGCTTTAAATGTTAAAAAGCAACACAATTATTCTTCATCGGAATTTTATATTCTTTTTCATAATTTAACATTAATTCTAAATGCTAATTGTGTGAGGTTTAAAATTACAGTTCTTTTAAACAGTTATTTACAATTATAGCATTTATCTAAAAAAAGAAATCATTTTACATTTTTGTATACAATGTCGTGCACACAGTTTTACTCTCCTTACAGTTCAGCTATTATATCAAGAATAATGTTTTATGTTTTTAAAAAATGAACTCGTGCGAAGATTAGGTGTTTCAGCCAGTATACGTTTGATGTATCAGTACTGAAGAAGGTATTTTATAAATAATTTCTTATTACTGAATTTGGCCGCGGTAGCTGAGTGGTATAGGTATCGGATCGTGGCTTTCCTTGTCACGAGTCCAAGCCCAGTACCACTAAAGACCCGCCGTGTAAGGCAGCGATGCACGTTAAATCTGTTGAGAGTTGAAACGTTTTCCCGTTGGTGTGGTGTGGTAGTTAGGAGAGAGGGGTGCCAGCTCAGGTGTCATCCACGTCACTTGATCATGGTTCAAAATTACGAGGTCCGTCGTCAAAAGCCCTCGTGCAGCTGAACAGTGCGACGTTAATATTCAATCAATCAATCTTATTACTAAATTAAGAACAAGTTTAATAATTATTAGGGACTTCCACGGGCTTGTCTTGTAGAGGAAAGTTTTTCAAAGGAAGGTTTAATATCAGAAATTGACACTTAAAGAGTTATTTTTCTATATTTAGCTGAGATCTATATTTTGTCTTCAAGGCATCCACTGCAGAAAATCCGGTTTGAAAAAGGTAGGATGTTGAAAATGGTAATAGTATACGAAGTGCTTTTGTTTTCAGTACAGATAATTCCTCATCCATCTCTACCCCAAATTCAAAGAGCGATTTATTACAAAATTGCCTTTTAATTTTTCACTGGATGTGAAATGTATGAAGATTTCTTCTTTGGAAGTTGAGAGCCCCTCTGGAGTATCTTGAAATAGATCCCTAATCCACTCGTAACTTGCTACCAAGCTGTTCTCATCCAGAAAATACTTTTTAAAATTCTTTGCCAACATAGCTAAATGATTTTACATGTTTTAAAAACAACTTTCACATGTTGTTCTACAGATTTGTAAGTTTTAACACATATCGAGCTGGGGCTTTTTTCCATCATTTACTTCAGTAGTGGTAAATCCAAAATTTAAGTATTTTTGAGAAGATCGCCTTGATTTAATTTTCAGAACCATGCTCGTTCGTCTGTGTACTTGTTGATTCTTTATTATGGTCGAATGTTTGCTTACGACTTAAAAATGTATGTATGATATTGTTTTAATCTACTGCTGTAAATACTTAATTACCGTGAATTACAATTAAAGTGGAAATTTAAAAAAATGTATATTCAAGCTAGATTCGGTAGCTATAGGAGTATCGAGTCGACCAAAACTGACTAAAATTGTACGAGGAAAAGCATTTTTACATGTTTTGCGCAGACGTCGGATAGGTTGCCCAGACTCACGCAAACGTACCCTATAATGCCAGATGTGATGGATATGATAGAGAGCGACATTGACTAGACTATTTTTCTAATGAAATTTGTACTTTGAGAAATGAATGCTGAAGGAAATAAATCTTTAATTAAATACATCATTTTGCGATCTGTTCCAATTTAAAAATTAGAGAAAGAAAAATAACATAATTCTAAGTAAAATATATTTTAAGTAATTTTCTTAAAATATATATTACTTAAAAGTTACATATACACAAAATTTAATATACTTATCGTATTAATTTGTACGGTTTATAATTAAGATCGTATTGTAACTTTAGCGTCTCTCTCTCAAAGTGCATTTTTATTGCAGTAAATACATTATTGTTGTACAGGGGGGCGAGAAAAAATTATGATTGAAAATTGGGTCGCCAGTATTGAAAGTTTGAGGAACACTGCTTTTAATGTATAAGTGGTGCACAGAGTATTTTATGACTAATTAATTAATACTAAATTAAGAACAAGTTTAATAATTATTAGCTAATTCCATGGGCTTGTCTTTCAGAGCAAATTTTTGAAAGGAGTTTTAAGATAAGAAATTGACCCTCTGAGTTCATTTTCTATATTTAGCTGATATCTATATTTTGTCTTCTAAGCAACCACCGCATTTTGTAATATGTTCTAATTTAAAAATCAGAGAAAGGAAAAATAACTTAGTAATTATCCTATTACTTAACTTTTTTTTGCTTAAAAGTAACATATACAAAATTTAATATTTATGTCATGAATTTGTACGGTTTATAATAAATATTGTTGCTTTATCGTAAAAGTGCATTATTATTGCATTCAGTAAATTATTATGTATAAGGGGGGGGGCCGCGATAAAAATTGTGATTGAAAAGGGGGCACCAGTATTGAAAGTTTGAGAAACACTGTTCTAACCAGTTGGCATAATTAAAACTTTTTTCATTGTTTTCAAAACATTCAATTATTTTCTTCAGTTCGTCATCCTTCAATTGTTCTTGGCGAACTTCTTTAGGTAAGCGTGTGGGAAAATCGACGAAAATAGCAAGAATGTCACAGTCTGCTTTCTCTTGTTCTGACGCGGGTCTAGACAATAAGTCCGCAATAAAGTTCGATCTTCCGGGAATGTAGTCGATTGTGTTAGATTATAAGATTGGGTCGGTAGTGCCTATCTTGCAAGTCTTCCGGTGGGAGATTTCAAAGATAATAACCATTTTAAAGGCTGGTGGTCAGAGGAGAGTCTAACAGTTTTTCCTTCAACGTAACCTTTAAATTTTTCAAGGGCCCAGACAACTGCAAGAGCTTCTCTTTCAGTGGTAGAATAATTTTGCTCCGTGGATGAAAATAGTCGGCTTGCGTATTCTACTGGGTGTTCCTCATCTTTTTCTCCTTGGAGTAAAACTGCTCGAGAGCCACGCTACTGGAATCTGTTCGGATGGCAAACGTCTTGGTACCGTCAGCAGGCTTAAGGACAGGAGGAGGCGCTATTTTTGATTTTAGATCTCTGAAAGCTTCTTCTTGCTCAGAGCCCCATTTCGACATTGCATTTTTCTTAGTTAAGTCTGTTAGCGGTTTTGCAATTTGAGAAAAGTTTGCAATGTATCGCCGATACCAGAAACAGGTTTGTACAAAGATTTGTACTTGTTTAACAGCGGTTGAGGACGACATATCTGCGATAGCAGCTGTCTTTTGTGGAGATCAACTGAGATGCTTCCTTAGTAATGTAATGTCCTAAGTATTTCACCTTTTTACAACAGAAGTTGCACTTCTCTCTATTTGCATTTAATTTAAACAATGAAAGACGTTTAAAAACTTGCTCTAGGTCAGAAAGATGTTTCTGGAAGGTTGGAGACAATATTATGATATCATCTAGATATGACATTGCTAGCACATTGTTTAATACTGAACGAAACTTGTCTATCAACCTTTGGAAGGTTGCAGGTGCATTTCGTAATCCAAATGGCATACGAATGAACTTATAAATACCAAAAGGGCATGTGAAAGCAGATTGTCTTGATCCTCTGCCGCCACTTTTACTTGGTAGTATCCTGAACGCAAGTCAATAGTCGACATATAAGGTGTTGGCTTAGCTTCGTTAAGCAAGTCATCCATCCGAGGTAACAGATGACTATCTGCGACGGTTTGAGCGTTCAGCTTCCGGTAGTCTATGTAGAGACGCATGCTGCCTTTTGGTTTTGGAATCAAAACAACGGGAGAGGCGTACGGAGATTCACATTCTGCGATGATGCCTTGCTGTAGCCGAGAATCTAGCTCTTTCTTCAATAGCTCTTTCCTGGCTGGATTAATTCGGTAGGCAGGCACTTGATGTGTTGATGCTATGTTCAATAAATGGAGTAGCTTCTCCCCCTACTTCGAAGATAGTGATGATTTCTAAGTAAGCTGTCTAGTTCCGCACTCTGAGAACCAAGGAGTTCTTGTCCTTCATCTTCCTGTAGTTGACAGTTATTTATCTCCACAGGCCATGCATTAACAGAAGTACTCTGATAAGGTGTTATGAAATTGTACAATTTTCGGGAATCGTTACAAAACATCCAACAGTTCTTTCGGAAATTCAGTACTATTCCAGCATTTTCAAGAAAGTCAACTTCAAGTAGGGTGGAGTTGTTTTTGGCATCAGGCAAAATTATAAAGAGGATTTTAAACTTTCCGCCTTCCAGTATGACGGTTTGAAATGTACGGAGAACTTTTTTCTGAGTAACAATTCCACCAGCAAAGGATAGAGATATTACTGTCTTCTCAAAAGCAGCTCTTTGTTGGAGAAGGATAGTGTAAAGAGTTTCTCCTGCAATCGAATGACTTGCACCGCTGTCCACAAATGAAGTTTCTGAAACTCCATTTATGCTGATCCTGAGTACAGCATGTCTGTTTGAAGGAGAGAGACTGTTAATTCGCAGAATTCCAAAATGAGCTGGATCACCCTTTGAAGGATTGCAGTCAAGGCATTTTGACTTGATGTAGCCGGGCTTTCCACATCCATGGCAGGACAGAGGATTTCGGCTTTCAAATTGCGAATGTCCTCTAAATGATTTTCTTGGTTCTTCCTTTGCCTTATCCACCGTTTTGATTTGTTTATTTATTTTTGAGTGGAAAGAAGATCTTATATCTGGTAAAACTTTATGGTTCGGCGTCTTACCTCGAGCAGTTTCATAGTCGTCTAATTTTTGTACAAACTCAGAGGAGCTTTTAATATCTCCCCAGATATCCACGAAGTGTTCTTTAACTTCCTTTGAAACTCTTTTATTAAGCTGATCGGTAAGAACCAAATCCTTGCGGGAGTTAAAGTCTTTCACTTCTAGGCTATGTAGCCATCCTTCTAAGTAATTATTTAGCTTGTACGTGAAATCCTTTCACAAAGCTTCGGGTTGTTTTTGATGAGTACTAAACTTCATTCGAAACGATTCAGCACTCAACTTGAATCGTTGGAGTAGCACTTGCTTAATGTGTAGGTAATTTTCTAATTTGTCTTTGGGTTCAAGCAAGATAATATAAGAAATGTCGATAGGCAACATAGATAGAAGGTGTGATACATAATCGACTTCACCTATGTTAACTTGCTCACACTGCCTTTCAAATATTTTAAGGCCGTGGGTAGCCTAGTGGTTAGAGCATCGGACTCCAGACCTGGGTTCGATGCCCGATGCCACCAAAGACCCTCCGAGTACACACGGAGTACGTGCTCGTTAAATAAGTGGGTCCGTAGTCTTGTGGGCTTAATCACGAGCGCAGGGACTGGAGAATATTTCCCTCCCCTTCAGTTTACATGCAGAAATTGTGGAGGTGGAGATAGAGGTCGTATCACCATCTATCGTCCCTTCGGGGAATTTCGCCGAGCTAAAATCGCACTGTCACCTGTATGGTGCTCAAGGCCAACGACAGGCGTACCTCTTACCCATGCCACGATGAATTTCGTGGGCCTCGATCTGACTACATCAGACAGGTGGCATCAGAAAACAACAACAAAAATATTTTAAGATAGGTGGAAATATCAGAATTTTCCACAAATCTGGGTATGAGGTGTTGGATATTTATTTTCTCTGCGACAGCAGCACTAGTATTAGTTGAAGTAGCAGTTATGCTTAACTTCATGCGTTCTAGTTCTAAAATCAGTCCCTCTTGTTTTCGTTTGTATTCACTTTCCTCCTTTTCGACACGTTCTGCCTGAACTCTATTTTCAATAATTGTTTCTAAAAGGGTTTTAGTAAACTGTTCATCATAGTCTTTCGAAGTTAGGATTAAATTTTTAAAGTCTATTACTCTCATCATTTCTCCTAATTCGAGGCCTAATTCTGTAGCTAGTGTTTTTAAGTCATCTTTGCGCGCTTTAGCAAGATACGCCATTGTTTCAACTTTTGAAAAAAGGGGTCAGTAATGAAGTCCGACAGCCACAAATTAAATGCAGTTAAATAGTTTTAAAACAGTTAACTTTTATAATTGAGCATCAACTAGTCATTAGAAGAACAAGAATTGGATATTTGAACACAATGCTATTCAAAAATATATTATAGATATCTTACAGTAAACAAAACCTTAACTTTGAAAGCAGAATGAAAATTCAAGTAAAAAGAAATTCTGATGAACTTAGTCAAAACAACATAAAAATTAATCCTTTGAAGGAATAAAAATACTGCTTAAAAATACTGTAGATATTTTACAGAAGGCAAAATCTTTGAAAATAAAAATAATTCACATATAAAAGAAATTCTGATGAAATTCAAAGTCGAAACAAAACTTTTGAATGAATCTTTTGAAAGAATAAAAAAATACTTTTCTATAATACCTTTTTTTTTTTAAGAAAAAATAATAATTTCTTTCTTTTAAATTCACAAAAATCTAATATGCGATCAAAATTCTTCAATATAGTCTATATTAATAAAGTAAAGATTAAGCGTGTGTGTTTCTCCTCTACAGCCCAAACTAAGTGATGGGAGGTCGCCGGTCCTTAAGGTTGCAACTGTAATTTTTACATCTGCCCTGTTGTTGTTTACAACGGATGGAATTTCGTGAATGCGTCTCTTTACCCCACCGAAAAGGGTGACGCGTTCCCACGCCTGGAAGAGGGCATTGTTCCCATAAATACATCACGGTATAGGGAGTGTCATTAGGATTTTCCCGCGCTTGGGGATGTCACTGACCGTGAGACGGTATTCATCCGCTGATTCTAGACCAATCAGACAATGATTGAGTGAATGTAAAGAATCCACTCCAGAATACAGGAGAAAGCCGCCGTGGAATAAAAGCGGATGCACCCCGAATTGTCTCTCTCACTCTCTCTTTTTTGACACTCTCTGAGGCATTTTCTCTCACACCCACTTGGTCTGACACGTCCCTTCCAATTAGTCACCGCAGGTGGGGACTCCAGGCAGCGACATGACTCCTCTCCCTCGATCTCTATCAGTTAAGTAAATCTTTATGCTTTAACTTAATTTCAATCTTATTGTGTTAAAATAAATTAATGATTATCTTAATTTCAATCTTATTGTGTTAAAATAAATTAATGATTATTTAACAGAATGACTTTTGATTTAGCGTACAGTTTATTTGTCTTTAAAAGATCTAATGTTTAAACTTGAGCTATAATGTGACGCTGATAGAAGAGTAGAACCGGGTTTTATTTAAAATAAAATTAATGGGAATAATTTAATTAGTTTAAATTAAGTAAGCGTCGCATTATAAGCAACCCAGAAGTATGAAACTTGGCACATAATTGTTCTAGGTCCTGATGATGTGCACTACGAAGCGAGTTTTTCGCAATTCGCTTTAGATTTTTTTTAAAATTAAATTTTTAAGCGATTTTTCTATTTTTTTCTTCAACAACTGGTTTTTAGGTTTGTTCGTTTGGCAACACTGTGAATTGCTTTAG
Source organism: Trichonephila clavipes (assembly GCA_019973935.1). NCBI lineage: Eukaryota > Metazoa > Arthropoda > Arachnida > Araneae > Nephilidae > Trichonephila > Trichonephila clavipes. Next base: position 416,352 of record BMAU01021216.1, on the reverse strand, counting down.
AATTCTTTGCGCTCGAAAATTTTAATTACCGGCTTTTAGATGCAACGTTTTTTTACAGCATTATAATTTTCTACATTTTCTTCTTCCGTCAGATTTTTTTTCGATTTATATATTTTAAGTATTTATAATAGTTTATTTTAAAGCGCAGTATTATATATACAGTTGGAAGATGCGTCGCTCTTTAAGCTAAGCCTACTTTTTATTTTTTTATTAACTGAATCAAATTAGTTTGAGATACATTTTTGTTTCACGCATTGATCTACTTTTGTCATTTCTTTTTCAGTTTAAAAATTTCTTATTTATTTTTTGTGTAGTCACAATGGTATTCGTATTGTAATTTCTATTTTGGTTTAAAGCAGCGTAACGTTTATTCTTTTTTATGTTCACCTATAAATGTTTACAGTTGATTTTTGTGTATTGTTTCTGGTTGTAGATTTAATTAGGGCTTTAATTTTAAAATAAAGAATGTGAAATTTTTGAAAGCAACATTAAAGTTATCAGAAATTCTTAACCTGGAAAAGAAATGAGACAACTTTAAATCTAAAACTCGAAACAGTACGGAAGTTTCAAATGTATACATATAAAGGTTTAAAATGAAAAAAAAAAGAATAATAAACCTGACACAAGCCTTAAACCTAAGTTAGATATTTTTAAACTGAAAAAGGAACCACAGAATTGAATCTAAACCAAGAAATGATTCGGAATAATCAAATAAAATATAAGCAAAACAGAAATGTATATTAAACTAATTTAATTCAGTTATTAAAAAAATATAAAATAGGCTTAGGTGTAGGACCAATGCCTCTTCCTACCAGAAAAATACACAAATCAAAAAACTTATAACGAAAAAAAATGTTATAACGGATTATTGTTGAAATAAAATTTCTTTTTACAAGAATTCATTAACGAAGTAAAAGAAAGAAATTTTCACTTAATTTCTAAGCCCTCAAAAAAAAAATAATTAAAACTTGAATGCAAACGTAAGTTTATTCTAAGTGAAGGGCTTGGCGTCAAAAACAAATTTTCGAGCCAAAGAACTTTTTCGAGTAACGGTTTATACTCCGTTCCACCTTTGAAGAACAGGTTGACTAACGAATGCAAATCACCAAATTGGCTGAGTAAAAAAAAATGCGTGTGAAAAATTTATTTTTGTTTCATTATAAGTACATATCTTTAATTCTATAAGTTCATTTTTTACATCCGTTAAGAAAACAAATATTTCCTTAATATTTGTGAAAAATTTAATTGCTCTTGCTCCATATTAGCATTATTTTATATAAGTAAGCTTATAATATAAATGATTTGCAATACATTTAAATGTCGTTTTTGTATGTTATCTTAAAATATAATGAAGCATAAAATAGAATTCTGAAACTCATTGAAAAATTTATCTCTTAAAATTTACTATCCTTCGTAAAACTTTTAGCTTTCTTAAAAAATATCTCGATGTGCACTGTTGAAAAATTACGCTACTGACATCTGCGAACTTTTTAAACACGTGTGTTTGTGTGTGTGTTTCATTTATTTCGGCCAAACTAAGCAACCTAGAAGTATAAAACTTGGCACATAAATACAAAAGGTCATGCTATGCACTACGAAAAGTTTCTTTTTGAAATTCGCTTTAGATTTAAAAATTCAATTTTTCTACGAACTGCTGATATGTCACTCCTATATAAGAATGTAAAAATTAATGTTTCAAACTGTTTTTTTTTCGATGATTGTTTCATATTTTATAATAAATATGTTCATTTAAGGTTGTATTTAGTTGTTTTTTTAATTCTTTGTGGTAGAATTGCAATTGTTTTTCTAAAAAATTGTCCTATAAAAAGTGCTTTCATTAATTTTTTTTTAGTTTGGTAATACGCTTTTGTTTACAGTTGATTCAGCGATGTCGACAGAAGTGAATTGTGTTTTCTTAATTTAGCATATTTTATCCTTTTCTGGAATTTCAAACAAAAGGATGAAACTTTGTTTAATTCATTAATGCTAATGGACTTTCAGAAATGAAAATATAAGTTTTTGCCACTATGGGTGATGCCAAAGTTTGCTCAATGTTTTTTTGTGTGTGTGTGTTCGGGATACAGTTTCATATTAAATCAGTATATTTTGTTTCTAAAAAAAGCTGTGATTTTAGATAATAATAGAATCTGTTTTCTGCAAGGCTGTTTTTATTTTAATGCTCATTAAATTTGTGTATCTTTTATTTTTATGCATGATTATTTTTGATATATTTTTGTGGTTTATAGTACTACATGTTGATTGTGTGTGATAGAATCCCTACCTTTCTTGCAAGGCCTAACTTAATTACTGTACTGGCTACTTTTAAAGATATTTTCATACCATCTTATAGCCACAATTTAGTGCATACAACATATGCAAAATCAGAGTTGAAGAGTTATTTTGAATGTTGGCATTGGTATGATAAAATTTAAGTAACAACATTTACATTCATTTAAAAAAAACAAGATGTAACTTTTTTTTCTCATATAAAACACATAAGAATCTGTTTTGATATAAATGTGCAAATTTTGCTGCGGTGATGCCAATACGTAAGTACGCTTTTCCTTTATTTGCAAATTCAATGTTTTTCATTTGTAACAAGAAAGTAGAAAAATGCATAAAGAAAATGACATTCAATTCAAACTAATTGGAATTAACAGACTGACAATGCATCACTCTTCAAGCTAAGCCTACTTTTTATTTTTTCAAAAACTAAATCAAATTAGTTTGATGTACATTTTTGTTTCGCGCATTGATCTAATATTGTCATTTCTTTTTCAGTTTAAAAATTTCTTTCTTTTTTTTTGTGTAGTCACAATGGTATTCGTATTGTAATTTTTATTTTGGTTTAAGGCAGCGTAACGTTTATTCTTTTTTTATGTTCCCCTATAAATGTTTACAGTTGATTTTTGTGTATTGTTTCTGGTTTTAGATTTAATTAGGTCTTCAATTTTAAAATGAAGAATGTGAAATTTTTGAAAGCAACATTAAAGTTATCAGAAATTCTTAACCTGGAAAAGAAATGAGACAACTTTAAATCTAAAACTCGAAACAGTACGGAAGTTTCAAATGTATACATATAAAGGTTTAAAATGAAAAAAAAAAAGAATAATAAACCTGACACAAGCCTTAAACCTAAGTTAGATATTTTTAAACTGAAAAAGGAACCACAGAATTGAATCTAAACCAAGAAATGATTCGGAATAATCAAATAAAATATAAGCAAAACAGAAATGTATATTAAACTAATTTAATTCAGTTATTGAAAAAATATAAAATAGGCTTAGGTGTAGGACCAATGCCTCCTCCTACCAGAAAAAAAACATAAATCATAAAACATATAACGAAAAAAAAATGTTATAACGGATTGTTGAAATAATTTTGCTTTTTACAAGAATTCATTGACGAAGTAAAAGAAAAAAATTTTCACTTAAAAATTAAGCCCTCGAAAAAAAATTAAAACTTGATTGCAAACGTAAGTTTATTCTAAGTGAAGGGCTTGGCGTCAAAAACAGATTTTCGAGTAATGGCTTATAGAAAACAAACATTTCCTTAATATTTGTGAAAAATTTTATTGCTCTTATTCCATTAGCATTATTTTATATAAGTAAGCTTATAATATAAATTATTTGCAATACATTTAAATAGCTGCATTTTTTTTAATGTTTGTTATGCTTGCCGTATAATGCACACCCTCTTTCTTATGAAGAAACCTGAAATGTGTACATAGGCAATGCTCTCATGTTTTGAAGTCATTATTCCAAGGTATAGAAAAAAATTGTATACTTCTATATAGAATTACAACCCTTTAAGTTAAGGAGTGTCGTTTCCCATAGCAGAAACACATTACTGCTATTACTTTTATATTATAATTTTTATTTATATTTTCATTCTTTCATTTCTATTTACCTTTTTAGCATGTTAATTTTCTCTTACATTCAAATATATATTTTATGAAAGCATTTTCTGTGAAGCGAAGTTTCAATGTGAACACTCATTAAAAAATTATTTTTAAATTTTTATTACACTGTTCTGCAATGGCTCTATCCTCTTTAAATTATATTATGCTTACAAAAAAAAACTGAAATTTATTTATTTTAATATTTAATCCTTGATACCAAAACCCCAAAAATTCTTAACATGTTATGTGTAAAAAACAAATCGGTAAGATTTTGGTGGAAAATGGCTTCAATTTGGCTGCGGTGACGCTAATACGCAAGTACTGATAATATTTACTTATTCTTCAACGCAAATATCAGTGGATTTTTTAGACAATCTTCACTTCTTACCTGCTTTTATTCTTATATTCAAAAAATAATAATATTCTGTTACACAAAGTTTCTTTCTGTTAGAAAAAACTTTATTGCTTTTCTTTGTTCAATGACAAGTTCTAAATCCCGCTTATTGTAACAATAAAGTAGAAAATCCTAGCTAGCAGTATAACAAGAAGAAAATAGTACTAAATTAAATTAATTGCTATTAACGGATTGACAATATTTGTAAACTACTTTCCATTTATGTCAACAATTGTTATTAACCAGATTTCTACATGTTGCTTTTCGGTTTGAATTAATGCTATAATTTCTACTATATGCTAGGTTACTTCGTATTTATTCATGTTTAAATTTTTTATATTTAAGAATTTCCGTGAGTGTTTGTTTGTTCAGCACTGGTTGTGGTAATTTCATCAAAATTAGGGCTTAATTTTTCTGTTTTAGATAACCTTTTAGTTTAAATTAATGCTATAATTTCTATTTTAGTGTCGCACATTTTTATGTATATTTATTTTCTGAACTGTAATTTTCTTGCTTATTGTACTTTCAATTATGTGATACAATGACTCAAAAGTTAGTTTTTAAGCCAAAAAATGATTTAAGCTTTTTGTAAACAGAAGCTAAATTAAGCTAATTGCTATTAATGGCTTCGTAATATTTGAAAAAAAACTACCTTCAATTTATGTCAACAAATATAATTAACCAGATTTTAGCATTGTTGCTTTTTTTGACCTCATAGTTTTTAAGCCAATAAGTACTCATCAAGAAGATCTTCTCAGAAACTATGAATGGGATTAAATGCTCAGCAAAATAATTTTCTTTTGCACTTTAAAATTAAGAAATAATGCAATTTTTGTCGTGCTACATCATGGTTTAACTTTCTTCGTATAGAATTTACATACGTGCATTTCTATGACATTTTCTTTGGTTGGAAAAAAAAGATTATTGCTTTTCTTCCTTCATGAGCAAATGCTAAGTTCTCATCATTATAGGAAAACATCGGATGCTGATCTGTGTTGATCAGATTTTTTGTTGCATGGCATCTTTCATCAATTTTGCTTTTAACATTCTTCAAATATATAAATATATTTATACCATTTGTGATCCAAAAGCTTTTGAGGGAGAAAGATGCAGCTTGATACAATTTTTTCATATTTCTCTTTGGATTTCTCTAAAATTCAGTATTGATGTGATTTTTTGTCTCATGCATCACGGTTTAACTTTGCTTCTGATAATATGTTCCTCATTTAGTTTTATGAAGATCATATACTTTGGATATACTGTTCATACATGATATATATATTTCAATTATCACTATAATTATCATTCTATTTCCTCATTTGTTTGTTCTTTGCAACAAAATAACAAATATTTTTTTAACTAAAATTTTGCAAAAAAGTATTATTTAAAAAATTAATGTTTTATCAACAGGGTTTATTATTTCTCTCATTAGGTTCATTAAGGTTTTTTTTTCATCGTAGGTCCGTTTTAGGTAGTTCATTTTAGTTCTTACTAATTTAATTTTTTCCCTATTGTATTACATCTGAATTTTATATTAAATGTATTATAGATGTTAGATAGTATTACTTCCATTCCTCATGTGATATTAATTTAATGCTACAGAAAATTTAATGCTTTATTACAATGTAGGCTTATTTTATCTATTTTGTACAATTTTAGTTTGTACTAATTTTATTTTTTTCCAGATGAAGGCTTCCTAATGCATGTTATTTATGTTAATATTTTAAGGAAGTAGTTTGTGACATAATTTTTTCTTTTATTTATATTTTCATCCTTTCATTTCTATTTACCTTTTTAGCAAGTTAATTTTCTCTCTTATATTCAAATATGCGTTTATATGAAATCATTCTTATCTGTGAAGCGAAATTGCAATGAAAACACTCACTAAAAAAATTATTTTTTACTTTTAGACACACAGCTCTGCAATTGCCATTTTTTAATTTAATAAATGAATTTACATTTGAAAAAACTGTATAATACCCACTGTCATCCATTACAAGTTAAAAAATAAATAAAAGCAATGTCTACATATATTAGGGTTCATTATTAATTGCCATCCTTATTTTCTATGCCTTTTATGATACTTCAAGCATTCTCTCTAAAGTTACAAAAGTAATTTTAATTTCAAGATATTTTTTCATTGTTTTACTAAACATAATAGAATTGTATTATATTTTTTCATTTACATATCGCTTATAAAAATATTTCTTGAATATGAAATTCATTTTACACACATATGAAAATAACAAACAAAACATAATTAGCCATATATTACTTTTGAAAAACATAATAAAACTGATAATTTTTAATTTTTTTTAAAAGGATAGTTTAAAATGTTAAACAAAAATAAAATAGACACTTTTATCAATTTTATTTGTCATGTTTTACGTTAATTTTATTGATGCACATATGAATGTTAGGATTTTTTTTTAATTCTGAAAAATATATACAATTTCTTAAAACTGCAACACATAGCCTGTGCAACACAAAGAAATTTCGAAAAAGTATATTTTACTGAAGCTTTTGCTTATATAAGTACAGAAAGCCCTTGCAATGCCGGGCCATACAGCTAGTTAGAAATAAAAAAAAAAGTATAACAACACTTTAATTCAATAAAAAAAGTTACTAAACAGGAAATATCAATCTCAGTGACACTCTTGCGTCATAAGTGAATTAATGAGTCTGCAGAAAAAGTGAAAAGTATCGATGACTAATAAATTGTACAGAACAAACAGTGAGTGCTGTATTCTGAGTTTCAAGTAAAATGAACAAAAAAAAAAGAAATCTGATTTTCACCAGGCAAGGGGTGAGAGACAGAAAATTGCGGGGGGGGACTTTTAGAAACAAAACGTCTAGTTTGTAAACGGAAACAAGCAGTGAAAACACAAGGTCAGAAGTGGGGGTGAAAATCCCAAACAAGTACACTAATAGTCTAAATCCAGACAGAGGGACAAAAATTGAACAAAAGTAGAAAGAATTTTCTTACTAGAGAAAAGAATTACACAAATAAAACAGACTAATAAATCATGGTTATTACATATATGCCATAAAATACAAATACACAAGTAAAATTCAACAAAAAGTCAAAATGAATAAGAAAACAAAACGAAAGAAACTTAGCCGATGATCCGTGAAAACGAATGCAATCCAAAATTTCTAATTTCCCGGTAGGAAATAAACAATCCAACTTCGTAGCTGGCAGCTGCAACTTCCGAAAATACTTTTAGAAATTCTTTATGAACTAGCAGTTCAGAATACTGAAGATAATTTTGTTAGTTAATTTTAATAGATTTGCTAGCCTGACTGTTCGACCACTCGCTGGGTGCCATTTTATAGCCTGTACTCAAAAGTAACACCCGCAGCTAGCTCAAATAATTTTAATTGGTTGTGCATTCTAATTGAGCACAGTTACAAATACATAAAAACCAGTTAATCTATAAAATAATAAGGAGTCTGCGTGGGCGGACATTGGCATGTCCTTCTTACACCGTGGTGGCAGTCAGACTCGTTACTTGTCCATTCGGCCAGGAGAGGGCGCTCTATTACCATCCGTTACAAATACACTCATGTCCATAAATTAAGGATAATGAAGTTCAGGCAAAGAAAGAGACAGAAGCAAAACAAATTTGACTTATTTGTAAAGTCTATTTATTAAACAAAAGGTAAAGAGCAAAAAAGATGCTATATATTTGGCATAATTAATAAAAATTGCGAATTTTACTCCCTAGAGCAAATTTCAAAAAAGAAACTATTTACAAAAAACATTATAACATGGTTAGTATGATGGGTAATACGGAGCATGTCTCCCGGACGATGCAATATAGGCCTTACAACGCCTAGGCATGCTGAGTATCAAATTATCAATGTGATCTTGGGGAATATTACACCACTCATCAAGCAATGTCCTCCGAAGTTCCGGTAGACAGGTGGGAGGGGGTTGACGGGTTGCAAATCGTCGGCCAAGCATATCCCACACATGCTCTATTGGATTCATGTCCAATGAGTATGCTGGCCAATCCATACGGGTGATATCCTCGGATTGAAGGCATTCGTCTACAATGTTTGCACGGTGAGGACGGGCGTTGTCATTCATAAACAGAAATTCAGCACCCATGGCGCGTCGAAACAAACGTACATGTTGTTCCAAAACGACATCCCGATAGATGTGGCCTGTCATCGTTACTCTCTGAACATACAGGTCAGTTCTGGAACCAAGAATAATTCCTCCCCAAACGAACCATCCTGCACCACCGTAACGGTGTCGTTCAATGGTGTTCTCTTGGTGGTAACGTGTACCTGGCGCTCTCCATATTAAAGTCCGGCGAGAATCAAACTGCAAACTAAACCTGGAATTGTCGGAAAACATCACGCAAGACCACTGTTGTGGTGTCCACAATACATGCTCTCTACTCCAGGTTAATCGCAGGCGACAGTGAGTTGCGGTAAGTGGAACACATCTGACAAGCCTACGAGCATATAGACCAATGTGCCCTAAGCATCTGTACAGGGTCTGCCTTGAAACTGTCGTACAGGTAGATGAAGAGCGCTGACGAAACAGGTCTGATGCTGCGCGCTGTCTGTTTCTTTTGGCAGTAACTGCCAAATATATATATATATACCGTTCCTCATTCGTCGTTGTAACTTGGGGGTGACCTGAGCTGTAACGTTTACTCACATTACCATCATCTTGGAATCGTTGCCAAGGCCTGGAGATGACACTCTGGGCGATTCCAAGTTTCTCAGATACTTCCAGCTGGGCACGTCCACATTCCAGTCGTACAATAATTCTATCACGTAAAAATCATCCATCATTGCTTCTTTGCCACCATTCCTTATACATCCCTCTCTTACACTCTCGTCATTGTGACGTACTATCCGCATCCGCGCCATCTGGTGATTTCCTGTAATTTGCATATTATTCTTCAAGATGTGTGTGATAATTCTACAGGTGAAATTTTTATTTTAGAGTTCAATTTCTGTGTGATTCTGAATTATCCTTAATTTTTGGACATGAGTGTATTATTATTTTGATTTTGATGTACGAAATTAGAAGATTGTTGATATTGAAGAATTTGTTTCATTTTTTTAATTTCATTAATATTGATTTGAAAATTAATTAGCTCATTTTGAAATTAGAGAATTATATTGTCATTGAGGAAGAGAGTGTACTATAGTATAGAGTATTTTTTATATATATAACGGAAACTTTTAAGTGCATAGTATTGTTTGACTATAATATTTTCAGATCACAGAATTAATAGTTTTGAGTGAACTTTAATTCATTAATTTTTAACTGAACGTTAATAAATTAACTTTGAAATAGACTGAACAAAAAACACGACGAATATTGCTTTTTTTGGGAAGGTCCAGAAAAGATGATTTAAGGATGTTGGCCACAGAACTGGGTCTGGCTCCGTTGGACAATATCAAAATTATTGAACTAAAAGATCTCATATAACTAACAGTGACAGGTATGATGAAGAATTCGTCAAAGATGTGCTCAGCGTCATTGTGGAAGAACGTACAGCAAGGAAAAACAAAAAACTGCGGAACTGGAGGAGAAACAGAAAGCTGTGGTCGTGGCTCAGCAAAGAGAAATAGAATCCGAACTTGAAAAAATGAAAATTCAACTTGAAATGCAAAAGCTGTCACAAGTCAACAGTTAGAAAACACAAAGCTTGAGTTAAATAGAATTATTCCGAGATTAAACTCGAAGGAAGATGAAATGGGATTATACTTGACAATTTTGAACGCCAAGCGAAGTTCTTGAACATCCCTGAAAAAACTTGGACTGCATACCTGATTGACTCACTTCCACCTCATATAGCTCAGCTCATCGCAAGATATGATGAAGATGATGCTCAAAACTATGAAAAGGTAAAAGAAATGCTTCTCAAAAGATTTCCAGTTATAGGGGATAGGTTTAGGCAGTACTTTTCCCAACAGAAGAAAAACCCGTATTTGACATGGCGCCACTTTTATTTTGAATTGAGTTCTTATTTTGAAGGTTAGATCAAAGAATTGAAGATCACCACGTTTGATCAACTCAAGTCTAATAAATGCTGATCAGATAAAAAGAAAACCCCAGCAAATATCAAAGAACACTTTCTGGATATTTGGGCGGATTTGAACGATCCTTTGGAATTGGCTGAGAAGTTGGACGCATATGACAGGCTAAGGCCTTGAATGAAAAGTAATCCAAATCAGAGACTTTCAAGAAGAAAGAAGAATTCAGGAAACCCTTTCCGATAAAGAAAAATCAAACTGTTGGAGGATCCCATGATAATCACTCACCTGGACCCTTTAGAACATTACCTAGATTCCCAAGTTACAACACTGAAAGAAACACGATACAGTGTTGCGGATGTGGGACTCCTGGTGTCGTCAAGTCAAAGTGTCCTACCTGCACGAGAGCTAATGAAATGGAAACATCAGTGAACTGTATGATGTTATTCAACTTGAATTCAAACTTGTATCCCACAAGCATGATTGTTCTCAAAATTTTTGGTGAAAAGATTGCTGTGTGTGTTGATACCGGTGCTTCCCATACCATTGCAAGTGAAAAGATGTTTAAATTCCTACAAGAGAATGCTGTCACCTTTACAAACAAGAGGATTTCATTTACGATGCCTGATGAAATTTGACAGACCATTATGGCTCTGAGTACTGTCGTCGTCCTGTGCATTGAAGGCAAAGTTATTCCAACAGAATTTCTAGTATTGCCTGAAGCCAAAGGAAATAAGACTTTGTTAGGACTGGATTTCCTCTATGCAGCTGGTATCGTCCTTGACGTCCAGGGTGGAAAATGGCACTTTTCCGGAAATCCACGGAAACAGTACAAATTCTTCAAGAAGACATTAGAAGATATAACATTCAGTGCATATGAACTTCGAGATGGTGAGGGTAAAAATCTATCTCCAGAACAGGCAAGAAAACTCAATATACCCCTGGACAAAAATGAGGCGTGTTTCCAACCAGGGGGAGAGCCTACGCCTTATATTGAACACCGTATTGACACGGCTGATCACTCCCCAAAAGCAACGTCTCCCTACAGGATGAATCCCGTAAAGAAAGAGGTTTTGAGGGAACAGATTGAAGAACTGCTGAGGCAGAATGTAATCGAAGAGTGCGATTCTCCCTACGCCGCACCTGTGGTACTTGTTCCTAAACCAAATGGGAAAGTACGTCTCTGTGTCGACTACAGGAAGTTGAACTCGGTTACGAAAGCGGATGCCTACCCCTTATCACGAATGGACGATCTACTGATTGAAGTGACACCAACATCCTTCAAGTCAACATTTGATTTACAATCGGGCTACCATCAAGGAAAGGTTGCTGACGTTGATCAGGACAAAACTGCTTTTATTTGTCCTTTTGGGACTTACCGCTATTTAGGTACGCCTTTCGGCCTACGGAATGCTCCGGACACCTTTCAAAGATTAATCGACAAGTTTCGAAGTGGCTTGAAAGAAGTTTTTGCCCTTTCTTACCTAGATGACATCATCGTCCTCTCAGAAACATTTGATAAACACCAGGAAGATCTCAAAAAAGTTTTTGAAAGACTGTCTATCTTTAAACTTCATACAAACCGAGATAAATGTCACTTTGCCTGTGACCACGTGAAATATCTGGGATTTTGGATTACGAAGAATGGGATTGAAGCTGACCAAGAGAAGATCTCTGCTATTCAAAAAATTCCAGTCCCTACCAATGTGAAAGAAGTCCAATCTTTACTACAAATATGCTCTTGATTTCGGTGATATGTCCCTAACTTTGCTAACATAGCACGCCCGCTTAATAGCCTCACTAAGAAGAAAGTGCTTTGGCACTGGGGTTCTGAGCAACAAGAATCCTTTGAGACGTTGAAGATGCGCTTGATGACTTGTCCTATACTGAAGCAAACTGACGGATCAAAACCTTTCACCATTCGTACCGACGCAAGTAACTATACCTTGGGAGCAGCCCTTCTCCAAGGAAGTGGCCCCGATGAACATGTCATCGAGTATGCAAGTCGTCTGATGATCCCAGCAGAGCGAAACAACTCCACAACCGAGCGAGAAGCCTTGGCGGTAGTGTGGGCTTTAGAGAAGTTTAGATGTTACGTAGAAAATCAACAAATCTTCCTCGCATCAGATCATCAACCACACAAATGGCTGTTAAAGATAGTCACCTTCTGGTCGTCTGGCAAGATGGGCTTTGAAAATTCAGTCCTTCAACCTGAAGATTGATTACACCCCAGGAAAAGAAAATGTAGTAGCTGACATGCTGTCAAGACCGTCGTACACTGAAGGCGCAGTCTCTGATGTGTGTGCCATCACTGTTGACTTTCCATCCAGGAAGTCCAGTGATATTCGAAAGGGACAGCTGGAGGACGAAGAACTGAAGAAAATCATTGACTGCTTTGAGAGTATGGACAAAAATGAAAACTTTGTCAACTACACCAGTCGTGTTTTCGCTCACTTGCTGTATCTCTACTATCTTGTCGCTGGCTTGATGCCTTTGTTGGTTCAATCCGGTAATTCCTCTCGCTTTCCTTTTCAACGCACAGGTTTTCTCGTGGTCCCTCTCTCCACGCTTTTATTTCAACTTTTGTCTGCCGGCACTTCAGGTTGTGTGAACTTTTACGGCGCATAATGGGGCTCTTCTCCAGACAAGCTGTCGGCTGGGATGCGTAGGAAAAGTCCAACTCAAGCCGGAGACCCTTCCAGACCTCGGACTCGGCCGTGGGAAGAGGGGTCAGAATTTTGACCACCCATTTAAGCAACTTTTTCCCCTGCAATTAGGGAAACGGAGTTAACCTTTCTCCGTTTGTCGGTGTACTTTCTCAGCAACTACAGAAAAGAGAACGGATACATCACACCCACAAACTGCTTGCTAATTTTCTTATTCGGTCGTCATACTATACTGTTGATGCACAATAAATATCTTTTTTGTACTTAATTTCCTTCATGGTGCTAAAATATTAATGAAACCAATGCATTTTGTCCAAAACATCTTGTTCTATGCATGAAATGGCCATATTGTTAAATTTGTCTTCTCTCCCATAGTATTTCTAAAATAATTTTTAAGGTGCCTTAAAACTCAGAAAGTTGTCCCACTTGATGCATTTGATATCGGTATTGTCAGAAATATTTTCAATGGTATCTAAGCATAAACGAAAATTGAGGCCATTTGTCTTGCAACTCGATAAATTTCTAATGGATTTTTCATGTATATTTGTTTTCTTTTAAATATAGTAAAAACTAATTCAGTTAAATATCGTTTCAGTTCAATATCGTTTATGTAAATATCTTTTGATTTTTTTATAACTTTTTCTCTAGTGAATGAATATTAACGTTGCACTGTTCAGCTACACGAGGGCTTTTGGCGACGGACCACGTAATTTTGAAGCATGGTCAAGTGACGTGGACGACACTTAAACTGGCACCTCCCTCTCCTAACTATCACACCACCAACGGGAGGATATTTGAGCTCTCAACAAATTTAACATACGGTGGTGTTTAGTGGTACTGGGTTCGAACTCGTGACAAGGCCAGCCGCGATCCAATACCTTGACCACTCGGCTACCGCGACCATATAGCTTTTTTCTTAATTTCAGGTAATAATATCTCATCAAAATATACAGAAAAGCGTTCTATAACAATTTTATATATCTCAGCTCTTCGAGATCGTTCTACTTCTGTCCTATCGCGTATGACCTAAAATGAATTCACTATGAAATTTCCTTTTCTTTCAAATTCATGACAGACTTCATTAGTTTCACTGGAAATAACTTTCCTCTTTTGCTGCCTGCAAACTTATCCAGCTTTCTCTTCAAACGAGTGCCCTGATATATTAGTTGCTTCTTGTTCCGCTTTTCCAAATTCATTTTTTGAATATTTATATATAATTTTCTGGAGATTTTAATAGACTATATACTAATTCACACTCAACTGGCTGAAATAATTTGCTAAAATAATAATCAACATGTTTTTTTTTAATTTCTTTTCCAAACGCTCATGAAATTACACTTTATCCTTTTACAAATTTTCTAACAGAATTATGAAAATTCTGATTTAATACAAAAGTATTTTGTTTAAATCTCGTAACCCTGAAGGAAATCATAGCTTCGTTTCTAATACTAAATGTAGTTTTTAGCTCCCGGATTATTTTAAACCAAAATTCTTAAAATATTTCGACCAAGTTGTTAGGCTTAAGAGTTTTTTTAAGACCTTTTTTTTCAAATCGCTGCATATTAGCAACTAAGCTTTTGCAGACATGGCGAGTTACTGAATGTGAGAGCCATTTCAGTGGAGGCACCATCTAGCAGCGGCTCACTCTACCAAATTTGAACGCTTGAATTAATCTAATTCAAGTTCTCGTCAAATGCTAAATATTACCACGGAAAAATTTTACTGAGAGTACCCGAGTCAAATTGATACTCAAAGGGCCTTTTACATGCCACATAATCAAATGACATGCGTGTCAACGACTTTCACATCCAGAAAATCTATCGACTCCTGCCGGGGTCGAACCCGCAAACTTAGGATTACGAAGCGGACGCGTGACCCCTAAGCCTGCCGAGCCGACTCTTTTAAAAACTAGAAATAATCTCAAATCCCTTAATTTGTATACTTTCCTTTTAAAGTTTCTTAATATAAGTTAATAAAACATTAATTGAATAATAAAATTTTTTACACATTCTAGTTTATTACTATCATTAAACAATTTTTCTGAAAAATTTCAATTTTTTTATTCAAAAGCTTTAATACTTTGAAATTTAACAGAACAATAAAACATTTGAAAAATACTAGATAGCCCAATCCAAGATAGCCCAAATCTTTTTGGTAAACTCCACAACTCTTCAAAAAAGAACAACAGCAAAAAAGAAATCAAAAAGTTTTTCCAACTAAAAAAATTATATCTTAATTACATTCATAGTTCCCTTTCTCTAAATTAGCAAAACTTAAATTGTAGACATACTAAAAGGAAAACATTATCAATCTGAAAACACAGTATTTTTATTATTATTATTATTAAATCAAACATGTGAAAGCAAATAGTAAAAAATGATCTTATGGAACCAAAAAAAAAAAATTATACTACTAAACAATGCATATTACCTGAAATTTTAACTTAACTGGCATACCATGCAAAACAGGTAAATCCAAATTTAATTATAAGCCTTCCTATTAAGATCTAAATTCAACCACTTTGAAATAGTTTGCTTTGAACTCTTCACATCTTATACCACATAATTTCATTTTGCTTTATTTTATCTTCATGAGAAAAATAATATGTATTCGAGAGTAACTAAGCTCGGATGTGAACTGAAAACAAATGTGTTTGACTTCAATAGTATTTGTTCCTTGAAAACAAAATTTAAAAACAAACAAACGAGCGCTAATATTTTGTACTAATTTCAATACAAATATACGGATGACAGTTGGCTACGGTTGTTCCACGAATCAAATCCATGGTAATTATCGGGGTTGTAATATCGGTACAAAATCTTTTTGTTGCACGCTGAACTTCTGACTGCAAACCATCGAGTTCGGGGCCCCTATTGGTCGCCAGCTGCCTAATCCAAAAGGAGGGGGAGAGTTGAAACCTCCGTCCTTGTGTATAGATATCCTGCTTAGAATCTAAAGGAATTCTAGATACCAAAAAGAGTGTTGTAGATTGCGATAAAGCAGTGCTTCTCAAATTTTCAATATTCGCGACCCAATTTTCAGTTAGAATATTCTTCGCGCCCCCCTACTTATAGTAACAATGTATAGAACGTAACTGTACTTTGATGGTAAAACTACGATACAATACGACTTTAATTACAAACTGTACTAATTATCAAGATATAAATAGTTTTATATATAACTAGCTGGTATACCCGTTTTACGCACGGGTGAACTGAGAAATTAAACAACACAGATTGAAGGATAAAGAAGTTTTTAATGAGTTAATTTTACGTGAATTTGAAATTAAACAAAAAAAAAAAAAACTTTTTGCCTACCTCAGCTAAACAAAAAAACACACCTTTGTTAAATTTTAAGTATGTAGATCTAATAGCTGATAAAAAAGATTCTTTTTGTTGTTGTTTATAATTCCCCGTAACACTCTTGAGGGTCGATTTTTGAAAATAACTCCCTAAGCTGATCTCTGCTCAGCAAAAGTAACACATTGTTAAAAGTGCTGCGCAAAAACGCTTAAAATAGAGTAAATAATTTATATCTGAAAGTATAATATATTAATATTACTTTCTGTTGTATTTATTTTATGTTAAAATTGTAATATTCTCAAGCAACGCCGTTTCTTAAATTATAGTGGCTATAATAGAGATTCAATGAAAAACACAGTGAAATGATAATGATAGTCAAGTTGGCAAATGTCTAGCTACTTTCATAGCTCGAGCTTTATTAGAGCTTTGTAAGACCCGCCGTGTAGGGGTACGATGCACGTTAATGCTTTAACTACCGCATTATGATTTACTGCAGTTTTTTTTTCATGCAATATATATTTTTTTTGGATCACTTCATTGAACATTAAGGGATATACATAAACAAAATACTCCACTTTGGGAAATTTAATCCGTTAGAGATAATAAATTAATTAAAGATATTCCACTGTAAAATTAATTATATACACCGTTCACTTAAAATAAATAGTCAAATCGTTTTCTAAAGTCTTCATTAACATACAAAAACAAAGACACTTAAATTTTGACATTAACTATTTTTTCGGGACCAAAATAATAATCTTTGCAATGCGCTGAAAATGCATATCTGCTGCAAAACTGTTCCCCTTTCCCGCTAAAATACTCAACATAAGACCCATGCTGCCATATATCTTGGAAGAGTGGATTTCAAAGAATATTCCTGCTAAGTATTGGTAGAATATTCTTTCTAAGTTGGCGTGGTGTGGTAGTTAGGAGAAAGGGGTGCCAGCTCAGGTGTCATCCACGTCACTTGACCATGGTTCAAAATTACGTGATACGTTGCCAAAAGCCCTTGTGTAGCTGAACAGAGCGACGTTAATATTCACTCACTCCAAAAAATACAGTACAGTAGTTATAATTATTTTTATACTTAAAAAAGCAATATCCGCCAATTCAATTAAAATTATAGCGTTATAATTAACTACTAACCACAAACAAATTATGGAAATATGTCCAAATGATGTAGTGTGAAAGACAAAGTTTATCTACTGTAAGTACCAGGAGCAATAAAAGTATTTATTTTGAAAAAATATCAATTTCTTACTACCAAATGTGCATCATAAAATCATTAAAAAACATTCAAATAAACAGAGATTTATAACAATCTCTCCCTTCAAAACTTAATTTTATTCTGAAATAAAATAAATTAGTGATTATGCTATTTACAGGAATTAATTAGAAGCGAGTGCCTTGCGTAGCCAAAAGAAAAAGAGTTCTTTCACAAACAAAAGATAGATATATGCTGACGTGGGCTTTTTTGCAGCACAAGCGAGAATTGCTTGCAGAAGGCAGAATTTTTTCCTACTTACTTGACAAATATCGTTATATTTTGGGCACTTTTCACAAATCTTTATAAATTATAGCCTATGTGTCATTCTGATGTATAAGTTATATTACGTTAAAGTTTCATTAAAATCCATTCAGTTTTTTTTTTTTTTGCATGAAAGACCCACAAACATCCTCACAAACTTTCGCATTTATAATATACTAGCTGTATGGCCCGGCGTTGCACGGGTTTTCTGTACTTACATAAGCAAAAGCTTCAGTAAAATATACTTTTTCGAAATTTCTTTGTGTTGCACAGGCTGTTGCAGTTTTAAGAAATTGTATATATTTTTCAGAATTAAAAAAAAAAAATATGCAAACATTCATATGTGCATTGGTAAAATTATCGTAAAACATGACAAATATAATTGATAAAAGTGTCTATTTTATTTTTGTTTAACATTTTAAACTATTCTTTTAAAAAAAATTTAAAAATTATCGGTTTTATTATATTTTTCAAAAGTAATATATGGCTAATTATGTTTCGTTTATTATTTTTATATGTGTGTAAAATGAATTTCATATTCAAGAAATATTGTTCTAAGTGGTATGTAAATGAAAAAATATAATACAAAATTATATTATGTTCAGTAAAACAATGAAAAAATATTTTGAAATTAAAACTACTTTTATAACTTTAGTGAACGCTTGAAATATCATAAAAGGCATAGAAAATAAGGATGGCAATTAATAATGAACCATAATATATGTGGACATTACTTTTATTTATTTTTTAACTTGTAGTGGATATGACAGTGGGTAATATACAGTTTCAATATAAGTTCAAATATAACAAATATAACAGTTCAAATATAACTTCAATCATTAAATTAAAAAATGGCAATAAACAAAACTAATAGTCCAACAGCATATACAGAAAGGAAAATAGTTCATTGTGTCCCTGTAGCGCAATGAATAAAATTGAGCTTTTCTTGCAAACATAATATATTTTAAAGAGGGTAGAGCCATTGCAGAACAGTGTATCCAAAAGTAAAAAATAATTTTTTTAATGAGTGTTCTCGTTGCAATTTTGCTTCACAGAAAAGAATGATTTCATAAAAACGTATATTTGAATATAAGAGAGAAAATTAACTTTCTAATAAGGTAAATAGAAATGAAAGGATGAAAATATAAATAAAAATTATAACAGAAAAGTAATAACAGCAGTATGTTTCTGCTATGGGAACTATGAGTGAAATAATCTGAAATAGATAAACCAAAAGAAAAAATTATGTCATAAACTATTTCCTTAAAATATTAATATAAATAACATACATTAAGAAGCCTTCAATTGGAAAATAAATTAAATTAGTACAAACTAAAATTGTAAGAAATAGATAAAATAAGCCTACATTGTAATAAAGCATTAAATTAAATTTTCTGAAGCATTAAATTAAGATCACATGAGGAATGGAAGTAATACTATCTAACATCTATATTGCATTTAACATAAAATTCAGATAGAAATGAAAGAATGAAAATATAAATAAAAATTATAACAGAAAAGTAACAACAGTAGTATGTTTCTGATATGGGAACTATGAATGAAATATAGATAAACCAAAAGAAAAAAAATTATGTCAAACTATTTCCTTAAAATTTTAACATAAATAACGTACATTAGGAAGCCTTCAACTGAAAAATAATAAAATTAGTACAAAATAAAATTGTAAAAAGTATACAAAATAAGCCTACATTGTAATAAATCATTAAATTAAATTTTCTGTAGCATTAAATTAATATTACACGACAAAAGGATGATATATTCTGTCTAACATCTATATTACATTAAATATAAAATTCAGATGTAATACAAAAGTGAAAAGATTAAATTAGTAAGAACCAAAATAAAAAAAAAAACTATCTCAAACAGACTTATGTTGAAAAAAATCTTAATGAACCTAATGATATATATATATATATATATATATATATATATATATAAGCAATTAACATAATCATAGTGATAATTGAAATATACATATCATATATGAACAGTATGATATGTACAAAGTATATGATCTTCCTAAAACTACATGAGAAACATATTCAATTATTTTTTGGCTTAAAACTAACTTTTGAGTCACGGTATCACAAAATTAAGCCTTAATTTTGATGAAATTACCATAACCAGTGCTGAACAAGCAAAATACTCACGGAAAATCTTAAACATGAAAAATTGAAACATAAGTATTATGATTGGCAAGTATTTGACATGGGTCCAAGAATACATAACGCATCAGACTTGTACTCTAGATTGTAGGAGAGAGAGTAGGCAGCATTTTCTTTATCTTTCTAAATAGTTTTTCTTGAAGAGCGTGTGACATTTCTGATATTTAAGTCTCCCTTCTCAATCTTCAGCAGTTTCAGAGATCTTTCCTTGCATCATTTGTAAGCAATTGGACCAATGCCAACATTCAAAATTCTGCATGTGTTATACGTGCTAAATTGTAGCAACCATGCGCTTCGTTTCATGTAATGTCAACAATAGGTTGGGATAATATGTAAGAACCGAAATGTCATAGGAAAATTTGGTACTTATGTATAGTTAGTTGCCAACTCTATTAATAACTCACCAAGTTGGCAACTACCATTTCCTATGTGTCGTCCCTGCTGAATTGGCAACAGTGTGCTTCGTTTCTTATGATGCCGCCAATAGGCTGCGATAATACACAAGTACTTATTTTTTTGACTAAATGGTCATGATATGCAGTTTGAAGTAGGCAAGAAGTAGTGCTGAAATGTACCAATATTCAGGTGATAACTTAGTTTTATGCTCTATACTTATTAATGAGCTGGATACAGATGGATTTTGTAGCCAAAGTACGCTAATACATAAAGTGCCACATAATCTAATAATCTCATAGGGTAGAGCCATTGCAGAATAGTGTACCAAAAATTTAAAAATAATTTTTTAATGAATGTTCACATTGAAACTTCGCTTCACAGAAAACAATGCTTTCATAAAAACATATATTTGAATGCAAGAAAGAAAATTAAGATGCTAAAAAGGTAAATAGAAATGAAGGAATGGAAATATGAATAAAAATTATAACAGAAAAGTAATAGCAGTAAGATGTTTCTGCTATGGGAAATGACACTCCTTGTGAACTTAAAGCGTTGTAAATCTATATAGAAGTATACTATTTTTTTCGATACCTTGGAATAATACCTCAAATAAATTACTTCAAAACATGAGAGCATTGCATATGTACATTGCATGTCTCTTCGTACAAAAGAGGATGTGCGCTATATGGCAAGCATAACAAACATTAAAAAATGCACCTCAAAAGTATAGGTGAGCATTATACGCCTTGCTCTTTATCGTCCCTTTTTTTATTCATTTCACCATTGGAATGCGAATCTAAATAACTTTGCATATCTTTCATGATATTCAACATTGATCCGCATCTGCTGATGAAGGAAGAAAAATAATAATCTTTTTTTTCAACCACAGAAAATGTACCTTCATAAAATCTTTAAAATTATATATGAAAAACAGATTGTGAAGGAAAGTTAAATCATAATGCAACACGACAAAAATTGCATTAACTCTGAATTCTAAAGTGCAAAAAAGAATTACTTTTTTGAGCATTCAATCCCATTCATAGTCTGATTTTGATGCAATTACCATAAACAGCTCAGGAAATCTTAGACGTAAATAAAAATTCGCATTAGCATTTGTATTCATGGGAGGCCGCCGGTTCCCGAGATACAATTGTAATTTTTATATTTGCCCTGTTTACAGGAAACAGCCCTCTAAGGAATTTGGGGTGTGCCTCAGGTCAACGAACTCTATGGCGGGCAAAGCGGTATTCTTGCGCGGCTTCTTAGTCCAATCAGAGTAGTAGAATTTACCGCCAGAAGTGCGAGGTGGATGTTTTTCGGAGTGGTGCGGTCGACCTTTAAAAGGGTTGGTGCGCGAACTCTCGGAGCGTTTTTCCTTACAGAGTGCTAATGGCTTCAGCCGTCCCCCGGGGCCACCCCTCTCCATCCATTCACTCACTCTCTTTCAGATAAGTAACGTCTTTTCTTAATGTATTGATAACCCATGTTCTTACGTAAAATAAATTTAATAATGTTTTAAAACTATACTATCAGTGTTTGATTTATTGTGAGATGAGTGTTTTAATTTTAGAATTAGTTAACTTAACTTGTAGTCATGATGCGATGTGAAATTAAGAAACTGGGTTCAAAGTTTTAGAAATTAAATAAGTTTAAAATAGCGTCACATCATTTCGTGCCGTGACCTATCGTTGCATTTTTTTTCTCTCCTCGGCATTATGTTGTGTTGTGAATTCTTTTTCTTCTATTTTTTCCCTCGTGAGTTTAAATTTAAATGAGATATTGGGTCACCCAATGATAATCTTAGTTCATCTGTGAAACATGTAATAATTTCTTATTGTGTACCATTGTGTTTTAATTTTTTTTATTATGATCAATCATCAGTTGTAGAATTTTTTCTCGCAGTATTTCTTTTTATTTAGATATTCAGTTGTGATTGAAAGCTCTCCTGGAAGAAGCGTCTACAGTGTAACAGGTACCGATTTTTTTCTCCATCAGTATGTTGATGTTGCATGTTTTTTTGGGTGGATCCTAGCCAAGCACACTACTTAGCGACAAAATTTTTGGCACCAAAAATTTTGGCGATAAAGTTTATAATATGGCAACCCTTCCAAATTTCCGGGTCCGGTGACTAAAATATGGCAACCCTAAAACCGGTCAAGCAAAAAAAATCGGGTGAAAAGTGGACATTGTCCATTTTCGCCCTTGACCCTGCTGTAACACGTCGAGTTAACCCAGCTCATACTTCCCCACGTATTCCGATTTTTGGCTTGATTTTACACCGATTGTTAGAATGGCTTGCGAAAGAAAATTGCTTGAAAGCGAGGCAACCACAGGAATTTTGGTAATGCTTGGAGAACAAGGGAATAAGGCTGTTTTAGATTGGGTTATGATAGAAGGATTAATCCCCTCCAGATATGAGTCTCCGAAGTGTAAAAAGGATATGCGTTTGGTTGAACGAAAGGGTACGATTGATTGTTTTGAATGGCGTTGTCGAGTACAGTCGAAAGAGAATCCCCCTTTTGCTTGCCGGAGTGTAAGAAAAGGTACGTGGTTTAGTGATAGTAGATTGAGTATTTGTATGATCTTGCGATTAACCAGGTATTGGTTTGGCAAGAGTATTTTAAAATGCTGTTTTTCCTTTATTTTACTGCCTTTATCTCGTAGAAATGCTGTTTTTCCTTTATTTTACTGCCTTTATCTCGTAAAAATGCTCTTTTTTGCCCTTTTCTTTATTTTATTTTTTGTGTAAATACATGTGTTTTCAGCGTCCCTGACGCCATTACGGAAACCCCTTTTCGTAGGATTTTTAAACAGGTACTGAGACCGTCCCCCCCTTTTTCCTTCGTTTCCGGCCCTGACGCCATTACGAAAACCCTGTTTTCTTAGGATTTTTAATCACCAGCTAAGACCGTCAACCCCCGATTTTTCTTCGTTTTCTTCCATGACGTCATTTTTTGAAACATGGGGTTTTGGCGCCATTTGGCGAAAAAAATGGCGCCAAAAACAGCAGTATGCCAGACTAGGATTTTACCGTTTTTTTTATGTGGAGTTACGCGAAAGTCTGTTAGTTAAAAGTTTTAAATTTTCGGGTTTTTTTTCTCTCCCTGCACGAGTGCTATAATTTTCGATTTGTTATCCGTTGCAATTCAATTTTGAAAAAAAAATTGATGTTAATAATAATTTGATACTTTATTTCTCATTAACATTTTATTTCATTTATAGTTTAAACATATGTCGCGTACGCGACAAGGGGAGCCCCCATTGGCTCAGCCAGCGTCTGAAAAATTTAATTTAATCGAATTGATTCCAATGTATGACGGAAGTGAATCGCTGGGAATCCGTAGATTTCTTGGCAAAATTAATGATGTGGCAGAGTTGGGTGGTTGGTCTAACGGTGAAAAAGTTACCATTCTTAAGTTAAAATTAGCGGGAATAGCTGAGGAATTTTTTTTTATCTGACCCAACTCACAGTCATTTAACCGAGTACAACGACAACGCTAGAGTTCTCATTACGAGATTTGAGAGGACCATTCCGTTATCTACGCGGCTCCAATTATCCTCGTCATGCATTCAGGGCTCTTCCGAAAGAGTGCAAGAATTCGCAGCACGCATTAATAAACTGGGAACAAAAATTTTTCAATCCAGTAATTCGATTCTAACCACAGCACCGCGCAACGCAAATGATCAATTTCTACAGTCCCGTTTCATCAGCGGGTTAAGAAACGACATTCGCAGATTTGTGTTGGCGCAAGATCCCAATACTCTAGAAGAATCTATTAACGCTGCGCTCAACAATCGCATATCTCAGCCGTTATAATGGGTTCAAAAGACAGACTCTTGGAATTTGAAAACAGCGTCCTGCACAAGCGGAATGACCCAATGGAGACCGACCAGACCCCGCCCAATGCTGAAGATCTGAAAGCATGTTCGAGAATACTTGACGTCTTTGAATACCAGTTAATCAAAAAAACCAGACTAACCTACAACCAGCAAATCCTATTCACAATGGACAATGGTTTAGTCCGAAAGAACCAGGAAAGCTACGACCTGATCGAAAAAGAAAATGGAAAACTGATGGAAGAAATCCAAGATCTAGAGGGTGAGTTGACTTTGATCGGTACTTGCTCTATAAAAAATTGCCAGCATCATTCCATATTAAACCCCTCAAAATTAATTCAGAAAGTAAATGATTCCTCTAAGCAACTAGAATTAGAATACCGAAAATCAAATGCCAAGCATTGCAATGGCAATCCTTCCCCAAACCCACCAAAAAAGAAGAATCGCCTTGACGGCTTTACTGCGCCAACCAAAGTTGTAAAAAAGCAGAAAGTCCTGCAAAATTACTCTTTTGGTGCGGCTGCACCCGTCACCACAACCAATAAATACCAGACTCTCTCTGGAAATGACGCGTTGCCGACACAGGACAACACAGCGATGCCAGTTGCCCCCCAAAATCCCCCCATTCATCTAAAATTCGAAGAAAATTACAATCTAATCATGCAAGAAATCAATAGAAAATACCCCAAGACCAATTCGAAGCTGTCTGGGGAATATTTGTTTATTTTTGCGTCAACACCTGACGAGCGCAAAGAGATCATCAGTTTCCTTAAGGAAAGAGGTGAGCAATTCTTTGCGCTCCACCCGCAAGATAGCAAACCCCCAAAAATAGTGATTAAAGGGTTGCCGATATCTACAGATATCGACGACATCAAGAAAGACCTCTCCGAGCGAGGCTTCCTTGTTAACAATGTCGCACAGCTCACTAAACTCAAATCAAAATTTAAGCTCCCCATCTTCATGGTGGAACTGCAAAAATCGCCCGATTCCCCAGACATCTTCAAACTAGACAAGTGCTGTTACTTAACAGTTAAAATCGACACCTTCAATAGACGACCAGGCCCGACCCAATATATGTCACAACTGTAACTTATTTAACCACTCCTCTAAGAATTGTCACATATAACCCGATGTCTTAAATGCGGCGAGCCGCATAGAACGGGCGACTGCCCAATAAGAGAATTAATAGAAAACCCCGTCTGCAGTAATTGCAAAGAAACCGGACACCTGGCCAACTCGCATCGCTGTGCGAAATTCCCGAAAATCCAACCTAAAAAAGGTGCTCCCTCCTTAAACAGAAATAAATCTCAAAATTCATTCAATTCCGACGAATCCAAAATTAAAAATAATATCTCCTTTACAAATGCCTTAAAAGGCAACCACCAGATGGCACCACAAACCGAAAAGTCCGTGTCGGCCGATTCAGAGGCCGAGACAACTCCAGCCCCCCAAAGAAAAGAAACCAGGATGTAATTGAAAACGATGATAGCGGAACCTTTGGGTTCATGGACGCTATCATCGAACTGAAAAAGTTCTTCGCTGAACACCCCTCTCTCATAGAGGTGGGTAAACAGCTTAGAAACGCCCAACCCCGTGAAAAGGTTGACGTTTTCTATCGTCATATCGCAAATCAGCGATAACGGGTGCGAGTTGTTTCGGACCCCCAAAATTTCTCCAAACTCAAAGTAACTTCGCCCGACCCCGCCCCCCATGCGAGTAGTCATCTCCCGATTCGTTGAGAGAAACTCTCGCAAAGACCCTCAAATACGACCGCCTAGGCGGCCGCCTACGGGAGGTAGGGACCGGCTTGCCGTCCCCTTCCTCCACCGCTTCCCTTCTACCGCCGACTTCGTCGGCAGGCCCAGATACACTTCTCCTCGTTTCTCACTGGCAATTCATTAAATTCTTAAATGACAATCAAAAAAGGGCAAATTATCGATCCAAAGTCACTCCCCAATCTTGACTGGAAGGAGATTTAGATTCCTTCGGGAATCAGGCGCTCCAATAAGCCTATCAACACCGCGCTCATCGAAGAGCAGAACTTAAAACTAAATGAAATCGCCAGTTTGTCGTCCCTACCCACAGAATCGCCGGTAATTTCAGCATTGACAGATAAGTTGCAGGAACTAAATTTGAGGGTCGGGAGGTTACAGAAGGTTAGTACAGTAATTGCTCGAGAAACGTCTAAAGGTGAATTTCACAGAAAAGTAAATGTTTTTTAGTGTTTTTATTGTGGTCTGGAGGGACATCGACAAGCAGAATGCAGAAAGAGAATAGCAGATCAACGCCCTTGAAATTCCCCCCGTTTTCGAAGAAGTGTTAGGGATGAAACTCCCGTTTCCCGTTCCTCGCGCTTTCAACCTGTCAATCAACGAAGCGTTCGTTTCGAAGACTCAACCCCTCGGCGTTTTCCACCTGTTTCACAAATAAATTTCCGTGACATGGAAAATGCAGGCGGGTTCTGGCAGAATAAAAGGAATGAAAATTTAAACTTCCGCGGAGAAAATCAATATTAAACATGAGACTATTGGGTTGACTTTCTCCCCTGCAAAGCAAAGACGAAACATTTGGTCTACCAATTGTCTACGCTAGCTCGCAGAACTACAGATTTAGAATTTTAATTGATACAGGAGCGTCCGTTTCTTTAATGTCCAATTCACTCTTTACCAAAATAAAAAACGAATTTAACGTTTCTATTCAGATTAAAGCGGTCAGTGGAGACACGGTGGAAATCCTCGGTTGTTATGAAATACAATTGCCATTGGGGGAATTTCACTTTCAGCACATATTTTTTATAACTAAGCAAGATATTAATGATAATTATTGTGCTATTTTGGGATGCGATTTTTTGAAATTATGGAATGCAGTTTTGGATATGAGAAATAACCGTTTATTAATCAACAACTTTTCAGTTCCGATTATCAATTATACGCTTACTTCGCATGCCCCGTTCAGACAAATTATATTCATGGATTTTTAAAACACAAAACGAGTGTAGGTCCTCACTCAGTCACCAGTGTTCGTGTTTACGTCCCAACATTACCTTATTCTACTACTTCGACTTCAATACAGGGTTCGGTAAAGGTAAAAAGAAAAAAATATCCATTTAGCTTCCTCTCAAATTAATATCGATCCGCAAATTAATGACACTATTGTAAATATTAGAAACGATTCTGATAACGTTGTCACCCTTAACAAGAACATGAAAATAATTACTGTCAATACTTACGAAGACTTTTCATGCGATTTTCCCGTTTCTCAAGATATTCTACCCCCCTCCCTCTCGGAGAAGGATTTCAACCTTTCAGGTTTAGACAGCAAAATGAAAAAGAGATTATTTCAACTTTTAATTTCGCACAAAAGTGCTTTCGCTCACTCTACGGTAGAATTATCCGCAGCCGCTACGGAGCATCACAGAATCAGTTTACAAACATGATTATCCCATTAAATGTCCAATTTATAAGATTCCATTCAATTTAAGAAACGAATTTCGACGTCAAATAGCAGATTTAGAAAAGGCGGGAATTATTTCGAAATCCAATTCTCAGTTTAATACTCCGGCCTTGTTTGTCAAACAGAAAGAAAAATGGCGCCTAGTTTTAGATTTTCGGAAACTCAACGAAATAACTGTGACTCAGGATTTTGTCATTCCAACATTGGACGACATTTTACATGAAATTTCAGGTTCAAACTATTTTTCGGCGTTAGACATGAAGTCAGCATTTAATCAAATTCCACTACACTTTGCGGACAGGCATAAGACGGCATTCTCTACTCCCGACGGTGATAAATATCAATTTAACAGATTATGTTTCGGTTTAAAAAACTCGCCTAAAGCTTTTCAATCAATCGCACAGGAGGTCTTGGGAGATTTATTACACAACGGAGCCTTGGTTTATATAGACGACATTATTTTATTTACTAAAACTATAGATGAACATTTTGAATTACTGAGTAAGGTTTTTGAATGCTTTGAAAGAATTCACTTAAAATTTAATCCGAGTAAATGTCAATTTTTAACAAAGAGTTCTAAATTTTTGGGGTTTGTAGTAACGCCGGAAGGTATCCTTATAGATAAAGATAAGTCCGTTTCGATTAACGAGTTTCCAGTTCCAACGGATCAAAAGCAAATTAAATCTTTCTTAGGGTGTTGTAATTTTTATAGGAGATATATTAAAAATTTCGCAAAACGAGCACTTCCATTAACGAATCTATTGAGAAAAGACACTCCATTTGAGTGGACATCTGAAACGCAGGAGGCATTCGATGATATTAAGAAAGCCATATTGAACCCACCGGTCTTAGCATTACCCGATCCAGACGCAGAATTACAAATCACAACGGACGCTTCATCTTGCGGTATTGGGGCAGTTTTAGAACAAAAGTGTCCTAACTCAGAAGTCAAACCTTTATATTTTTTTCAAAGAAATTAAATCCCTCGCAATCTAAATATAACGCAACTGTTTTGGAGTTTTTTTGCAATAAATACAGCATTAAATTTTTTTAGACCTTTCTTATTGGGAAGAAATTTCAAAGTTTTTACGGATCATACACCTCTTGCAGGATTTCTTTCGAACAAAAATCCTTCTTCTAAAATTTTGCGCTGGAAATTGGCTCTATAAGAATTAAATTATGAGATACACTATATCAAGGGTTCTTTAAATTCAGTCGCAGATCATCTCTCTCGTTATATTAATAACATCACAATAGCTTTACCCGAGTCAAAAGATCTCATTGACATGCTGCGTCAGGATCCTGTTCTAAGTCATATTATACAGAAAATTGATCAAAATGACGTTAGCCCACAAGTTAGCAACTACTTTATTAATGGGGAAGGTTTGTTATGTCATTTGTCTAAGCGCCCGTCCAGGTCACCCAGGCCTAATGCTACTAGAAAGCAAGTTTGCATTCCACATTGTCTTAAAGCTAAAATTATCGAATCAATCCATTTCGAATATGGAGGGCATCTTAAATTTTTTTAAACTTATCATCGACTCAGTGAAAACTTCTTTTGGCAAAATATGTACAAAGATACTAAAAAATTTGTTCCTTCTTGTACCGTATGTTTATCTCGAAAAAATGCTTTCAAAATTCTACAAGCCCCTCATCAACCAGTAGAACAAAGTCAAGAACCGGGAGAAACGTGTTATATTGATATTTGCGGTCCTTTAATGACCACGCCTAAGGGTAATAGTTATGTTTTCTCCATGATAGACGCATTCACAAAATACATTCATATCGTTCCACTTCCTGATATTAAGTCTAGCACGATTTCTAAGGCTTTCTTTGATAATTATATTGTACATAGGGGTTGCCCACACAAATTAGTCGTAGATAACGCTACATATTTTAAGGGGTCAGAATTTTTTGAATTTTGCAGAGTTATGGGTATTCATAAAAGACACATATCAAGTTATTCTGCTCATGTCAACGGGAGGGTAGAGAAACCCAATCAATCGCTAGCCAATATCCTTGCATCAATTACGCAAAATACAAACGACTGGGACGAGCAACTTCCGCACACAATGTTAGCATTAAACTCCGTGATTCATGAGGCTACATACACGTCGCCCTTTTTTTTAGAACATGGCACAGATATTCGATTGTCTTACACTTATGAGAAAAACTCTGACACACCACAAAATAAGTACGAATATATTGAGAAGCTTTTACCGTCTTTGGAACAAATTTTTCATAAGGTGTGGAAAAATCTAAAAGAGCAGGAGGCATCGCACATTAATCTCAGTACGAGAGCGACAAAGCAACATCATTATGATTACAAAATCGGGTCCTTGTGTTTCATTAAGACGCTTAATATTAAATCTAATTTATCTCCAAAGCTTAGACCTAAGTTTGAAGGTCCCTACAGAGTTGTAGAGCGTTTTTCTAACTTCAATTATAGAGTTCAACATGTTGAACAATTGAGAAAGAGGCTTAACACACATGTCAATCGGATGATTCCATTTAATAAGAGATTATCATATTTACACTTAAACAATTTAGACGACTTACTACCAGATCATAAGGAGGTTAAAAGTATTGTTTCAAGTCCGCGGTATAATTTAAGGACTCGTGCAGGCAATTTGGCTAATTAATTTAATTCTTATCGCGCTAAATTTTTTTTGAGGACACCGAGAATTTTGTTTGTTGTTTACATTGTTGACGCTTCGCCACTTAGAGAGAGAGTCAACACCTAGAAACGTTACCTGTTTTCATTGTTGTACCTTGTTATGTAATGAAATTGTGCTCATAAATTTTTTTTGCCATTTGTTTCATGTCCGGTTTTGATGCTTAAGTGAGACAATGTAGCATGTGGTTAATTAATATCAATGTTAGCTCTAGATAATTTTTTTTATTCTATGTGTTTCATGACAATATTTGAATTTTGTTGTTTGTGATAAGATGGAGATTTAATTTTGCTATGTGATTCATGCATGCACGTCAATAATTTTTATTTTTTATATTGTTTATATGTAAAACATGCTGTTGGCAAAAATAAATCAAATTTTGGGGTCTTTTAGACACCTGTCAAGAAATTTGAGAAGTTGTTAATGTATTCTTTTTTTTCTTATGCTCTTTGTTAGTATGTATTCATTATCTTAACTTATCTGGCTATGTTCTCAATTTCTTATGTGTTGATATGTTTGTATTGTGGATTTTAGTGTGCTCAAAACTTTTTTTCTTCCTTTTAATTAATTCGAGTGTATATTGTCAAATGGATTACGTACTTCGTTGCTAGTTAACAATATTTTTTGGTCCGAGTGTTTGAAGTGGTTCAGTGAATTGATTATGCTTACTGTGTTCACGTACTAAAATTTCTTGTGTTGTAGCTATTTCAAATTGTAGTCGATAAGGTGTTGTTAAATTTAGAGAAAGGGAAAGGAATTGGCCGGATTGTCATTAGTGTAGATATTAGATTTTGAGCGATTTAAGTGTTATGAAGATGTTAGTTTCGATAAAAGTTGGTTAGATGTTGCGCTGCTTAAATTAGAGAAACTAATTGTGTTAGAATTTGATAGCAATTGATTAGGTGTTTATGACTGTAGTACTTCGAATTTGAGACATTGAAGTGATAAAGTTGGTAGTTTTTGATAAAAATTGGTTATAAAATATGTTCATTTGCGCAGTATTTGAATTTAGAGATATTAAAGTGTAAGGAAGAGGTTAAGTTTTGACGGAAATACTTATTGCGTGTTATTTATGTTTGCGCTTGGAATTGAATTTTTTTAGATGTTAAAAAAGGTTGTCAATTTTTTTTGTGAATCTGTTGTTCTGTTTGAGATGAGATTTTAATGGTTGGAGCGAGAGAGAGAGATGTTGTGTTTGGGGATAAGTATCGGGTACATCGAATTTTTTTTCTGTGGGTATGTTTGATAGAACATTGGACTTCGTAAATGCACTTGATTTGTTGTAATTATTTTTTCCTCTCTCTCCTGGTTTCTGTTAAAATTTTGATTTGGATTCGTCATGCAAATTTAATTTGTGTGTGCGTGGTTATTCTGTTGCTTGGACGTTTTGTTTATGATTTAATTCTTGGTGTGCTTGAACGATAAAGGAAAACAACCCATCTCATGCTAGCCGCTGTCCATTTTATTCTGGCGACTCCTCTCGGAGCATTTTCATCGGCACTCCCCGCGAGTGCCACGGTCCAGGGGAAGAACTTTGGGTGTTGGCTCTCTCCTGCGCATTAGGAGGAATTTTCTCCCTCCGCCCCCCTGCTGTCGCAGGCGAGATCAGAAATTCAGCCTCTCTTTTTCTCTCTAGGGTCGCCGTCCCCCCCTTTTTTGTTTGTTACTTTTCTCTCGGAGCTACTCGATGATAACTTTTTTTCTCGACGCAATAACCTTTCTTTCGTAATATTTTGGTTTATTTTCTCGAATTTTGTGGAAATCTTCTATCTTGCATCATGATTAAAGACAACTTGGTTATTTATATTGCAATTTTCAAAATCGTATGAAACTTAGCTTGAGTTATTAGTATTGGTAACACAATTTTTTTTTCAGTTTATGAACTCTGTGCTTTTGCTACAACTTTAAGGACTTGTGTTATGCTTTTGTCAAAAGATTTCTGCTTCTTGGCTGGAGGCAAATATTGTTCAGCCCGGTCATGACTACTTGTGAGGTATAGGGTTTTATTCATTTTAATTAGGATTTTAACATTCCCGGGTTCAACTCAGAGCTAAATCAGCACAAATTAGACCTTTCCGAGGATTTTGTACGTTTAAAGAGCACATAGAGAGATTTAGATATAACTTGAAGAAGATAGTTAATGGTGGAATTCATGATTATGCGGAATTCTTGAGATGGTTCTTGGACGGAGATAGTTGGTTGTGGAGTTCAGGATCATGCGGAATATTTGAGAAAGTTCTTTTAAATAGATAGATAATTTCGATTTAACGATTATGTGGCACATTTCAGAAATTTGTTTGATGGAGATGGAAAATTTCGTTTATAATTATGTGAGATATTTGAGTAAATCAGTTGGAAGTCACCGATAGGTTTTGCTTTCTGTTGTGTTTTTTGGTTAGCTCCCAGTCATGTATCGTAGAATTTAAAATTTTTTTTCCCTTCTGAAAATAAAGTATTTCTAAACTCATACATGCACAAATCCACCACACGACATTAGGTCCACAAAGTCAGATTGTTAGTGGTCTAGCTGTGAAGTATATGTGTATTTCACACACAGTATACATTTTAATACAATAATTTTTTTTTCATGCAATTTGAATTACATCTAGGGTCGTACGGTTCTGTCGTGTCTTTTGTTATCTTCTAGTTATATATTGTAGCGTTCGTTTCAATAATTTTTTGTTCCTCACGTATCGAATTGTGTTGTTGTCTGGGTAGATGGATGGTTTCGCATGCGGTTTATGTTTGGTTGGTGAGGAAGTCATTTTTCTTTCGGTCTTCGTGTGACCCTGAATCAAACGGGTTTGTGGATGAGTTCATATGTATTTCTTTTTGGAGGTTAAGTTAATCATTTG
This sequence comes from Trichonephila clavipes, assembly GCA_019973935.1. NCBI lineage: Eukaryota > Metazoa > Arthropoda > Arachnida > Araneae > Nephilidae > Trichonephila > Trichonephila clavipes. The sequence goes on along the minus strand of BMAU01021216.1, from coordinate 383,153 downwards.
GACGAATTTGTTAATTTTTATTAAATACGTTTAATTACTTGGAACGTTCAAAAGTGATGTTGATTAGTTCTGTGTATTAATTTTTTTTGGTAATTGTATCTTTGAATTATGTGAGGCAGTTGCGAAATTTGTTTCCGGGGGAATTTACTACAAATGTGTTGGCACTCAGGTCATAGGTTACATTAACAGTTATATATATATATATATATATTTACAATTTTTTTCTTACATTTTCGACTACATTTGGAGAGTTCGCGTAGTTGGTTAGTTTTGAGTTTGGTATTTGCGAAGAGAGAATTTTGATTTAAATGCTAATTAGTATTGTTTCCGTTTGTAAATATTGAGTTGATGATATTTTTTTTGGTGTTGTAAAGGTTAAATCAGTGTTTCTCAAAGTGTGGGGCGCGAGCGTATCGAAAATTTAAAGATTTTTTTTAAAAAAAATAACCGGAAAGAGAAGTAAAACAAAATGCTTTCTTCCATAATAAAAAAAAATACACACAACAACACACTGACATAATTTGTATTTATTATCTAGCTTTTTTCCGTCATCAAATAGCTATCTTTGATCCCAAAACCAAATTAAAGAAAAAAAACATTTTGTTTTATTTGCTGCTTTTCCTCAATGAGAGATTTTTATTACGTTTTAACATAAAATATTACTCGTTAAAAAAAAAAAAAACGAAACCCAGACCCTGAGAAAAATTCTAAGAAGATAAACAATTCACCGCTGTAATTATTATTAAAATACTGTACATTAGTTGTAGAAAAAGAAAAGGAAGTCATGATTCACTTTTCAGCCAGGCTGCATAGTACGTTTGCTAATCATTTGATTGACCTTCAATCTTATGGTATGGTTATTATCAATATTAGTTCCCTCCCATCTTTCATGCGTTTGCTTTTCGCTTAAGGAAATTGTAAATAATTGAGTTTTGCGATATTTGGAAAAGAATTGATTGGTTTAACATTTCTGTAGGATAATTGAAAAGTGTCTGATTTGCGTCCTATATTATGGTCTTGTACTTTTGAATCATTTTAGTTCAGTTTTATTGATTTTTTTCTCAAATCATCAAAGAATTGAATAGTCCTTGAAAGAAGGTAAGTATACTTTCTATAAATTAAAATATTCACTAGAATTCCGATTTGTATCGTGTACAGTAAAAATAATTCTAAACAAATGATTGGGGTGACTGAGTCCCCCGCACAACCATTAATGTTAGTATCGAGTACGCGCCTGCTCCCGGTTAAACTTTTTGAAGTCTTCTCGTTTTAAATGTTAAAAAGTAACACAATTATTCTTCATCGGAATTTTATATTCTTTTCATAATTTAACATTAATTCTAAATGCTAATTGTGTGAGGTTTAAAATTACAGTTCTTTTAAACAGTTATTTACAATTATAGCATTTATCTAAAAAAAAAAATCATTTTACATTTTTGTATACAATGTCGTGCACACAGTTTTACTCTCCTTACAGTTCAGCTATTATATCAAGAACAATGTTTTATTTTTTTTAAAAAATGAACTCGTGCGAAGAGTCGGTGTTTCAGCCAGTATACGTTTGATGTATCAGTACTGAAGAAGGTATTTTATAAATAATTTCTTATTACTGAATTTGGCAGCGGTAGCCGAGTAGTATAGGTATCGGATCGTGGCTTGCCTTGTCACGAGTTCGAGCCCAGTACCACTAAAGACCCGCCATGTAGGGCAGCGATGCATGTTAAATCTGTTGAGAGTTGAAACTTTTCCCGTTGGTGTGGTGTGGTAGTTAGGAGAGAAGAGTGCCAGCTCAGGTGTCATCCACGTCACTTGACCATGGTTCAAAATTACGTGGTCCGTCGTCAAAAGCCCTCGTGCAGCTGAACAGTGCGACGTTAATATTCAATCAATCAATCTTATTACTAAATTAAGAACAAGTTTAATAATTATTAGGGATTTCCACGGGCTTTTCTTGTAGAGGAAAGTTTTTCAAAGGAAGGTTTTAATATCAGAAATTGACACTTAAAGAGTTATTTTTCTATATTTAGCTGAGATCTATATTTTGTCTTCAAGGCATCCACTGCAGAAAATCCAGTCTGCAAAAGGTAGGATGTTGAAAATGGTAATAGTATACGAAGTGCTTTTGTTTTCAGTACAGATAATTCCTCATCCACCTCTACCCCAAATTCAAAGAGCGATTTATTACAAAATTGCCTTTTAATTTTCACTGCATGTGAAATCTATGAAGATTTCTTCTTCGGAAGTTGAAAGCCCTTCTGAGTATCTTGAAATAGATCCCTAATCCACTCGTAACTTGCTACCAAGCTGTCCTCATCCAGAAAATACTTTTTAAAATTCTTTGCCCACATAGCTAAATGATTTTACATGTTTTAAAAACAACTTTCACATGTTGTTCTACAGATTTGTAAGTTTTAACACATATCGAGCTGGGGCTTTTTTTCCATCATTTACTTCAGTAGTGGTAAATCCAAAATTTAAGTATTTTTGAGAAGATCGCCTTGATTTAATTTTCGGAACCATGCTCGTTCGTCTGTGTACTTGTTGATTCTTTATTATGGTCGAATGTTTGCTTACGACTTAAAAATGTATGTATGATATTGTTTTTAATCTACTGCCGTAAATACTTAATTACCGTGAATTACAATTAACGTGGAAATTTAAAAAAAAAAAATGTACATTCAAGCTAGATTCGGTAGCTATAGGAGTATCGAGTCGACCAAAACTGACTGGAATTGTACGAGGAAAAGCATTTTTACATGTTTTGCGCAGACGTCCGATAGGTTGCCCAGACTTACGCAAACGTACCCTATAATGCCAGATGTGATGGATATGATAGAAAGCGACATTGACTAGACTATTTTTCTAATGACATTTGTGCTTTGAGAAATGAATGCTGTAGGAAATAAATCTTTAATTAAATACATCATTTTACGATCTGTTCCAATTTAAAAATTAGAGAAAGAAAAATAACATAATTCTAAGTAATATATATTTTAAGTAATTTTCTTAAAATATATATTACTTAAAATATACACAAAATTTAATATACTTATCGTATTAATTTGTACGATTTATAATTAAGATCGTATTGTAACTTTAGCGTCTCTCTCTCAAAGTGCATTTTTATTGCAGTAAATACATTATTGTTGTACAGGGGGCGAGACAAAAATTATGATTGAAAATTGGGTCGCCAGTATTGAAAGTTTGAGAAGCACTGGGTTAAATGGTTAGGTACGAATATTTTTTTTTGTTTATTAATTATTTACAGGAGATAGATAAATTTGAGTTAATGATTTTGTGGAATAGTTAAAAAACTTATTGAAGGAGATGGATAATTTTGAGTTTATAAGTATGTGGTAAATTTGAGAGAGTTGTTTGATATGGAGATGGAAAATTTTGAGTTTATAATTATGTGGTATATTTGAGAAAGTTCTTTGATATGGAGATGGAGAATTTCGAGTTAAGGATTGTGTGAGATTTTGAGTAAATACGTTGAAGCACATACATAATTTTTATTTAATGGTATTGTGGAGAAGTTGATTAATTATTTGAAAGTTACAGATAAGTTTAGTTAGTGTTATTGAGGTACAGGATATAGATAATTTTGAGGTAATGGTATTTTGGAATAGTTGAAGAATCATTTAAAGGTTACTGAGAATTTTGAGTTAATGTTATAGAGCGATATTTGAGTAATTGATTCGATGGTTATCGATGGATTTGAGTTAGCGGTATGGTTGAAAATTGAGGATTTTTTAAAATTTTTTACGAGTATATACAGAGTGTTTTTTTTCCAGGTATAGAAGTTTAAGATGGCATTACTTTCCAAGATGGCGACCGATTTAACAGCTGTGAAGTGATTTATTCTCAGTTTGGTTTGGCAATTCATCATGAATAGACTCACGCTTGAACAATGCTTTCAAATTGTGCAATTTTATTTCGAAAATAATGGTCGATTTTCATAAGCGAATTTTGTTTAGCGATGAAGCGCACTTCTGGTTGAATGGCTACGTCAACAAACAAAACTGCCGCATTTGGAGTGAAGCTAATCCACAAGTGTATGTCGAAACACCGTTACATCCAGAAAAACTGACTGTTTGGTGCGCTTTATGGGCTGGTAGAATCCTTCTTCAAAAACGATGAAGGCCGCAACGTTACAGTCAATGGTGATCGGTATAGAGCCATGATTACTAACTTCTTCATTCCTGAATTGAACAATCATGATGCCCAGGAGCTGTGGTTCCAACAAGACGGCGCAACATGCCACACAGCTCGTGCCCCAATCGATTTATTGAAAGACACGTTTGGTGACCGCCTAATTTCACGTTTTGGACCTGTGAATTGGCCTCCAAGATCTTGTGATTTAACACCGCTAGACTATTTTCTGTGGGGCTATGTAAAGTCATTGGTCTATGCGGATAAGCCACAAATGCTTGACCATTTGGAAGACAACATTCGCCGTGTTATTGCCGATATACGGCCACAAATGTTGGAAAAAGTCGTCGAAAATTGGACGTCCAGATTGGACTACATCCGAGCCAGCCTTGGCAGTCCTATGCCAAAAATCATATTTAAAATGTAATGCCACAATATTATCTTTCGAATAAAAAAAATTCATGTCAATCGAATAATACATCGTTGTTTTATTGCAATTTAAAGTTCTATACCTCTCAAAAACACACCCTATATATATATATAGTGAACCATTGTGATGAATTTAATTATTTTTAATTAATACATTGAATTACTTGGAATGTTAATAAATGATGTTGATTAGTGAAGTGAAAATTTTTTTTGGAATTATGTTGTTTAATTATGTGCAGCACTTGAAATATTTTTTTTGGTTAAATTTACTTTACTCCGAATGTGTTGCCACTTATGTCATGAGTTGCATTATCAATTTTATGTTCACAATTTTTTTTCTCTTATATTTTCAACTGCATTTGGGGGATTTCTAGAATTCATTTCTCAATATGGAAATTCACATGTATTGAATGTAGAAAAAATGTTTTTTTTCCTTCTCTTTTTCTTTTCTCTCAAATTTTTTTAAAAGTATTAATCAATATAGTTATTTTTTATAATCGGATTTGCTTTTTTTTTGTCTTGATTGTGCATTCTGTTTCTTGTGTTGGTGGTTGCCGGCGATCGTCCTATCGCTGGAAATAGGATGTTCTGTTTTTTTTCCACCTTTGTAAACATTGGGGGTGCATCCTGATCAAATGCACACTCATAGTTTGCAATTCTGAATTTAATTGCATTATTTTTTTATTTTAAATTGTAACCAATGCTTGTAGTGAATTTTTTAAATTTCTTAGGCTACTAAGCATTCTCAGAGGTTATATAATTTTTTTTTACATATGCACACTCATCGCTTGAATTTCTAACTTTTGATTTGCAATATTTTTTTAACAAAAGATTGTAATCAATGCTCTTAGTGAATCATTGCAATTTCTTATGCTTTGAGCATTGTTAAGGTTACAATAATTTTTTTTGGTGGTCTGATACATGCACATTATGTTATTCATGTCATGATTTCGATGTTATATGGTTATGCTGTGTTTGTTTTCTTAGTGCTCTCATGGTTCCGTTTATTTTTTTTGGGGGGGGGGGATTTTTTTTGTCTCAACTAAAATTGTCACATTCTTTTATTGTTTACGTCTGTTTCACTTGTAATTATTTCTTTATCACAGTTTTTTTTTGTGATGTTTGTATGTGTGCTTATTGTGTTAGTGTCAAAGCTATGATATATGTATGTTTTGAATTTACTATGCATTACTTGATTTGATATTTTTGTCTTTAGTGTCACACGAATAATTGGGATTATTCAATTTATTTTATTTATTATTTTATATATGTAGTCCTTGTGAATTGTTCGGAGACCCATGTCTCATATCATTCGATAATTATTTGTTCGGAACATGAATTTAATTGTAGTTGTTAGTAGTTGAATTATTTTTTTTTCTTTTTCTCTCTCCTCTCGCAACGTTTAAGGAATTAGGATTAACATGCATTATCTTGATGGGGTTTTTTTTGTGCCAATTTTTTGTTTAATAATTCTTTTTAGCCAACACTTCTTGAATTTTTTTTTTACGTTTGAGTGATTGGTGGAGGAGTTGGGAACCTCGGGTATCTGAAAGCCCTGTGGATGAGTGGGAAATTTTTTTCTCCCTATTTTATATACTCTACTGATGCTGGCTCTCCTAGGAGAGTGTTCGTGTTTTCTCTCTTTCAGGTGCATTGGGATTAGTTTGCATCACGAGATGAACCCCGACGAGAGTCAGATCTTCGGATGTACCCCCTTGCACCACGAGAAGAACCCCTACAAGATTCAAACAGCACCGGGTTACTACTACAAGGCCGAGGAACTGTTACGCTAAAGTTTCTCCAAGATTACGACGCTCCAGACATCGTTTTTCTTGTTTTTCTCCCTTCGAGACGTGAACAGTCGTTCGTGACCAGGAGTCCGTGAGTGCCTGTTGAAAGGACGACGGGACTTTTGATATTTTTTTGCATTTCGATATGGACATTTTCTTCAATGAATTTTCTTGTGTTGGAACTGCTGACGCTATTGCATTTTGTATTTACATTTTCTTCAATGAATTTTTTGTGTTTCTTTACTTCTAGTTTTGTTAATCTGAAAGAGGGGAGGAGTGATGGGAGGCTGCCGGTTCCCGAGATACAATTGTATATTTTATATTTGCCCTGTTTACAGGAAACAGCCCTCTAAGGAATTTGGGGTGTGCCTCAGGTCAACGGACTCTATGGCGGGCAAAGCGGTATTCTTGCACGGCTTGTTGGTCCAATCAGAGTAGTAGAATTTACCACCAGAAGTGCGAGGTGGATGTTTTTTGGAGTGGTGCGGTTGACCTTTAAAAGGGTTGGTGCGCGAACTCTCGGAGCTTTTTTCGGCTCCATTAATGTTACGGAACTCGATGCTATTCTCGCCCATAATAATAGAACCTTTCTCTTTGGAGATTTCAATGCAAAACACTCGAGTTGGAACCCAGGGAGAAGTAATGCCAATGGTAATATTCTTAGCAATTGGGCTGTCAGCTCAGCTATTGATATTATCGCTCCAGACACTCCAACACATTTCAATCACAACGCTCCAAGCACTGTTATTGACATAGGCTTTGCAGCTAATTTCTCACACTCTAACGTTTTTACTGTAAATGAACTTAGCAGTGACCACAATCCAGCTATTTTCGATTTCGTAATTAACTGTCAATTGCCACCTTTACTACAAACACTTAAAACTCTACTAACTGGATTAAATTTCAAGAAATTCTTCATTACAACATGCCAGGAAATCCTACGGTAGATAATTTGGACCATGCCGTTCAAAATTTCAGCAATATTGTCTCGGATGCTATTAATACTTCCACTTCCACTAGAATTTCTAAAACTTCACACCTCCGCCTTCCTATTAACATTAGAGAGCTCATTAAAACTAAAAATAGATTCCGTAAACTTTGGAACAACACGAGATACCCTCTTTATAAAAGGGAAGTTAATGCTCTCGTTAGGCAGATTAGGAACGAAATCAACGAACATAAAAACAGGACCTGGAAAAATCTTCTTTCCTCGTTAAATGTTGAAGACAATTCTCTTTATAATTTGCATAAAAGAATTACAAAAAAGTATACAGTCATACCACCTCTCCATGGTCCGAGTGGTTTGGCTTTCTCTGATTTCAAAAAAGCGGAGGCTTTCAGAGACACACTAGAAGTCACTTTTCAAGAAAATGCTGAACTTTATAGTGACGACAAAAATTGAAGAATTCGAAAGTTTAGTGAATCCCTATTTCGACAACTTCAATACACTTACACCTCCCCTCACTTCGCCCTTAGAAGTACGAGGCATCATTAAAAAATTACCAAATAGGAAGTCACCCGGCCCAGATTAGATTCCAAATATTGCTTTAAAATATCTTCCTATTAATGCTATTACTCACTTAACTAAAATTTACAACAGGTTTTTCATTAACTGCCACTTTCCTACACAGTGGAAAATAGCAAATGTAGTCATGTTGCCAAAGCCAAATCAGGATCATAAATTTAGTCAAAATTACAGGCCAATATCTTTATTAAACACCACTGCTAAGATTTTCGAAAGAATAATTTTAAACAGGATTAAAACTCACTGCAAAGCCATAGATTGCATTCCCCCGGAACAATGCGGGTTCCGGGAGGGCCATTCTACGCTACATCAATTGATACGTGTCACTAATATTATAAATGAAGGCTTCGCCAGCAAACTATACACTGTAGGTGTCTTTTTGGATGTCAAAAGGGCATTCGACAAAAAGTGGCATGATGGCCTCACTTACAAAATGATCAAACTCAAATTCCCTGCTTATTTAATTAAAATTATTTACAATTATTTACACAACAGAACCTTCCGGGTTCGTGTAAATAACACATTCTCTGAAATGGGTTTTTGTCAAAGTGGAACCCCGCAGGGTTCGGTTCTATCCCCGTATCTTTACAACATATTCACATATGACTTTCCAGATCACCACACTGTCAGTACATGTCTATTCGCAGATGACTCGACAGCGCTCACTCAGGGTATCCAACTCAAGTACACAATTAAAACTATGCAACGCTTCCTCAACAAACTAGAGAATTGGTTGACAGATTGGAAAATAGCAATAAATGTAGAAAAAACACAAGCCATTGTTTTCAGAAAATGGGCCGTCATTGACCCTCAAACTGAACTCACTCTTTTCGATGACAACATTCAGTGGGTCCCGGTCGTTCGTTACTTGGGCTTACATATCAATAGTCGACTAACTTACAAGAATCATTCTTACAAACAAATTCTGGGGTAGAATAGCGTTAGCTATCTCTCTTATTGGGAAAAGCTCTCCTCTCTCCCTGGAAAATAAAGTTATTCTTTACAAGCAAATTCTGCGTCCAACAATAACGTATGGGTCCCCCATTTGGGGGGCCACGGCCCCGACCCACACAAAACGCATTCAAATTATCCAAAATAAAATTCTTAGAATTATTGCTTACGCACCTTGGTACGTTAGAAATAGTGTCATTCATCACGACTTACACATGGAGCCGATCGATAATTACATCACTAGAACTTCTAGAAATGTTTTTACTTTTATTCAAAATCACGACAACCCAATAATTAAAGCACAAATACTATTCACGTATCCTCACTCTAAACTAAATTTTGCTTACAAAACTACTAAATGGAATCTGCCCTTGAAACCGCCGTAATTACAACAAAAACACTTAATTGCTACACTTAACAACATTCATATGCATTTGCCTTACATCAGAAATGGGATCAGTGTAAAAGCTGGTTCCTGCTTCGACTTCAACTACTGTGCCGTCTGCAAGTTTCTCTTGCAGACTCCTTCCATTTTTCACCCCAGCTGCAAAAAAAAAAATCCAGCAGCATTTTCCATTCCCACTGCGTTTTTGGTGCTCCTCGAACGCGTTTTGGGGCTGTTAAGCCCCCCCTTCCTTGCGCTCTTCCATTCCTCGCCTTCGTGACGTACTTCAGTTTCGTTTTCTTCCTCCAGCCTCCCCCTGCGGGGGAGTGTATTCAGATATTGATTCTCCTTGGTACTTTTTCTCCGCTAATTTGGGTATAAGCGATTTATTTCGCTGGCACCCGTTAAATCTAATTTTCGTTTCTCGGAGCTTTTTTCCTTACAGAGTGCTAATGGCTTCAGCCGTCCCTCGGGGCCACCCCTCTCCATCCATTCACTCACTCTCTTTCAGATAAGTAACGTCTTTTCTTAATGTATTGATAACCCAAGTTCTTACGTAAAATAAATTTAATAATGTTTTAAAACTATACGATCAGCGTTTGATTTAGTGTGAGATGAGTGTTTTAATTTTAGAATTAGTTAACTTAACTTGTAGTCATGATGCGATGTGAAATTAAGAAACTGGGTTCAAAGTTTTAGAAATTAAATAGGTTTAAAATAGCGTCGCATCAGTATTCTTACCTATAGCATCACTGCATTTAAATTGGTATCAGGCGAACACTGTGCTATTTCCTACCAAAATCTTACAAATCTTTTTTGTTTCATAAAAAAATCGTTGTTGTTTTGATATCAAGGAATGATTCGTGTGGCGCCAATTTGGTTGTAGTGACACTAATAGGTTAATACTTAAAAATCTAACTTAAATCACGATATCTGAAATCGTATAATCCCAATAAGTTTTGCATTGAGTTCCATTTTCTTTTTGTTATCCTAATATTATAGTTGCAAAAGTTTGTATGTATGGATGTTTGTTACTCTTTCATACAAAAACAACTGAACGGATTTTAACGAAACTTTACAATAATATAGCTTATACAATACTACAATTTGTTCTTGCTTATTGTAGTTTTAATTATATGATACCGTGACTCATGTTTTTAAGTCAAAAAATGTTTTGTGAAGCTTTTTGTAAACAGAAGCTTAGATAATGTGGTTATGTATTAGCATCACCACAGCAAAATTGGTGTCATGTGAATCACACCTTAATACCAAAGCAACAACGATTCTAACATGTTTTATATAAAATCAATCAGATTTGGGCGAAAAATCGTGCGATTCATGAGGCGTCAATTTGGCTGTGGTGACGATTATACGTAAATACTGATAATAATTACTTATTCTTTAACACAAATATCAGTGGATTATTTAAGACAATGAAATTCACTTCTTCCCTGCTTTTATTCTTATGTTCTAAAACAATAATAATCTGTTACAAAAAACTTTATTGCTTTTCTTTGTTCAACGACACATTCTAAATCTTGCTTATTGTAACAATAAGGGGAAAATCCAAGCTAGCAATGTAACAAAAAGAGAATACAGTAATAAATAAATTCTCCTACGCACATTTTTTTAATGATTTTATTATTCACGTTCGGTAGTAACAAATTGATCCTTATATAAAAAATAAATACTTTTATAACTTCTGGACCATAATAATAAAATTTAGTTAGCATGTTTCTTTTGTTGAATTGAAATCCGCCAAGAATGCTCTGGAGGAATTGATGTTAAAAATTCTGTTTGGGCTCTATTGGATTTAGACTTGAAATTTAGCACATATATATATTTATTTTACGAAGTAGAGATCCATTTAAAGTTGCTTTTGTGGAAATTTATTTGATTATTGGGTTAAGCGAGTGCAAAAAATATTTCTACTTCTATTTTAGATATTATTAGAAATTCTTAATTCTGACCTTTTTATATCAAGAGGCGAGAGTTAAAGCTATAAATTTTTTTTCAATACAATCAAATTCTTAATGCTAGATATAAAAAATTTATGAATATGTAAACAGTATTTATTTATTCAACATCGTGAAATACACAATGAAGCGGGTGGATAATGGCTAGTCAGCTATAATTTTGTACTATTTTGCAACTGATGAAACATGGAATTAGCCAATAAAAGAAGAAAAGCTTTTCCAGACCAAATTGTCACGCTATTAGGTTGGAAGTACGTAAGATGTAACGCTTAAGTGTACCGATATTCAGGCAATGATTAAATTACTACCTTGATATCAAAATCAGATAAATTGTAGCCCAAACAAAACACTAGATTGATAAAACAAAAAAAACATGTAAAAAAATCTTGTACGTAAAAAAAAAATTAACTTAAATCACACAATATTGGCAATTTGTTAATCCCAATTAGTTTTAATTGTCATTTCTTTCAGTTACATTTTTCTACTTTTTTGTTACAATGGAATTTGACAATAGAGTAAAAGGATACTTACGTATCGGCGTCATCTCAGCAAAATTTGCGATATCAAAACAATAGATTCTTACGTGTTTTATATAAAAAAGAGAAAAAAAATCAGTCAAGTTTTTGTGAAAAAAAGTGCCACTTTGGCTGCGGTGATACACATACGGATGGAATGGAAGAAAAGGTTGGTACTTGCGTTTTATCGCACCCCAATGTGAACATTCAAAATAACTCTCCAAGTTAGCAGCTTTGATCTTCGCTTAGAATAAACTTGTGTTTGCAAATGTTTTTATTAAAGTTTAAATTTTTTAAGGGATTAATTTTTAAGTTAAAATTTCCAAATTTCACTCAACGGTAACATTTTTTTAAAAAAAAAGTACTGCGTTAATGAATTCTTGAAAAAAGGGTTTTATTTTAGCAATAATCTGTTTTCCCATTAGTTCAATTTATCACTATATTCTCTTTTTGTTATACTGCTAGCTAGGATTTTCAACTTTATTGTTACAATAAGCAAGATTTAGAATTTGTCGTTGAACAAAGAAAAGCAATAAAGTTTTTTGTAACAGATTATTATTATTTTTGAACATAAGAATAAAACCAGGTAAGAAGTGAATTTCATTGTCTAAAATAATCCGATATTTGTGTTAAAAAATAAGTAATTATTATCAGTACTTACGTATAATCATCACCGCAGCCAAATGGTATCAAGGTGTGATTCGCATGGCACCAATTTTCCTGTGGTAACACTAATACATAAGTACCACATTATTTAAGCATCTGTTTACAAAAGGCTTCACAAATCATTTTTTGACTTAAAAACTTGAGTCACGGTATCATGTAATTTAAACTACAATAAACAAGAAAAAATTACAGTTTAGAAAATAAACAAACATAAAACTGTGTGAAACTAAAATAGAAATTATAGTATTAATTTAATGCAAAACAATTCATTTCCCTAAGACATGGGAAATCTAATGTTATATTTGTGTTGCAAATACAAAAAATGAAATTTAGAAAAAACATTTTTTGTACGACAACTTTTTTGAAAAACGAATGTAATTCCACCCCAAAGAGTTAAAAAAAACTATAAATAAATATATTAATAATAAAATGTGCTAAAATACCCCCAAAAAACTGCTCTTAACATTAATTTTCGCAAAGTTGATTTGACACGATTGATGACATATCTCCATTTAGCTGAAAAATCGCTTAAAAATTTTAAATATAAAAAATTTAAACATGAATAAAATAAACAAATAAATAGGAAGTAACGTAGAGTATAGTAGAAATTATAAAATTACATCCTTTTTTTTAAAATTAAGTAAAAGGATAAAATGCCTTTAATGTAAAAATGGTTCGGAATATTTTCAAATGGATAATCAAAACAAATGAGACTGTTGCCAAAACAACTAACTAAAAACCCAGTTGTTGAAAAAAATGGAAAAAAATCGTTTAAAAATTTAATTTTAAAAAATCTAAAGCGAATTTCGAAAAAAAACTCTTCGTAGTGCACATCATCAGGACCTAGAATAATTATGTGCCAAGTTTCATACTTCTGGGTTGCTTAGTTTGGGCTGTAGAGATGAAACACACACGCTTAATTCTTACTTTATTAATATAGATATCTAGATTTTGTTTATGAGACAACCCCAAGGAAGTCGCTAGTAATTGCTAAACTTTTTTTTAATTGAATATTGATAAATTAACTATTAAATACTTTGTGCAGTACTGATACATTTATAAGTAGTGTATATATTATATCAATGTGAATGTGTATTTCATTATTTATTACATAAGAATGTATTTTATTTTGTAATTACTTGAAATTGCAAATTATTGTATTAAATTGCTAATTATTTTAAATATTTTATTTTCTATTTTTCGTGATACGCTCGCCCTCTCCCCTAAGTAGGTTTATCTCGCTTTCCTTGGGAGAGCACCCTAGTTTGCGAAACGTTGCGATAAAGATTTTATTTCGAGTTTTGAGAACAACTTTGCGCAGTACTCATACATTTATAAGTAATGTGTATTATATCAGCGTGGATGTCTATTTCATTTTTTATTATATAAGAATGTATTTTACTTTGTAATTATCTTAAATAGTTTCGATTTTTCGCGATATGCTCACCTCCCCCAAGTAGGGTTATCCCGTCCTTCTAGGGGGGCACGCCCCACAGTTTGAGAAACGTTGCGATAAAGATTTTATTTCGAGTTTTGAGAACAATTTAAAAACCGTATGCATGAAACAAAATATGATTTGGGAAGAAAAGCCAAGTGATTTACATAATAATTTGTCCGATAGCGAAACGAAGATTTCATAATCTGTACATATAAATAAAAATGAAGTGTCTGTTTGTAATTTGAAATTAACAGCTTTTTACTAAATTCATTTAAAAGTATATACGGTACTTATCTGAAAAAATCTATTTTTAAAATTTTTGTCTGTCTATCTGTCAGTCTGTTTGTTCCGGCTAATCTCTGAAACGGCTGGACCAATTTTGACGAAACTTTCACTGGCAGATAGCTAATGTTATAAGGAATAACTCAGGCTGATTTTATTATAGAAAAAAAAAATTAGGGTTCCGCGAAAATAAAATTAAAACCAATGAAATGGTGAACAATATCCGTTTCTAATAGGGATTGTTTATTTCAATAAGGATTATTTTTATTCAATAGGGATTGTTTTATTTTGCGAGCCTTCTGTCTCAACGTTTCTAGCAGTTATATCAAACTTTTTTGTTTGATAAGGTTACTGAGACTCACGATATTTCCCGTCCATGTCCGATTGTAATGATTTTAACAGTCTTCACTTACCCCTTGCTTGCGGCTTCGTTTCATCCTACCCAGTCCTCACCCCAGTGTCAAAAGTCACGAGTCCATCTCCCCCCCTTTCCTGCTTGCAGATTCGTTTCACCCTACTGTTACTAAGACCTGTTTTGAACTGTTGCATCATTCCAATGATTTAATTCTCTCTCAAAAACACTGAGCAACATCAATTTTTCTATAACTTAGACAGCATTTAAACTTAAATCAGGAAGTTTTTGGGTTTTACCGCATTTAATCTCACAAGGCTCCGCATTTAAATAGTGGTAAGCCAATTTCATACCTCTATTGTTTATTTCATTGCCAAACACTGCACAAAGCAGTCACAATAAATGTTCGTCTTGCAAGAGTGATTCTACAAGTGTGAGTGCGCGATGGGGGTGGCGATCGCAGAGCCAACAGGTTGTTTTATTTAGTTAAGTACGTAGGTGGTTGCTTCTTTGTTTCGTTACATTTTCACCGTTTTCTAATAATTAGAAATCAATGTTAAACTTCGTTAGGTTTTCTTTCATGGAAATAGTTCAGTTTTTTATTTACTTTGAAATCGATAAATTCTTATAGGTTATTTTATTTAGTTAAGTACGTAGGTAGTTGTTTCTAAAATAAATATTTTTAATTACGTTTTAGGTGAAAAAGTGCACTTACACCCTTTAGCTATACCTAAAAGAAAATCAAATCCTTTTAATATATATAAATAAATTGAATTGAAGTGTGTTTGTAGTTTGAAATTAACAGCTTTTTACTAAATGCACTTAAAAGTATATAAGGTACTTATTTAAAAAAAAACCAAGTTTTTAAATTTTTGTCTGTCTGTCTGTTTGTTCCGGCTAATTTCTGAAACAGCTGGACCAAATTTGACGGAACTTTTCCTGGTAGATAGCTGTTGTTACAAGGAGTAACTTAGGCTACTTTTATTTTAGAAAAAAAATAGGGTTCCCGCGAAAACAAAATTAAAACCAATAAAATAATGAACAACATCCAATTCAAAAATAGGGATTATTTATTATTACTTTTTGTAATACTCAAAGACATTTAAAAAGCATTTCTTCATGGAACAAACGTGATGACTCATTTTTAACGAAAAAGAATAATTTATTCTTACTGACTCTACTTTTAATACTGTAAGAACAAACGATTTTTTTCGTTGCTATCGCAACTAGAGTTGATATAACCATAAGAACAGAAAAACGCTTATTCTAAAAAAGCTATGAGCAATATAAGGATTAATTAAAAATAGATAATTAAAAAATATAGATAAAAAAATCCTTTTTATCAGCTATTAGATCTACAGACTTAAATTTTAACAAACAGGGGTTGTTTTTTTTATTCAGCTGAGATATACAAAAAGCTTTTTTTGTTGTTTTTTAAATGTGCAATTCACGTAAAATTAACTCATTAAAAACTTCTTTATCCTTCAATCTCTCTGTATTGTTTAATTTTTCAATTTACCCGTACGAAGAACGGGTATAACAGCTAGTTTAGATATAAAAATGAAAGATAATTGGGTTTTTAATAAACTCTAGGCGTTCTCTGTAATTTTAATTTTTTTCTCCCTTCAATTTTTTGCGCCCTAGGCATGTGCCTAAGCTGAAAAGCGGGCCTGGGACTGTCATGGGACACTCATGAGGATTACTTGACAACGGATACTAAAAGTCTATTGGAATTTATTTCCTTAGATAAAATTACGAAACGCTTCATGCTGCAAGCAGTTGGTAAGATTTTGGACCCATTAGGGTTAATTTTGCTTTCACCGTTAGAGTGAAATGTCTCATTAAAGATTGAGAAGAAATTCAATGGGACGACCCTTTACCAACTCATATTGAAAAAGAGTGGAAAAAATGGTGTGAGGAGTTAACCCACTTAGGCAGGCTAAAAATACCCCGATTAGTTCTAGATTATACTTTGCTAGAAGATGATGTTGAGTTGCATAGCTTTTGCGACGCCAGTAAAAAGGCATATGCCGCAGCCATATATTTGAGAACTAAGGAATAGAATTTCTTTTAAAATTGTGACTTCAAACAGACATGTAACACTATTAAACTGTGTAACACTGCCCAGACTAGAATTACTCGGAGAATTACTCTAGTCGCTGCTTGCCTAGCATCTAAGGTGAAGAAGATCGTGAATCTTAAAAGATCTTGTTTACAGTATCACTGGACTGATTTCAAAATAGTTGTTTTGGATAAAGGGTAACAAAACCCGATGGAAACAGTATGTTGCTAACCGAATAAATGAAATTACCAGCCTAACGGATCCCCACTCATGGTACCATTGTGCTGGTAAAGGAAACCTGCACACTTCCTCTCTCGTGGACTGAGTACTGACTGTCTGGCGACAAATTTCAGATGAACAGGTGCAAAATTTTTTGACAGATCCTGAATTTCCTAAAAATTTTCAACAAGTTGTTCCTGAGTTAGACTACCTCACAGAAAATGAAAAAGACATTGCAGTTCTAGAAAGGAAAAAATTGCTTGAAGCTGAGAGCAATATAGAGATTGCCTTGCTGAATAGCCATTCCTCTAGCATCCTTGACGAACTTTTAGAACTTGCCAATAATTACTTCAAAGTTATTAATATTTTGTATTATATTTTCAGATTCATTTACAACAGTAGGAGTAAGTCTAAGAAGGTTGCGCCCCTATCTGTAGCCGAATTCAAGGAGTCAGAAATTAAATTGGTTAATCATGCCCAAAGACCCTTGTTTGATAAAAAAAAAAAAAAAAAAGAAATTCTAAGTAATAATTCTAATTTATTTCCATTTGTAGATGGAAAGAAATAGTTTGTGTAGGGAGAAGATTAGAAAATGCTTCTGTGCCATATTTTCATAAGCATCTTGCGATTTTACCAAAAGGTTTAAAATTAAGTAAGCTTTATTTTAACAGCTTGCATACAAGACTCTTTCACTTTGGATTGTTTAATGCAGTATGACAAAAGTTTTGGCCTTTGAGCGAAGTAGCATAGCAAGTAAAACCATTCATCAATGTGTGACGTGCTTTAAAAGCAGACACATTCTTTCTTCACAAATTATAGGAGATTTGCCCAGTGAAAGAGTAAACGTATCCAGAGCCCATTTACTTTTGCTGGACTTGATTTATGCGGTCCCTTTTTACTTAAATATAAAAATCAGAGAAAAGGAACTCTAAATAAAGTGAGAAATGTCAAGGTTAAAACTGAATTATCTATTAGTAAACTAGCTGTTCTCCCAATGGATATAAGTGAATTGTGTGTATTTGTATTGCTATTTTATATTTCATTTGTATAAAATTGTCCATTTCATTTTTATTATTGCATTTAAATTGTTTAATTACTGTACTTTAATTACATTCTAATTATGTTATTTTATGAGTTCTTGCATGTGAACATATATGGCGCAAGTGCGCCAACGTCATGCGTTTCGAAGCAAATATTCTTCACTGCCGCGCTGTAGTGGCACATGTCTGTGAGATAATGGAAACAAGAGCGTAGCTTGTCCGTCCTTGAAGAATAACAACAAAACTAAAATAAACAACATTGAAAAAAACTTTGATTACTGTACTACTAACGAAAATCACACACAGAAGGAAAGGAAAACCTCATTTTATAACAACTAAAAAGTTGGTAAGTTTGTAGTAAATACATTAGCCATTAGTCATCTATCAGACCTTATAAAATATTTCATAAGATTTTAAGGAACTAATCGCGAAAGTTTACTGAGTTATAGATAAATTAAAAAGAAGTGATGCTCAAGCACTTTTAAAAACAATTATCAAATCAGTTTATTAATTTATTTGGGTTTGTTTATTAAATCTATATTTTCTTTCTTTTTTTTTTCGGTGAGTATTACTGGTTGATTCAAAATAAGTGCGATCAATTTTAAAAGCATAGTGAATTTCTATCGTTTTACTACTGGTTTTACTTGAAAAATGAAACATTAAAATTACTAATCTAACCATTTTTATTAGTGAGAGTAAATTACAGTACTGAAATTAGATTCAGAAACAAGGAACGAAATTTTACAGCTTTTGAAGGATGGTTGTTAAAATTCATTTAAAAATCAAAAAAGACATTTTTCTATTGTAATAACTTATTGGCTATAAAAAATTAAATTTTCCAGTCTGTTCTTCAAATGTCTGTTAAGACCGTACAAAAACGAAGAAAACGTTCTTGGCTCCCGTATTTAATGTTATGCAAAGGTAGATACAAAGCATGGATAAATTCTGATAAGCAATGTTTACTCTATGATTCACAACTGGCAAAACGAAGATTCAATATATTTCAAGCAAAAAACGTCGCAAAGACGCGGCTGTTTTGAAAAATGCAAATTGGCCGTCAGGTGTCGTGGTATGGACGGAAATGTCCTCTCTCAAGGCTTAACAAAACCATTTTTTTTTTTTTGTAAAACCAGACTTTAAAATTGAATCTAAATACTACCAAAATAAAATTTTGAAACACTTGATCGAAAAAATTAAACGTCTTTACCCTCAAGGAAACTTAGTTTTTCACCAAGATTCTGCATTAAGTCATACCGTAAAATCAACTATAAAATGGCTGAAGATTAAAAAATAAATATTCTGTCTCCTGAGAGAGAGAGAGAGAAATGACTATCACTATACCCTGTCTGTGTTCCTTGCAAGTATTTTTTATGGGGATACTTAAAAAAAATTAAATAGACGTAAAGTAAGAGCATTTGAAGGGCTGCAAAACGCAATTTAAAAGGGAATTGGAAAAAAAACCCCAAAACGAACGAAAAAACTCTTTTAGCTTAGCCAAAACGCCTACAAAAAGTGCACTGTGCTAGAGGAAACCACATTGAAAATTCTATGTAAATAACTTTATTCAATAAAAATTTATGATCATCTGAAATTGGTCACACTATTTATGAATCAACCGATATAAGTAATTCTAAAATGCATTTATTAATAAAAAAAGTATTTATTGTTATTACAATTTAAATATTAAAATTTTTTTAAAAAGAAAAAATGCACTATATATATATATATATATATATATATATATATATAAACATAAAAAAATGTATTTCTTATCAAATTTAGATGGATTTAAGAAAATGAAGAATAATTACTTGAGCAAAATACCTTAAAATATACTTGAATGAAATATACAAATATAGAATGAAATATACAAAATATATAAACAATTTTTTTTCTAAGTCTACACACACACGCGCACGCATGCACACACACACAAATTAAGTTTATCAAACTCTCCTTTAAAAGATTAAAAAAAACTGATACATTTCCTGCATTAGGTGTGATATTCACTCGTAAAGTATAATTGCATATCAATTTCTAGAGCCCCATACAGCATATATAATTCTAAGTACAATGAAAGCAATAGATAAATAAATTATAATATAATTTTGAAATCTACAAATGATTGAAATATCTAAATAGTATACATTTTTATTTATCAAAATTAAAACAAGTATGTCATTACAATTAATGATCATTCTAAAAGAGGGGTGACCAACCTGCTGCCAGCGTTGAATAATTTTGCAGCCCACGAGACTCTCTACAATCTTACAATATACGATTAATTGGTACAATTTTCTTTTCAGAGCAGAGTTTTATAGCAAATCAATCCCATAACTGTTTCTATTTATCATGTTGTTTCTATTTTTATACATACTTAGAAGTGAGCAGTATTGCAGTGCAACAACCTCCCCTATGAATAAGTATATGCTTCTTAAAGTAACTACTTTGAGAGAAAGCCTTGCTGCATACTTCACAAACATGAGGCTTTTCCTTGGAATGTGTGTGTGAATACATAAATGCCCCATTAAATAATCATTACGAGAGAATGCCTTGTTGCATATTTCACAAACATGAGGCTTTTCCTTAGTATGAATACGTAAATGTACTTTTAAATTAGAGTTATTAGAGAAAGCCTTGTTGCAAATTTCACAAATATGAAGCTTTTATTTGGTATGAATACGTAAATGTGTATTTAAATCACCACTTCGTGAGAAAGCCTTGTTGCATATTTCACAAACATGAGGTTTTCCCTTAGCATGGATAAGTAAATGCGCCTTTAAGTTACTACTTTGTGAGAAAGCCTTGTTGCATATTTCACAAAAATGAGGCTTTTCATTGGTATGAATACGTGAATGTACATTTAAATGGCCCCTTTGAGAGAAAGCCTTATTGCATATTTCACAAACATGAGGCTTTTCTTTGGCATGAATAAGTAAATGACTTTTTAATTTATCATATCCAGAGAAAGCCTTGTTGCATATTTCACAAACATGAGGCTTTTCACTGGTATGAATACGTAAATGTTGCCTTAAGGAACCGACGTTAGAGAAAGCCTTGTTGCATATTTCACAAATATGAGGCTTTTCATTGGTATGAATACGTAAATGCTTCCTTAAGGAACCAATTCCAGAGAAAGCCTTGTTGCATATTTCACAAATATGGGGCTTTTCATTGGTATGAATAGGTAAATGTTTAATTAAGGAACCAACATAAGAGAAAGCCTTGTTGCATATTTCACAAACATGGGGCTTTTCATTGGTATGAATACCTAAATGTCTCCTTAAAGAACCAACGTCACGGAAAGCCTTGTTGCATATTTCACAAACATGAAGCTTTTCATTTTTATGAATATGTAAATGTTTTTTTTAATTACTACTGTGATTGAAAGTCTTGTTGCATATTTCACAAACATGGGGCTTTTCCTGGGTATGAATACATAAATGTGATCATAAAATGCCACTTTTAGAGAATGCCTTGTTGCATATTTGACAAACATGAGGCTTTTCCATGGTATGAATATATAAATGTGAATTTAACTGATCATTTTGAACAAATGCCTTGTTGTATATCTCACAAACATAAAGCTTTTCGTTGAGCAGACTACTCAAGTGATGGTTTAAGATATCATTTCGAGAGGTAAGCATCTTGTTAGTTTATAAAATACAAAATCGCAGGTGAGATCACGTAAGTGATGGTTTAAGATATCATTTCGAGAGGTAAGCATCTTGTTAGTTTATAAAATACAAAATCGCAGGTGAGATCACGTAAATTCATGTTTGTTTTTAATTGACTAAAGAGGGTGCATCCTTTTTGTGGAAAGCTATTTATAATTATATAATTTTTTATGAGTCGATTGCAATACTGAAATATAGTTGTATCTTAAATTAATACACAAAATGAAATGCAGCCGAATAAACCATTTTTTTAAGATAAATAATGTATCATACAACTGTTTTCAGTTCAATTTGCAGAAATTATTCAAAAAAGTATTCAATGATTGCTAAACTGCAGGAACAGGGAAATGTTGAACTAAAATTGCATTCTCTACAGCAATTTAAATGAACCTTAAAAGGTATGTCTAAATACATGTATTTAATGTTTCCTTTGAGCAAAATTCAGAAAGAACACGGACCAACTTATGTTCCATTAAACAATAAGCTTGCACTTAATGAAAAATAGCACACTGTCCTTTTATAATTGGTTAAAGATTGAAGTAAAAACGCTTCAAAACAGCAATACTTTTGGTGAAGAGCCATAAAAAACTTTTGTCAAAACATTCCACATTTACACACACAATGTTCATTTTCTTTTCTCTAAAAATTTTTATAATTTTTCTCACAGACAGCTTAGTTTTTTCTACGCTTTATGTTTTCTTCCTCGTGTTGGGTTTGATTCTGGAAATCTACACTTGTTAAATCTTCCTATTCTTCCTCTGAAAAAAATAGCAATTAATATCAATATTAAAATTATGAAATGCATAGTACAACTAGAATATATAGTTAAACAGAATAACTACAGCACAGTTTCTGATATTTGGAGGAACAATCCCTCTTTCGACATTCTTTATTGTACTATACTATGCAAAACATTCATTAGCATTTTAAATTTTCCAATGCAAATACTTAAAATTTCAGGAGAACAATATTTTATGCACATATTTCACAATATATCATGCTACATTAGAGACTCAAATAATTTCCATTCACAAGATTATTTCATTTGCCCTGTCCGTCTCCAAAAAGACAGCTAACTCAAAATTTCGAAACTACATTTCTTTTTACCTAAACGTGACAAGATTGGGTAAGATAGAAAATGTACCAACCTGCTTGAAAAATAATTCTATCTTTTTAAAAAATTTAAATAAAGCAGATGCATAGCAATGTGAAAAAAGTGTTACACTTTATAAACATTGTACTTTTGAAGATATATTTCCAAATTATAATCACACTAGCTGGTATACCCGTTTTTCGCACGGGTGAACTGAAAAATTAAACAACACAGATTGAAGGATAAAGAACTTTTTAATGAGTTGATTTCACGTGATTTGAAAATTAAACAAAAAAAGGCTTTTTGCATACCTCAGCTAAACAAAAAAAAAACACTTTGTTAAATTTTAAGTATGTAGAACTAATAGCTCATAAAAAGGATTTTTTTTTATTCATAACTCCCCGTAACACTCTTGAGGGTCGATTTTTTAAAATACCTCCCTAAGTTGATCTCTGCTCAGCAAAAGTAACACATTGTTAAAAGGTTTGCTTAATGAACGCTTAATGTAGTGTAAATAATTTATATCTGAAAGTGTAATACATTAATATTACTTTCTGTTGTATTTATTTTATGTTAAAATTGTAATATTCGCAAGCAACGCCGTTTTTTAAATTATAATGGCGATTCAATGAAAAACATAGCGAAATGTTGACGATAAGAGTCAAGTTGGCAAATGTCTAGCCACTTTCATAGCTCGAGCTTTTTTAGAGCTTTGTAAGACCCACCGTGTACGGAGGCGATGCACATTAATGCTTTATCTACCGCATTATGATTTACTGCAGTTTCCTTCATGCAACATTTTTTTTGAATCACTACATTGAAAATTAAGGGATATACATAAACAAAATACTCCACTTTAGGAAATTTAATCCGTTAGAGCTAATAAATTAATTAAAGATATTTCACTGTAAAATTAATTATATACAAAGTTCACTTAAAATAAGTAGTTAAATCTTTTTCCAAGGTCTTCACTAACATACAAAAACACAAGACACTTTAATTTTGACATAAACTATTTTTTCGGGACAAAAATAATAATCTTTGCAATCCGCTGAAAACGCCGTCAGCTGAAAACGCAATATCTGCTACAAAACTATTCAGCTTCCCCGCTAAAATACTCATCATAGAACCCGTGCTGCCATATATCTTGGAAGAGTGGATTTCAAAGAATATTCCTGCTAAGTATTGGTAGAATATTTCTTCTAAGTTGGTGTGGTGTGGTAGTTAGGAGAAGGGGGTGCCAGCTCAGGTGTCGTCCACGTCACTTGACCATGGTTCAAAATTACGTGGTCCGTCGCCAAAAGCCCTAATGTAGCTGAACAGCGCGACGTTAATATTCACTCACTCACTTTAAAAAATACAGAGTACAGTAGTTATAATTATTTTTTATACTTAAAAATGCAATATCTGCCTATTCAATTAAAATTATAGCGTTATAATTAACTACTAACCACAAACAAATTTTGAAAATTTGTCCAAATGATGTAGTGTGAAAGAGAAAGTTTATTTACTTTAAGTACCAGAAGCGATAAAAGTATTTATTTTGAAAAAGATCAATTTCTTACTACCAAATGTGCATAATAGAATCATAAGAAAAAATCTTCAAATTCAGAGAGATTTATAACAACCTCTTCCTTCAAAACTTAGTTTTATTCTGAAATAGGAAAAAATTAGGGATTACGCTGATTACAGGAATAAGTTAGAAGCGAGCGCCTTGTGTAGCCAAAACAAAAAGGTTTTCTTCACAAATAAAATATGCTGTCGTGGGCCTTTTTGTAGTGCACGCCATAATTGCTTGCAGATGACAGAATTTTTTCCTACTTACTTGACAAGTATCGTTATATTTTGGACACTTCACACAATATCTTTATAAATTATAGCCTATGCTATAAAAGCCTATCTAAAAAAGAAAAACTCTTTAAAAGAAAGTATTGTTTTTACCAAAGTGATGAAATAATTAATTTTTTTTTATCAGTGACAAAATAGTCAAAAAAAAAAATAAAATTCAAATTTTAATGCAAACTTGTTTTAAGGCGACTTTGCTACGCTTCTCTATGTGCATTATAAACTATTCACTTTGTGACTTTGCTTTTGTACAAAATTGCAATTCTGATCTTGCATGCTATTTTCTTCCATTTGCTTGACATTGTAAACATGGCTGAAAAAGGAATTTTACTGACTACGCTGTATACTCCTTGCAAAGTGAGCAAATTCAATTGGAAGTGGAGTCCAGTGAAATATATTGAATTTTTATTATCAACTTGAAGAAGAAAACCCTCAAGAATCTAGCACTCAAATCTCTGAAAAAGTTTCTCAATTTTAAAAGTTTGTACCACAAAGTTCAGTTTCTAAAATTCTAAGAAAAAAGTTTTTTTGTTTGAAAAAATAAAAGACCGCACATGAGATTCTCCCATGAAAAAAGAAAGGGCGTGCTTCTCAAAAATTAACATTAATAATATGAAAAGGAAAAGACATGAACAATGTTAGACACATATATGGAAAAATTCAACTGTTAAAATAAAATATTAAATAAAATTTAATAAAAATCTAATCCTCCTCTAAGAAATCAACTTTTAAAGGAATTTTCTGTAAAAAAAAATGAAAGACTGAATTCAGAAATAAAGAATAACAATTATATTGAATAATAATACTTTTATTATGTGATTAAATTGTAAAAAATATGTGATTAAATTTTCAAAAATATATATCTAAGAATTTTTTTCCAGGTAATCTATAAATTTTATGAATTAAAATTAATTTTAAGAATAAATTGTGTGTTTTTAAGAATCTCCCGAATATTCCATAACTCCTGTTACAGTAAATCTTAAGATAATACACATAAGCGATATTTACATGTGTAATAATATAAATAATTACAGTAAAATACGCATTTAACGTGAAAACAATGAAGACAAAATAATACAACGGTCCCAAGAAACTGATACTTATATATTTTCATGTATTTTTTCTCTCATAACATGAAACGAAAATCGCTAAACTTAATCGCCCTTCTGAGAATAAGCAAAATACGGAAAACACCAGCCACGCAGGTGAGATTTAACCTTATAAATGCTGCATTATCAATGAAAGGTGACATAAACTAAATTTTGATAAAAATCAAATAAAAATTGAAACATAAGATCTACGAAAAAAAATTTTTTTTTTTCAATTTTTAGCATGTTTTAAAAGTGAAAAATTGGCGGGTAACATTTAGTTTTTTCAATTCCTACTATTAACTCACACACTCTCTCTATATATTTATTTATCTTGGTGGAATTTTCAATGGTTAATAAAATACACCTTAAAGCGCTCAATTGAGCTGAAATTTTATATACATGATTATTTTGGATGACAATACAATAATTTAATTATAGTCAATAAAAATTAACTGATTAAAACTAATTATTTAAAGAATTACAAATACAGCCACGTTGGCATCATTTTTGGCGACTTGGAAAAAAATTAAAAGATTTCTTTTCTCACGTTTTAAAGCACTCAATTGAACTGAAATTTTATATACATGATTGTTTTGGATGACAATACGATATTAATATTAATATTAACTATTTAATAAAAAGTAGCTAAAATAATTTTTTTTTTTGCTGATCAAGTAAGAATTGACTTATTTTTTTTTATTACTTGTTTAAAAGTATGACTAATGTCATTTTAATTTAAAAATCAATTATTATATTCATTTTTAAGAGGTTAGAAGTATCTGAACCAGAGGTGGTACTAAACATTTTCCCACGAGGTTTCTTCATTCTTCGTTGTGTGTGTGTGGGGAGGGGGGGCATGACACCCGACAAACCATTGAAATGGGCCTTAAAAATCTAAAAATTAAAATGAGGGGGAAACAAAATAGCGTGTGAACGATAAAAATCTATCATTTTTTTCAATGCAGAATTTTTTAAATTTACCCCAATGGGGAAAGAGGGACAGCTTCCCCGACGGGTGAGCCTTATTGGCACCACCTCTGAAGTAAACTTTTAAATATAATTCCAAAATAAAACAGATTAAGCTGAAAATATAATTTATAAACAGGAATTTATACATTTACAGAAAATTAAATCTCTTATTAGAAATACACTCAATAAAGGAAAGCATCAGTAGGACAAAGAAGTAAACGAATAACCTTCATATCGAAATTCGCAAAGTTAATAGTATAATAAAGCAAAAAAAATAAAAAAAACTAGAAAAATATAGATTTACCAAATTTCTTTAAAATGGGAAATAAAGACAAAATATATTATTGTTTTATATATATGTGTGTGTGTTTTTATGTCCTAAACTATTTTTACTGTTCGTGGTTGTTTGGAAAACATTCATCATGCAATCTTTTTTTGGCACTCGAGGCATTTTTTCGTTGTGTTTTTCCGACATATATACAATGCCATGTTTAGTGCATTGCTAAATAGATTACAATACCATTTTTCGTTTCTAGAAAGAAGCCTATGTGGTACAGGAAGTCTGTCTAGTAAATAAACACTTCCCATTCCCTCATTGTACATTTTTATAAGATCTGGTTGACAAATATCAATTTTCTTTTTTTATGCATGGCAAAATCTCTTGGTTTTAGTGACAGGCTCATGTGTTACATTATTGGATGCTATAGTTACTACAGCATTGTCTTTCTAACGGCAAATATATATACACTTGTCCGTCACTTCGGTTATCAAAATAACCTCTTTGCCATTTTTTTTTGCTTCCAAAGGGCATTTTCCTGTGCGATTATCTTGAATTGTGCGAGTTATAACAGTTTATGTGACGGAAAAAAAATGTCAAAGAATATTTCATGCTTATCGGGACTTTCAATAATGGATAAAAGTTCCCACACTACTCTAGATCGAGTTTTCTATTTCCGGTATTTTTTCCACAACAAATTCTCATTGAATAAGGATAGCCACTGCTGGGACACAATATCCATATTCTATATTCAAACCTAATCCGCTTGCCTTTGATAAACATTTTGGCTGAACGGTGACCGTAATAAGTGACCATCGGTTCATCTGTACTCAGTTTAGAATGAAAAATGCCAAACTGCTGAAAAAAACTTTCAAGTTCTCTACAAAAAAAGAAGAATTTGTTCCCATTTATCTGCAAATGTCCAGTTGTTATTATCGATAATATGAAATAATTTTTTTTATCTTTCTGAATCTACTTCTAGGCATTACAGTAGAAATAATCGGGACTGATAAATCTTGTATGCTCCAGTATAAATCTTCTCCAGGTATTTGGTGATATCCTCTAAATAAAAGTAACACAGTGAAGTAACACTAATAAAGTAACATGCAACATTTAACTATCAACAAACGCACATGTAGTTTTGCTGCAGCTGAGAAATTTACCTCAGATTGTGCAGAAACGGGTGAAAGGGAGGAGGCGTTGAGAGAGAGAGCCGAAACGAAAGTCAATGGCCATAAATATATCTTCTTCCGAAACATACTTAAAAGTTTTTAGCGTTCAGAAATCTTTTTCCACTCTTCTATGAACTGTAAACGAAGTAACTGCATTGTGTTAAAAAGTATACCTTTACACGCCAATGTTTCATTTTTGGAACATTGAAATTTCTTACCCGATAGTAAAAAAATTAAATTACAATATTTTTTATGATATATTGCAGTC
Organism: Trichonephila clavipes; assembly: GCA_019973935.1. Classification (NCBI taxonomy): domain Eukaryota; kingdom Metazoa; phylum Arthropoda; class Arachnida; order Araneae; family Nephilidae; genus Trichonephila; species Trichonephila clavipes. The sequence continues at coordinate 354,979 of BMAU01021216.1, read as the reverse complement.
TATAGTTAAAATGCTCATTTTTAATTACTTTTACTAAATAATAAAAATATCTTTTTTAAATTTTGAATTTTATGTGAAATTTTGAAATTTTTTTGCCCGTTGAAAAGTAAAAAGACTAACAATGAGGTTGATTCACAGACATTGAGACGCCTAGGTGAAATCACGTGATGAGGATAGCAACATATCCCTACGTTTTGAATCAGTGTGTAAATTTCGTATGCTTGATATGTTTACTTCTTGTGTGTGAAGCTTATTTCTGAAATTGTATTTATTTTTATTATATTTTTGCATTATCCTTGTTTAATAATTAGGTATGAAGTATTTTTCGTAATTTTTTAGCATAATTTTTTTTTCAGTTTAGTATATTTGTCATTAGGTGTTAGTGTGCGAAGCCGGTAGCTTCTTGCAGTGTTTGTTTATATATTTATTAATAGTTCTAGATTATTTTTTAGCATCCTAATAATCAGTCCTTTGTTTTCATGTAGTTTATTATGTTTATTTACGCACGAAAATGATTTACAGTATAGAATTGAGACCATTGAATTTGGAAAAACTTCTCATATGTGTACAATTACTTATTGGTACATATAGTGATGTGTATACCTTTCTTTCTCTAATTCCCTTAGTAAATACTAGCTACAAATATTTAATGTTTTTAGAAATACTCTATCTCTATAATTTCTCAGAAGAGTATGGAACATTCAGAAACAGGAAATGTAAGTAAATATAATTTTGGAAATGAATTTATAATAAAGTTTGTCAATGACATGGATATATTTTTGTTTATTTAAAAATTTTCATACCTATTTCTGATGTTTAACAAGAGATTTATACTTTTTGATAGCAGAGTGTATAAAATAATAGTTGGTTAATAATGAAAGTTTTTGATTAATAATTAGGAATTCTTCTGTGATGGAAATGAAATTGTTTTTAGCATCATTTAAAGGTTTGGGATATCTGAAATAATCTCATTATAAACAAACATTTGATATGTTTTATAGCTTGACTTCCTTTGTAATTATTACCCTTCAAAAGGTTTGAATTTTTTTAGAAATGCCTGTCTCCAACATTCAGAAAGAAATGAACTTGACTTTTTAAAAATAAATTAAGAAACATGCTGAAAGAAATAGACTTTTTAATAAAATTATTTTAAAGTAGAACAAATTAAATTGTTTTCATGAAGATTTCTCATATAATGAAGCAGAAAATTCTTATCTGACAGTTTTATTCAATAATCATACTCATTTTAATATGCATTACTTATTTTGACACTTAATTTTAACATTACATGAATACACTATAAGTAAATAAAGCAGACTCTATGAATGTAACATCATACTATAAGGACAAATAGTGAACAAATAGAGGATCTAACTGACTAACTAACCAGATTAAATAAAATATCCTAAGAATTTTAAAATTTCAGATCTTAAATCTATACAATCAACTTTCTGAATTTACATAAAACAAATTAGAATACTTAAATAAAACAAATAAGAATACTTAAATCATGCAACTTATAGAAAGCAGTTTCGAATAAAAAAAACAAATACACATATAAAATGGCAATGTAACTATTTTTTGTAAAATATATTGATACAATTTTTTTCATGTCCAATACAATTTCAAGTACAATAAACCTTTGTATAACATTTGTTTATCATACCTGTAAAATTACATAATAAATACTAAAGCTTATTATATTTATTTTTAAACCACCCTAATTTTCCTTATATTAATTTTTATTTTTATTAATAAATCTTTACATTGCATATACTACATCAAAATAAAATTGTCAAAGGATTTTTTGTTTTTTTGAATTTCACACAAATTGCAAAATTCCTACAATCTGTTCCTTTAAAATATAAGAAGCATTATCTTCTGTTTTAATAGGAATATTTGATTTTTTTACACTGAACATACCAACACTTAATTTTTTACCACATTCTGAATGAAATTCTTGATAAATAATATCTTTTTTACTAAAATGGTGCTGCGAATAAAGGCTTTAAAAATGTTGCATATTTTTTTTACTTATAACTTTACAAAAGGTAAATGGTAATTTGCATTTCTAATGTTTGAAAATGGTTTTTAATTTATCTTCAAGTATAAATAAAAATGAGCCTGTAGTATAAATTAAGTTATTTTTTCATTTCTGTAGTGAATGCTTTTCGAAATTTGTTTCCCAAAAGAATAAAATTATACAGTAATGCATATTTGTCTCTCTCTCTCTCTATATATAATACATTATATATATACATATTTGTTTATATATATATATATATATATATATATAATACATTATATATATACATATTTGTCTCTCTATATATAATACATTATATATATACATATTTGTCTCTCTATATAATACATTATATATATACATATATATAGAGAGAGACATATATATAGAGAGAGACAAAAACTTGTTTTAATATATGACATGTAGGGTTACATATCAGATTCTTGTGTTTTTATTTAAGATAATTTAATACAGAAATATCTATTAACTACTCTGAAGATGAGTAAAATAATTAAAATTTAAGTTAACTAAATATATTTTATCTTTTTAGGTATGTTCTCTATATAATTTAATTTAAAATAAACAAAAAATATTTACATTCCTGTAGATATCTATCCAAATTCCTTTTAGCAGAAGTTTCTTTTGTGAACACAAAAATAGTATAGGAATGGAGCTGGGGACGATTTCTAAAAATGTTTGGTATTGAAAATAAGATTACTCAAAGTGGTCAGAGCATAATAAGTGAGGAGATGGTTTAAAATCCTTACGCTTCATCACGTTAACTAAACACTTGAATTTTTTTTACCGGGATATTAAAAACAGATTTTTTTCCTATACAATTATCTGATCTTTAATTGTAATCAAGTTATAATGTAAAAGAGCAAGAGCAAAATAGTACACAAAAGAATTGTTAGGTTAGAGTTAAGCGGGAGACAAACCAAAACATATTCACGTGCTCTCCTCATCACGTGATCATGACGTCACATGAATCAACCTCATTGTGCTCATCCAAGCTTTAATCCTGCACTCCTAAAAACAACACAAAGAACCTTAACTCACCAGTGGCGTAATGCACACCCTAGGAGGCCTAAGGCTTGACTTTGCAGAGAGGCCCTAATTTCTACATTATGCCACTGTATCTTTCATTTATTGACTCTGGAATTCGGTGACAAGTGCAGCGTAGTGGAAGTAAAAATCAGAACATGTGGCTCGTATTTTTTTCTTCTATTTTAGAACTTTTTACAAGCACAATGTCAAAGAGCTCAAGGGGAAAGGAAACTGCTATTTCGCTTAAAATGAAGATGGAGCTGTTGATCAAAAACTAAAGACAAAAACAGATATCTGTAAAGATTTTGGTATTGCTTACTCTATAGTACAACAAATATTAGAAAAAAAGAGAGCAAATTACGGAAATGTTTGAATATATCTATATAAATAAAATGTACTCTAAATAAACTTAATTTTGTTGAATATATGTTTTTTTTCTTTCTTATTGCAACATCTTTTATAACATGATGATTTCACTCTTTCTCTTCTAAGAAGAATTTACTTTAAAAGTGTAAATCTAGAAGTTGAAATGAGCTTAACAAGTACTCACTTGTTGATTGAGGACATTGATTTTGGATATGTCTTTTTGAATAAACTAAAAAGCAAAAGGAAAATAATTTTTCCGGAATCTACAACAGAAATCTATCAAAGATGTCATAATTTTCTAAAGACTTCATGTGAGCAACTTTAAAACCGAATTAAAACAAATAATAAAAATTGTAATATAAATTATTAAGACTGTGTTCTTAGAAACAAAAAAATATATAAATATAATAAAAGAATCTGTTGCATCAAAAAGAGGGAGGGACTTTAATACAAATTTTGCAATTATTTACACATTTTTTTCTTATAGCATAAGAGTGAATTATTATAGATTTGTATAAATTTATTAATTCTTCCAGACATTTCAAGTACATGCTCAACTGATGCATTGTTACTAAAAATAATTCATACTACTCAAATTGATTGTTATAAATTCATTGTTAAATTTATTTGGACACTATTCACTAACATTCTAACCAAATAAAACCACTGGTTCCATCAAATTTGCAGACAAATTTGACTTTGTTCATTTTAACATAAAATTTTTATTTGCTTGCACCCCTTGAAATATAAAAATTAAGAGCCATATCCCAGAAAAAAAAGTGTCACTATTTTTAAGAACCTTTATCATCTGATTCTTTCTGAATGTTAATTTTTAATTTGAATTTGGACAGATTTTTATATTTTCTCACCTACCATTGGATAAAAACTATTTGACTTACTCAAACTTTAAGTACACTTATACACATTCGATATTTTCCTCTTTGAGAATTACAGTGGGTGATCGGTTAACAAACATAATCCGTTCCAAGACTATGTTCGCTATCGGATTTGTTCATTAACCGATCATCAATTCACCATAGACTTCTATGTAAAATCGATTAATTCGTTCTGGAGACCCTAACAATTAAATTTTAAAAAATGTATAATTTCTTAGTAAGTTCTTTAAAAAATAATACATATATATAGTCTTGCATATTAATCAGTCCTTTTCATTTTTTGCTTATGGGGCATTGAAGAACATGTTCAATGTCGATTGCTTTTCTCTCTTTTTCAGGATTTTCCGAAAGTAATTAATAGCATTGCCGTTGTAAAGATCCCCAACTCTAGTGACATCAGCTTGGTTTGGGTGCCATTCTAAGACCATTGCTCTGACAGCCTCCCACTTTTTCAAAAGATCTTTAATGACCGATGTCGACATTGGTCCTCTTTTGTCTTCCTCTTGTTCAGAAGGAGACACATTTCGTTGTGTTTCTTGGTGTTCTTCATTCAAAATTTCTTGGAGTTCTTCTATCGTCAGTTCATGTCCCATTATGAGCTCTTCTATGTCATCTTCGTTCACCTCCAATTCCAGATCTCTAGCAGTTGTCGAAATCTCATCCATAATTTAAGGGGTGTCTCCCTGATCACCTCCGAATATGTGTTCGTTGTCCAAACAAAAAAATTCTTTCTTGAAAGTGTTCATTATCCGAACACAAAAGTCTTTCGTGAAAGTGTTTGTTGACCGATCTGTTCGTTAACCAATCTGTTCGTTAACCGATCACCCACTGTGTACAATTTTTCAAAAACATGATTTAATGATGCCAGAAAACAAGATTTGTAAAACTTTGATGAAACATGAAGTGATATTTCAAATGAATCCAACAAAGTTGAAGTCAATCAAACACAAGGGAAGTAAATTCCAATTTAAACACAGTAAAATTCATATAATAACTTTTCTCTTAATTTTTTGTATAAAACTTGTATATACTGACACTTATATATCTGAATAAACTTTAAAAGGAAATAAATGAAATCATTGCAATCATGCATCATTGCTTAAGCCTGCTTTTAACATAGTCTAAGAGCCAGTGAGCGGCTACCTGCATGTATTTGACCAGGCTTGGGTTTTTGTACATTGAGGCCCCTATACCTACTGTACATGAGATGGGACTTCACTAAGCCCAAAGTGGTGGACGCGGTCAGTGCGCAGGTGAGACAGGGATCGATTTTTTTGTAATTTTAAATTCATTTGACGACGTTTGCCGTTTGGGTATTCTAAAATATATCATTTTCGTGAACCGAAAATAATAATGGCAGAACATTACCTCGCGTTCGACACTGCGGCAGACAGTTTTGAAAGTATTAAAAAAAATCATTTTTGAAAGTAATTGAAGAGATCTGCCATTGTTATATTTTACTTATTATAGTTTCAAAAACTTATATTTATTAGGGCAGAAGTATTCATTGCGGACAAGCATCAGCAAATAACAAAATCTGAGTTCCTACTCGGCCAGATGCATGCATTGACTGCATATAGCTATCCTTCTTCTTTCTCTCAAGTATTACTATTGTACTCATTCTAGCTTATAGTACTTTTTCTACCATTTGAATAATATAGGATTTATACCCGAGAGGGCTCTATTGTAGTCCCAACTCTAACGGTTTTAGTCAGATGTTTTCAGTATATTTGGCAACCTTCATGTAGATGCCTCGTGTTCCGTGAAAAAAATTGATAGTGTTGCTTTATTTTATATTGTTCATTGGCTTATTAATTATTGAATGTATTTGACATTATGTCGAGTGAAATAAATAAAGTGCAGTGTGTTTTTTGTACCATATCAAAAACTGAAAAACTTCTAATATTTTCGAAAGAGACTTTGGTAAAATGTCGAAATATTTTGAGGCTACGAAAACTTCATAACTTAAAGTACAATGATATAATTTTACCGGAAGACATTTTTGATGCAGTCTATCATAGTAGTTGTTATAAGACGTTTACAGCTTTGAAAAAAAAATTTTTTTTGGCAGATGCCAACAAAGAAATTCCATTACAAAGTACATCTTCGTCTGCGATTGAACAACCATCAACATCAGCTAATAGTTCAATAATTGATGATACAATGGTACAGGATTCTATTTTGAATGATGTGAATATTCCTAAAACAGATGAAGTTGTAGAAAAAAATATTGACGTCGCAGTAGATCAGTCGTTCGAGGAAATACAATTCGAAGATTCAGCAGAACCATTAACTGTTCAGAATTCTGATACTGTGGCTACAGGAAACCCAGATTTGTGCTTTTTTTGTAATAAAAAAAAAACAATTCAAGTCTAAGAATGAGCCATTACGTACTTCCAAAAAAAAAATCAATTTCAAATAAATATCTTATCAAAGTTTAAACCGGATTCTGAAATTTACAATGAAACTTTGGTAAAAATACAAAGTGTTGCTTCTGATGAAGTATACTATCATGATGTTTGTCGACAAAATTTTAGAAATCACAAACGGTCACTGGTAAAAAGTCCTGTCCGTACTTCATGGCATATTTCTCGAGAAACACATGAAACCGTTTATAGAGAAATTTGTAATTTAATTGAGGAGAATGTTATAAAACGGGGACGTTGTTATTTTCTGTCATATTTGCACAAAGAATATCTCGAAATGTTTAAAGAATTGAGTGAAGGCTCCGATGTAGCATCAATATTTGCCGCGCATTATTTAGAAGAAAAATCCACAAGAAATTTAATGATAAAATTCAAATTTTGATGTCGAACAAAAAAAAAAAAAAGTTGTTGCTCCTAAGGGCATCAAATATTGACGACTCATTATTTGCGCACCTAAAAGACCAAGATACCTTGCAAGCAGCTGCTGCTATTTTGAGAGAGGAAATTTTAGGAATAACTAAAACAAAATTGCCTGATTATTTAACTAGCCAACGACTAATTAAAGGTGAATGTTCAACACCACCAATGATTTCAGATTTTTTTTCGTCAATTCTTGGAGGTTATACTCGTAAACGCCGGAACTGCGACAGTTTTAAACGTCATGTAAGCTCTCTGTCACAGGATATAATTTATATGACACACAATGGCAACGTTAAGACTTCTAAACATATTTGCTTAGGCATGACACTAAAAAGTCTTACCAGCAGCCGTAAGGTTATCGATATAATAAATCATTACGGCCACTGTATAAGTTACAACGCTATCGAGGAGCTAGAAACAGAAGCAACGTATTCATCAGTTTCACGTACCGGAATATGTCCAGAGGCAGTTAATAAAAATGAAAATCTTTCAACCGGCATGGCATTTGACAATTTCGACCGGTTCGTTGATACTAAGAATGGAAAAGACACCCTCCATGATACGGTCGGAATAAGCTATCAAAATATTGATCCCAATTTCGAAGAAGAATTTGTCGTTGAAGAAGAAGAAGCTGGAGTTACTACACATAATAAACGTAGAAGACGATCTTTTGAAACAATCGAGTATGAGTTACCACAGTGTGCTAAGAAACTGAAAAAGACTACCAATATTCAAGCTGAAAATGAAGAGGAGGTTAATATTATTGTACATAAGAGTCTTTACGATCGGATCGATAATGTTTGGATGCTGAGTCATGCTTTTAGACTAGTAGATACTCCTATGTGGACTGGTTTTAACAGTAAAATAATGATCGATGATAGTCCACAACAATTGATTTCGTATTTAACTCCAATTAATGAATCACCAACAAGCAATGCAGTAGTTTTGGCAACTATGCAACAATGCATGTCAGTCTTGCAAGAGCTAAGTCAAGAGTACATGCAAGTGACTTACGATTTAGCAATTGCAAAAATTGCCCTGCAAATCCAAGCTACAGAAAATAACACCTTCCAAAAGCTTTTTATTCACTTGGGTGCTTTTCATATTATGATGTCATATTTCAAGGCGATTGGGAAATTCATTAATGATTGTGGTTTAACAACTATCATGGTTGAAAGCGAAATGCCAGCTAGTGGATCAATTTCAAGTTTCATCGAGGGCAAGCATTTTAACCGTTGTAAAAGATTACACCCGATAGTGGCTTTAGGGCTACAAATAATGCATTTTAGATCTTTTTTAACATCTAAAAATATCCAGATTTCTGCAGAAATTGAAGATGAGATTAAAAGATTACAGAGCTGTCAATCATCTTCGTTTTTTATTCACAATAGAAGCTTGAAAGAACTATGTAATGATTATGCTATTTATGAACAACAAACATTGAACGGTGAACGTGGCAAAACAGCGCAGTTTTATATGATTTACATCAAGCTTGTTTATCATTATCTACTGCTAAGCAGGAGTATTCGGGCAGGTGACTTCCAATTATTTCTTGACATCTTACCGAAAATTACAAATTTATTTTTGTATTCAACCATCAAAATTATGCGAAATGGACTGTCCAATACCATTACAATTTGAGGAAAGTTTCTACAACTCATCCTGGTTTAGAAGACTTCCAAAAAGGATTTTTTGGAATCAAACGTACCAATAAACCATTCTCAAGACAGCCTGTTGATCTTACATTAGAGCAAACTATCAATGCAGATGCTGCAAGAACACTTACTGGTATCGCCCATTTGACTAACTCGATCTCGGCTCGCCAACGCTGGGCAAGAAGTCACGACATACGCTCTACAATAATTACCCATGTGTTAGAAGAAATTGGAATCACCAAGAAGCAAGATATATCCACAGAGCTACAGCCACATAATATCAAAAAAAGTTGTCATCAACTTGAAAAGTTTATGAACTCGTTCGATCAATATGTCAATCCATTCAGTTTAGATTTATCACCAGATCAGCTATTTAACATAGCCTCTGGGAAAGCAGCATCATCTGAAGTGGAAGAGTTTCTTTTAAATGTCCAAGAAATTGGCGAAAAATTAAGAACGACTTTTATAGCTGAGTGTGAATTAGATTCAACAAGATTTGAAAGGGCCATCAAAAAGACACCAATACATAACTTTTCAAGTTTACTTGTAAAGAAGTCGGTGAAAATTGGAGGTAAGCATCAAGAAATCAAGTTACAGCGAGATTTATTTGGACGTTTGCTGGGAATTTCAATGGACCACCAAATTGATGTTTTGAAAATCTTATCATTTCCAATAACTCCGGTACCTCTTGCTTTATGTCATCTAGATGGTGGTTTCTGTAAGACTGATAAGTCTGTACTTGTAAAATGCCTTCAATCAAATACAGATCAAGAACCACCAAATAGTACAGATGTAGCCTTAATTGATGGATTTTTCATACTTCACTCTATGAAAGAGGTTCCCAAAACGTTCGGAAGTATTTCGAAAAAGTTTTTACAAATGGTATCAAAATATTCCACCCGAAGAATTGATGTAATCTTTGACCAGTATATGTATCCGTCAATAAAAGACAGTGAAAGATGTTTACGACATGAAGCATCATTAATTGATTACATTATTTCTGGGCCTGACCAAGTGCGACCTTCTGATTTTGCAAAAAAGAATTAAAAATACAAAGTTTAAGGAGGCTCTTGTAGGCTTTTTCGAAAAACATTGGTTTAGTGAGGAAATGAAATCATTTATAGGCAATCGAAAGATTCACATAAATTTTCGAAATTGTCAATCGTACCAAGTTGTTGATGAGAAGATTCAGTCTAATATTAATGAAGATTTATGTTGTACATCACATGAAGAAGCAGATACAAAAATAATTTATCATGCTTGCAATGTCGCTGAGAAGTCAAATATTGTTATCAGAGGCTCTGATACCGATATTTTAATAATTATGATTGGTAATATGAAAAACTTGAAGAACTCTAATTCCAATACTTGGATGCTCAATGGAACTGGAAACAAAGAAAGGTATATTGACATAAAAATTTATACGGAGCTTGGTGAATTGTTAGGCAAAAGTTTAATTGGATTCCATGCATTCACCGGATGTGATTTTAATCCTGCTTTTTTCATTAAAGGAAAGAAAAGACCTTTCTCTGTGTTAAAAAAAATACTATATTTCAAGAAGCATTTGCTACTATTGGTGACGAAGATTTAACTGAGGGCCAATTACAAGACCTATTTAATGTTATTCAACAGTTTACTTGTCAGCTCTACAAAATGCCAAAAAATCCAAGGACGTAGATGATGGAAGGTTCCAACTATTTGTTAGCAGCTACAAAGCTTCAGACGTCCATGAGAATTTCATCAAGAAAGTGCAACATTTTGATGCAACTTCAATACCACCGTGTAAGAGTGAACTTCATCAGCAATTTCTGAGAGCTCATTATACTTCTACTATTTGGAAAAATGCTTACAAAAAACAACCTTCAACTTTGGAACCATTGGAGTATGGCTGGATTGAGCAGGATAATACATTTATCCTCAAATGGTTCGAAGGAGATCAACTTCCATCTTTTGTCATTGACTTAATCACCAATATTCCTGGTAAGTTCATAAAAATCAATTCTTCATCAAATATGTGCGAACCTATTTATAAACAACTGACAATTTAAAATTTACGTTTAATTTTTACAGAATCTGACTCAATTGATGATGAAGATGATTTATACAACGATGAACATTACCCGGATGATGATGAATGAAGATCAATGAATATAAATATCTATGTTACCTCAATATACCTTAATATTTGAAATTTTTCAATAAATACAGCGATTAAATTTACCTCAATATACCTTAATATTTAAAATTATTCAATAAATACAGCGATTAAATAAATCATAAATACATTATATTGATGTAAAACAGTTATCGTAATACATAGACATCCAGCCGAGTAGGAACTCAGATTTTGTTATTTGCTGATGCTTGTCCGCAATGAATACTTCTGCCCTAATAAATATAAGTTTTTGAAACTATAATAAGTAAAATATAACAATGGCAGATCTCTTCAATTACTTTCAAAAATGATTTTTTTTAATACTTTCAAAACTGTCTGCCGCAATGTCGAACGCGAGGTAATGTTCTGCCATTATTATTTTCGGTTCACGAAAATGATATATTTTAGAATACCCAAACGGCAAACGTCGTCAAATGAATTTAAAATTACAAAAAAATCAATCCCTGTCTCACCTGCGCACTGACCGCGTCCACCACTTTGGGCTTAGTGAAGTCCCATCTCATGTACAGTAGGTATAGGGGCCTCAATGTACAAAAACCCAAGCCTGGTCAAATACATGCAGGTAGCCGCTCACTGGCTCTTAGACTAACACTAATGAACTCATTTGAAAAAACTGTTCTAAGCAAAGTTCTGCAAACAGGTAATGTCACACAATATATATATATATTAATTTTTTAGATATGACTGGTGATAAAATTTGGAAAAGTAGTTAGATGATATACCTTACTCTATAGTAACTAAAACAAGGTACTCTTAAGTGGTTAGTAATTTAATAAATCTAAATAAAATTATTTAATAAAATACAATGAAATCAGCATGGTGCGAAATTTTTAATGTTAATACATGATAAAATTTTAATAATTTTTCTATCGAAAAAAAAAAAGACAAACTGCAAAAAAGTTACAAATTTTTTTCTACTTCAGGCATTACTTATTTTAATTGAATTCATGTATTAGTAATTAAGGTAAAAACATTTTCGAACTTTTAAACTTATCCTCCAAGGATGGAAAGTTTTTTTTATGTAGTTAATAATATCAATAAAGTGTAATAACATACATATTTTATTTTACCATTTAACCTTTAAGCTCCACAAAAACGCTCAACTTTACTATTCATTAATACACTTCAAGCCTGTAGAATATTTGTGTCATAAGTATGCAAGTCTCAAAGACTTGATAATAGTGGTTTAAAAAAAGGTTTTGAAAAAAAAAGTTTTATGAAGTTTGAAAGGAAGGTTTGATGATAGTTATGCATTATACGCTTACCAAATTTTTTCAAAAAAAAAAAATCATGATATGCAGCCAAATGTGGAAAAATATTTTCTTTGCTTGTGTGAAAATAATAATAACTATAACTGCATTTGATAATGTTTTTTTTATTTAGCATATTTATTCAACGGTAGTATAGGAAAATATCCATTTTCGGCTCAAGTGTAGTATGGGGGAACCACTTTTTGATTTCCCGATCGGTTCGGTCCTACAAGAGCCCACACCTTGGCGCAAAATTATTTTGGTTGGCGATAATTGCGCCATCTTGGTAACCCTGATTTGATACACTAGATAGGGTAACCCTAACTGTTTCTGGAATTTTCATATTTTGTCGGCGTGCATTTCGAATTTCATTTTGTTGCTGTGCTCCGGGCTGGAAGTATGGCTGTGTGTGTGAGGGAATATACTTTAGAATTTTTTACTTTATCAAATGCACGAAAGGTAAGAAAGAATTGTAATTGAATGGTGTATGAAGGAAGGATTTATTGCTTTGAGTTATGAATGTCCTAAATGTAATGATCAGCATGATGTAACATGGCAATAAAACGCTTTCTTTGAAATCGTACCAGCCACGCCGAAGGTATGTTTGCGACCATTACCTCGCAGAATAAATATGGCAGAGCTCACACAATCATTCGCTTAGCGATGAGACCTTTAAGGCTTTTTTAAAATCTGTTACGCTGTACCCTCCACTTGGAAAAGATCAGCAGTAAGAAAATAAGTGTTGTTTTTATATTTTTTATCTTAAATGCTTAATTTCCGTATTGTTTATATATATTTTCATTACACATCCACCTTATCCCGCTTTATTCACGTGGCGCCTTTGTTGGTTTCGCTTGACGTCATCTTGTTCTGGCTTGGCGCTTTTTTCAGTTTGTCGCCAAGGGTGTGGGCTCTCCTAGGATCTCACCTCGCGATCTGTCTTCGGATTTGGCGATTTTTTTCTAAATGTCATGGTGAGATATCGAATTCATTCTGAAATAAATAATTTCGAAAAAACTACCTTGGCGACCACTTTTAGTCTTCAAAAAAGGACTGCGCCAAGTGGACCCCCCCTATACTACACTTTAACACAATTGTTCCATTTTTTCCCTTTAAAACCAATAAAAATGTTTGTAACAGTTTTGACAATAAATAAAATAAATTAATTGTTATTACAACATTTATGATAGTATCTACTGAAAAACAATACATTTCGGGGTTTTCTGTATATCATCCAAGATTAATATTCCCATTCATTTATCAGTTATCATACTCAGAGCTTAAAAAAACTTGATTAAAAGAAATTAAAATAATAGCATACCCCATGAAAATTTGCCTGTTGAAAATTACATATAATCTTTCACGGATATTCAACTACAGTGATTCTTTGGAAAGAAATCTCAGCATGTAAATATTATAAAATTAACAGATCTCCTAAAATTAACCCTCTAACTGGATACCTTCCTCCTGAAAAGTTATTCCGAAAGCGTTTAATTCTTATTTTGCGATTCCTTTCAAAAATGCAACAGACTTCTTTCCTTTCCCCCTTTTAGAACTTGGGAGGTCGAACGGGGACAATTTTACGACCCAGTTCGGTCCCTTTGTAAAGTAAGAACCAAGAGATCAATCGTTTACAGCTAGCTGTTAAGTTGCCTTGGGCAATCTTCTTTGAAAGCGTAGTGGAATTCGGTGTTTCTTTCTCCTATATGTTCAGTCACAGTAAAATAAACAAAATGAAAGGTAAAAAAAAGAGGAAAAAATGAATAGTATGTTAAAAGTTGAAAAATAATTATATTTTCCTCAAAGAAAATTTATTTTTCTGTCATTTTTTAAAAATTAATATATATATATATATATATATATATATATATATATATATATATATATATATTTTTGGTATTGCGATTTGAACCAGAAAAAAAAGCATCCTGTATTCATTTTTGAATATGAGAGTAAAAAACGTGCTCACTTTCCTGTTTTTTAAAAAGTAATGAGGTAAAAAGAGCAAAGGCCCTATCTCATTTTTAAACAATAACACAATAAATATTACATACGATGATTATATTTATGAAATAAAACCGATCTTTCTCTATTCAGTTATATTTTTAATTTAAAATAGCATATAAAAAGGATTTCAATACTTTTAATTTATTTTTATTAAAATCATATAAAAGCTATTTTTATGTTAACTGAATATTTTTCGGAAAAAATTTAAATTTTTCTTCCTAGTGTTCTCTCTTTCGAACTTCTTGTATTAAATAAAAATACGTTTTCTACATCGGCATTTGTGATGGACATAACACACATTCAGTCAATAATTTTTAATTTTAATGGGGGATATACTTCTTCTCAAATGCGCATGACAGTACTTCTAACCATTTTCTACTCAAGTTAAATTTCTTATCTTTCTGTTTCTTTTATTACAAGGAAAAATGTCACACATCGATAACTACATTTTCACACAATTCAGTCATTACAAATTCTATTGTGAGAAAAGTTCTCCTTAATTAATTTTGTCTTTCAAAACAGTACACTTAAAACAATTTTGTTCAGTGAAGTTAACCGACAGTTCCACAATGTATTCATACCAAATTTTAAAAACAAATTTAACACTTGGAAATGTATCCTGTATTAAATTTTTCAGTATACACAAATATTTCCTGCTGTAGGGAAATATAATATGAGATGTGGTGTGCGTTTGTGAAAGAATGTTTCGTACGTGTAGACTATTTTTGAAAAATTAAATATCACTGAAGCTGATCATAAAACTGCAAATGAGCCTTATTTTAATGTGTGCTGGTATCAAAGTAAAAAACTTTACAATATTAAACAGTGTATGGAATTATACTCAATATCAAACTATTCGCAAAATGGCTTACAACTTCTATTCAAATTGTAAAGAAACTGAAATATAAATATATCTTACTGCAGTCAAAAATATTCATAATATGTAAGTATCCCATTTCCCCCTTTATTTCTGCACATTTTAAAAACTGTAGCTGAATGCAATTTTTTATATTTATAAACGAGGCATAACAGCTCACACAGTCGTAAAAATTTCTTTATCATTTTTAAATGTACCACTATAAAACGTATATGGATTGTAAGATCAGTTGTAAAATCCTAAAAGCTTTTAGAGGAGCTAAAAACATGTAATTTTGGATTGATCAAATTTTTAATATAATACACAAATATACATGTTATTAAGCAAATACATTTGAAAAATAAAACTTCCTTCTGAAATAAACGTAATTGAAGGAAAAATGTTTAATTGCAAATGAGTGGAAATACATGTTATCTAAGGGGTATCCCCAAAGTGAGGTAATCCTCAAATTTAAAACTCAAACTCAGAGGCACAACAATCCATGAGGGCCAGGAACTACTGTGCCCATCATAATACACGTGACCATTGGACGCTGAGGTGCATGAACAGATGTCCCGATTTGGTGGTCTGTCTGAAGAGAGACCTTCAGTGTTTAAGACCTGAAGCAAGCTTGGTACTCATTTATCGACCCAATGAAGCGGGGATGAAAGGCAGAGTCGACCTTGCGCAGCCCAATAATAGAACCCCAGACCTGTGGTGTGGAAGCACTATACACTACCATTCGATCCTATTCAGTGAAAAATAAAATTTAATGTTAGAATCTTATATAAATCCCTAATGAATGAGGGAGTCCAAACTTTTTTTTTCATGTAAACTGTTTAGACGGAAATGGTTAATTATGAACATTTCACAAGTTGCATAAATTAAAATTAACCGTTATAGTTTACATAAATTTTTAAGGGTGCAAAAGGTGTATTTCGGCTGCACGAATTAATTTTAAAAGGAATACGGTTACGAAAAAGTAGTACAAATCTATCTAAAGTAGGGTTGGTTACCTTATATATTGTCAAACACAACAATGTATTGGAAGCCAAGTCCACAATTCGCTGTTATAAAAATGTATGCAAAATTACAAGACTTATTTTTGCATTTGTAATTTATATATATATATAATTTTTCCTGCGAACTTTAAAAGTTAGAGCGGCCTCCATCAAAACAGCGGTTCCCTCTCTGTTTTTCCATATCGCCCCTGACTTATCCGGCTCTCCCATAGTAAGTGAAAATGCCGTATTTTTGTCAAGATCATTTTATAGCAGACTGCCTTTTTCATGTATTGTAGATGGTCGTGTTATATTTTCTACATCAATATCCTAATGTCTGAATTTAAAATTACATAAAATTCTTGACACTCGCATCAATGACCATTACAATTTTTATTAGTATATGAATGTGTCATCAAACGATTACATGACTAATATTAACATATTATTTTAACCATTTAATTAATATTAAGTATAACATAACGCACACAATTTTTCTGAGCTTTAAAATAAATATTTCGAAAACTACTTAACATATACTCAAAATTTTTTATTCCTACGCTTTAGCTTCTCAGTTTTGCTTCTATGTAAAACTTTATTGTATATTCATAAATTTTTTTAGTATATTTTTTGCTCTTAGCATGCAGTTTTCAACCGAATTGTATGAAATTTTCGAAATATATTAAAAAATACTAAAGTAGCTATATAATATAAAATTTGAACTTATATTATACTCAAATATAATTGCTTGAACTTATGGTAAATAATTTTTAACTTTGCGATACATTTTTTTTTTCGAAATTTCAAACATAAAATTTCTAGCATTATACGGTCGAGATTTCAAAAAATATCCAGATTTTAATTACTTATTCAGTTAGCCTTGAAAAAAAGATAAATGTTGAGGTATTTTGCATAAATAGATATTTTTGAAGAATAATTCGAATGTTTTTGAATAGCTCGAATTTAAAATTTATTTTTATTTTTATTTATATGCATAAATGTCTACTGTAAATGTTTCCGTATATTTTTGATTACCATTTATTCAAACATTCAAGTTATAAAACAAATGTGGGAAAATCTTCATTCAAGTTGTCTTTGATGTAAACTGAAGTTCAAGCACTTAAAATTCAAATATAATTCGGTGTATTTTAACAATATATAACTAGGCACTGTACGTAAACTTCCCTGAACACTTGGGCTTTGAAATCTAAAAAAAATTAATAGATCTTAATTAGTTTTTTTTTTTTTATTATTTTTATCAATGTGTAAGAAAATGTTTCAAATTATTTGATGAAGTTTAAATTTATTCATTTTTAGTGGTTGGAAAGTTGAAAAGATTTTAAAGTGTTTGGTGTTTTATTATTTTTTGGGGCATCTTATAATGAAATAATCATGTTTCAAAAACTGAAAGCATTGATTAAGATAAAAAGAATGAAGCGAAAGAATATACTTTAAAAAAGATAATTTGTCTAACTATATAAAATAGCAGATTGCCCTGACACGCCCCAACTTGTTACAGTTTGAAATTAATATGAAACCAAAAGGGAATTGTAACATATTTTACTTATGCGTTGGGACTTTTGAAAACTTTTAAAATACAAGCTAGCAAACAAACACTTCTTGGGTTCTAAAGAAATTTTCCCCCGATTTTTTTGGATTTCCCCAGGGTCAAAACACGGGGTTCCCTGCGAGCCATAAAACTCCTGTTGTGTTGCTTCCTCCGTCCCTCATTATCTTTCAAGATGTTAAACCTTAAAAGGGGGAAAGGATTTCAGAAAAGTGCGGGTAATCCGCTTTTGAAAACGTTACTTGAAGGCAGAAAAATCAGTGCAGTCCATTTTCGAAGCATCTTTACACTGACGGAATTTTCCGTGCTATCCGGTTAGAGGGTTAAAACACATTACCAAATTCCACAACATACAGCCAGTATTGAAAGCTGTTCCCATTCATATTCAAACATGGAAATATTGACAATGTAAGCATTCGGTGACACGTTTTGCCCTGGAGATGTCTTTTCATTTGGAAAAATACATAATTCAAACCATTGTTGACAGCATAATAGTATATCAGTAGTGAAGTCTCTTTTAATAACAAGGATTGCAGCATAATCCAGACCTAAAAATGCCAATTTCCTTTGAAACAGAAACCTTCCACATCAAGAATATTTACAAGCAATCATTTTGAGAAAAAGGTGCAACTTACGTTGACATTTCTGAAATGTTATTTATTACAAGTGGATACTTTTTTACATCTATAAGGATGTGATATAACAGAGGAAAAAACATGTCAGATTCCTCCATTTTGAAAGGTTGCATTATTTTATCTTCATCATCTGTACAAGGAATGTTCCTTGTTTTATAGGTACCCTTAGTTAATTATTGAGTCACAAATTAAAAAAGAATAAATAGTATTTTGTCTAAGGATAAGTCAAAATTATGTATTGGATAATCCATCAAAGTTGTGATGAACATTATTCTTGAGGTTAATGAAAAGTTTTGGAAAAAAATAATTTTAAATACCTTCTTGAAAACATAGAACTCAAATGAATAAAACAAAAATAATTTATTTTCACATTTAAAATATTATGAAATAATGATTTTCTTTTGACAGTGATACACAATACATGTATTAATAAAAGGTACTTAATGTTACAGTTGTGTTATGAATGTTTGGTTTTATAACATTTAAAAAAATAGAAAGTTGCTTCAAAGAATTCGAAGAGCACGTTTATTCCAAAACATTGCAACAAGCGGGAAGTCGTTAAATAAAGAGCACTTTTTTAGAAGAGGAGAGGGGAAGGAAACAAAGGGATGACATTCTGCAGGGTTACAGAGCTTAGCAAATTTCTCGCCAATATCAGCGCTTGCTTTGAATACGATGCCAATCATTTATTTTCGCAGTGGACGTGGACGTATTCACACGCTTAAGGCTGGATTCTTATCGAAAGCATAAAAAAAAACATCTTTCGAAATAGCAAGTTTAAATACACGGAGCAAATTTATTTTAAATGAAATTAAATAATTTATTTGTTCATTATTTTTTGAATAAAAAGTTGAATTATGTAATTGCAGTGGTAAGTAATACGATTACGAGTAGAAAGCGTTTACATTATTGTTTTTTTTAAGTTTCGGGTTTTTAACGAAATGATACTGGATTAATTTAAATAATACGATTAGTCATGGCACGGAAATTCAAAAAAGAAGCAGCTCCTCTATTGTACATTTTATAGATGTTACGAATAAATATTTTAAATATAAGTAATTTAGTTGGATGTTTCAAAAATATGATTACTATGAATCAAAAGGGTAAGTTTTTTTGATACAGAATAAAAAGCGTTTACTAAAGTGATTTGAAATGCTTATTTTCGTATTTAGTTTTCTATTCTACAAAATACAATGTTTATTTATAATTTTAGATATCTTATGCACTGAATATTCATTGATAGATTTTTATTAAATCGGTTATTTTTTTCGCTCATTCTGTGGGGCATCAAATTACATTTGAATCGTTACGTAACAGTATTGTAAAGGACAGTTTTTGTAGAGATTTTCTCTCACTAGATGGCTGCACCTGTCAGCTGTTTCCGAATCGGCGAAGCGTGGTATGGTGCAAGATAGCCAAATTAATTCTATTCAAATAAATGTTAAACTTAAATAATAATTGTTAAACTTATTTTATATAAATGCACTTAATTTCTGTTAATTTTTAAAATGATCCTCATAATTTATATTTCAGTTTTTATAGTTTTACTTGTGTACTTGTATCGATTATATTATGCTTAACTGCAACATAACTGTATAAAATACTGAAAACGTGGCAACGTGTAGAGATAGCTTTGCTGATGGTGTTGAATGAACACGCTTAATAAATTTCCAGTACATATCGATAAAGTCTGAATAATGAATTTAATGAAAACCAACACTTGAGTATTTATTAGAGTGCTATGAAACAAGCACCTAATAACTGGTGACCCTGATGTATATTTACTGGTAAATGACAAAATAGCGCATTGGCTAATAAGATCGTGGAGATGGCGCCAAGAACAATTGATGCTGCAGTGGTTCAGAAAGATTCCTTAAGAGTGGATGAACTCCTGTCTAAATTAGTAGGTCTTGAAGAACAACTTGCCTCTTTGAAGCTACAATGAAAAGTGCAGAGCTCTAGTCCTCATCAGAATCAGAGAAGTAGAAGTCGCAGCAAATCAAGGCGTCGCTACAATCCCCAGGGAAAATATTGCTATTACCATTTACGATTCGGGAAGAAGTGCCTCCCTGGTAATTGCGTACAGCCGTGCAGCTTCAATGAGCCGGGAAACGAATCCCAGCAGTAGACGCCGCGGCGAGTCCTCCTGCTGACATTTTAGGCCGCAAATCCCGGTTATTTGTCAAGGACAGAGAAACCGGATGTCAATTCCTTGTGGATAGTGGAGCAGACGTCTCGATCCTCCCTTGGAAAAAAACGAAAGGTGAGTGCCAAGCCTCTCAATATAAACTGTATGCTGCTAATGGCACTGAAATTACAACATATGGTCTAAAAATTCTTACGCTGGATCTAGGCCTAAGACGCCCATTTCAGTGGCCGTTTATTATTGCCAAAGTTAAGCGAGGAATCATAGGTGCTGATTTCCTTCGAAAATTTCAGTTGCTGATAGATCTGCACAACAGGAAATTAATCGACGGAGTAACAAATCTTTCAATTAAAGGAGAAGTTGCTACCATCCAAGAAAATAATGATCTCAGCACGGTCAATAGAGCCTCCAAGTATTTCAACCTGCTTAACTCGTATCCTGATTTAACCAAGCTAAACTTGGTTAACAGAGTTGTCAAACATGGAGTAAAGCACCACATCCTAACAACTGGCCAACCGGCTTATTCGAAGGCAAGACAACTGGCCCCTGATAAGATGAAGCTGGCGAAGCAGGAGTTCCAGTTTATGCTGGACAACGACATCATTAGACCCTCAAAATCTCAATGGGCAAGTCCATTGCACTTGGTTGACAAGAAGGATGGCACATTAAGACCATGAGGCGATTACAGGCGACTCAAAGCACAGACAATACCAGATCGGTATCCAATTCCTAGAATTGAGGACTAATTACATCCTGAAGGATAAAAAAATATTTTCAAAGATAGACCTTGTAAAGGCATATTATCAGATACCTATTGCTGAGGAAGACAAAGAAAAAACTGCCATCACCACCCCATTGGGCTTGTACAAGTTCAATACTATGAGTTTTGGACTGAGGAATGCTCCTTCAACCTTCCAACGTTTCATTACTAAAATATTGTATGTACTCGACTTTGTATTCCCGTATCTTGATTATGTACTTGTTGCCTCATCTACGGAAGAGGAACACAGTGAACATCTAAAAATGGTATTTAAAAGGATCCAGCAATATGGACTTCGAATAAATGTTTCCAAAGCAGTGATGGGAGCTGACCAAGTTGAATATTTGGGATTTCTGATCACGGCAGAAGGTTTTCGGCCATTGCCAGAAAAAAAAAAAAAAAAGTTCAAGCTATCTTAAACTACAAACTACCAGAAACTATTCATGACCTGCGGACGTTTCTGGGCATGATAAATTTTTACCGAATATACCTAAAGGATGCTGCTAAGACCCAAGCACCTCTACATGAACTGTTAAAAGGAGCGAAGAAGAAAGACCGCAGAAAAGTGCATTGGACTGATGACACCAGGAGAAGCTTCGAAAAATGCAAAACTGACCTTGCCGAAGCTGCTCTTTTATCCTTTCCAAGATCTGGACTACCCCTATCACTTTGCACAGATGCATCAGATTTTGCTGTGGGCGCAGTACTCCAGCAGTTAGAAAACGAGGGTTGGAAGCCAATAGTTTTTACTCAAAGAAACTAAATGAAACACAAACAAGGTATAGTACCTATGACCGAGAACTATTGGGAATATACCTTTCAGTGAAACATTTCAAACACCTGCTGGAAGGGAATGATTTTGTTATATATACTGACCACAAGCCTCTGACTTTTGCATTTAAGCAAAACAATGAAAAAGCATCACCAAGACAACAACGACAACTTCAATACATTTCAGAATTTAGTTGTAACATTCAACATGTATTGGGTAAAGATAATGTTGTTGCAGATGCCTTATCCAGAATTGATTCAATTTCTGAAATCAACTTTGAGGCAATTGCAGAAGAGCAAACTATTGACGAAGAGTTGCAACAATTATTGCACAACAATTCTCTAAAATTTAAACCTTCGACATTGCCATCTGGGAAAAAACTTTAGTGTGACATCTCAACGCAAAAAATTAGGCCTTACATTCCACAAAAG
Source organism: Trichonephila clavipes (assembly GCA_019973935.1). Lineage (NCBI taxonomy): Eukaryota > Metazoa > Arthropoda > Arachnida > Araneae > Nephilidae > Trichonephila > Trichonephila clavipes. The sequence goes on along the minus strand of BMAU01021216.1, from coordinate 332,542 downwards.
TTTAGGTTTCAAATATTCCAACTAATTCGTGGCTTAGCTCACCCTGGTATTAAATCTACAGTAAAACTGATGACTGAAAAATATGTCTGGTCAGATATTAAAAATCAAGTCAGAGAATGGGCAAAGGTTTTCATTAGATGCCAAAAATGTAAAGTCAGCAGACATACAAAATCTAAATTAGGAGAATTCGAACAACCAGATGAAAGATTTAGTGTAGTTCATATAGATCTCATTGGAAAACTACCACCTTCAGAAGGGATGCAGTATTGCTTAACCTGCATTGACCGATTCTCTTGCTGGATGGAAGCAATTCCTATACCTGAAAAAACAGCTGAAATAGTTGGGAGAGCATTTTATGAGAAATGGATTTGCAGGTTTGTGTGGAGTACCTGCCAAATTAGTCACAGACCAAGGTCGACAGTTTGAGGAAGAACTATTTAGAAGCATAGCTGCAATATGTGGTGCTAAAGTAGCCCACACAACATCTTACCACCCTCAATGTAATGGGAAAGTAGAACGTTTGCATAGGACCTTGAAAGGTGCTATAAAAGCTCACAACAATATTAGGTGGACAGAGTCATTACCCACTGTGTTGTTAGGTTTAAGATCTGCCATTAGTTATACAATTGCACAGATGGTCTATGGTACTTCCATTAAATTACCTGGTGAATTTTTTGATCCCCCTACTATTAACATGGATCCACAGAATTTTGTTGCCAAATTACAGCAACACATGGCAGAGCTAAAGCCACTGAAGTCTCCTAGCAACAGGAAGCAAAATATCTTTGTGCATAAAGATTTGAAATCCTGTTTCCATGTGTTTATTCGTATCGACAGAGTTAAAAAAGCATTAGAACCACCATATACTGTACAAAAAAAGTATGATAAGTATTTTACAATCTTAATCAAAGATAAAGCAGTTAATATCTCTGTAGATAGACTGAAACCTGCCTATTTGTTAGCAGTGGACAATCAAAATGAACAAATTAGTGTTGGAAAAAAAATGAGATTTCAAATTGGAAAGAACTTTCCCCATTGCCTGATGAACAACCTACTACCAGCTGTGGCAGAAAGATAAAAAACCAGTAAGATTTAGAGAATAAGCAAAATAGAGCAACTACTATGTTTGTAAGTGTTTAAGTTTGAAATTCCTTTCACTTATTACTAGTAAACAGTTATTAAAAATTAGTAAACTTGAAAATCACCATTTATAAAAATGTATCTAATTGATTAAATATATTTCTTTTGGTAATGCAATTCATTTACATATAGTGAAAAAGTTATAGTAAACACTGCTTTAAATGTTGTAGATATTCTTATAAAATGACAATGTATATTTATTCCTGGATTTTAGAATTGAAAATTGACTCTTAATTGGTTATATATACATGTATGATTTTTATGCTAGTATTGTGAAATTTAAATAATTATTCTTCCACTATCCTGATATAACCTCATCAGTAAGTTTGTAAGCAAAAGTAGAATTGTTTGTAATTTCATAACAGCGAGAATCTAAATCAAACAAAAGCTTTGTAAATAAAAAGAAATCCAAGAGCATGATGTAAAATGTTCCATATATATTTTCGCATTCAAATTAATATATGTTATACAAAGTTCAACTATATGTCACTAATAATTATTCATTACTACTATTTTTTACATTGTCGACAGAAATTCTCTCATTAGTAATACAATTTGTGGGCATCTCATCTCTTAAATGTGTTACAGAATGTATTTGTTTTTCATTGGAAAGTATGTATTTTAACAAAATTATCTATTATGTATTTAATAATGAACATAAAGTTTTCAGGATATCAATATAAATAGATGTGTTAGCATCAAATTCTATATCAATATAAATAGATATGTGTTAGCATCAAATTCTATGTTTATAAATAGATATGTGTTAGCATCAAATTCTATGTGTATAAATAAATATGTGTTAGCATCAAATAAAATGTGTATAAATAGATACTGTTTTGCATAAAAATGCTCAATTGTGGTAAATGGAATTGTATTAGTGATTAACTGAGTTATAATTATGTGGTGAATTGAAACTAAAGTTTTCTGGTATTCTTTTTTGTAAATAGGAAGTTTTCTGTATGTTATATATTATAAAATTACCCATTGTGTATGTAAATATGAAAATTGATTTTTTTAACACTATTGGATTTGATATGTTTCATAATAGTCCACAAAAAATTAAGGTGTTGTCATTGCAGAGTAACTTGAAATGTTTTTTTAATTGCATGTTAACTTTCATTGGAATATGAATGATTTTTTTTGCAAAATATTTATGTACTTCTTAGTTTCCCACGTTCAAATATTGACTGTGTTTTGTGTATTTGCAAAAGCATTCTGTAGTTTATTCTTTTTTTGAGTTATTGAATATCTTATATGTACTCTTTTTTGACTTTGTTTAAATTTGATTGTTGTTCAGTATAAATATACATTTAAATAATTGCTGAACATTTTAGTTGTATTTTTTCACTGTATTTTTTATGAAACAGGAAGGTAGCTGTGTTAAATATTTTTAAACTTGTAGCATATTTTGTGCACTAAGACTTCTGTAGCAATCCTGTACTAGTAATTTTGTGTTGTGTAATGTAATGATTAGTAATGATTGTGTTAAAAGCGGTTTGTATAAGTTTAACTTGTAAAAGTACAATGTTAAAAATGAAATTATAATCTGTTCAATAAGTCTGAAACTGTCCCTGCCATATATTTTTTTCTTGTATCGTAACTTTGTTATTGGCAAGGGAGTAATGTAAAAGACAGTTTTTATAGAGATTTTCTCTCACTAGATGGCTGCACCTGTCAGCTGTTTCCGAATCTGCGAAACGTGGTATGGTGCAAGATAGCCAAATTAATTCTATTCAAATAAATGTTAAACTTAAATAATAATTGTTAAACTTATTTTATATAAATGCACTTAATTTCTGTTAATTTTTAAAATGATCCTCATAATTTATATTTCAGTTTTTATAGTTTTACTTGTGTACTTGTATCGATTATATTATGCTTAACTGCAACATAACTGTATAAAATACTGAAAACGTGGCAACGTGTAGAGATAGCTTTGCTGACGGTGTTGAATAAACACGCTTAATAAATTTCCAGTACATATTGATAAAGTCTGAATAATGAATTTAATGAAAACTCAACACTTGAGTATTTATTAGAGTGCTATGAAATAAGCACCTAATAGTATAAATACTTGGTTTTTTTAATAACAATTCAATATGTAAGTATATTCATAATGATACAAGTTGAATAATGGATTGACCGGAAGCTGGGGTTTTCACTCTGACAATGAATCGAGTTTCTCTGATATTTTTTTTTAATATAAACGGAAAATTTTTAAAAGCTTAATATTTTATCACTTTATATCAAACTCTCTCTCTGTAAAAATAAAAGAGCAGACTTCCAAAATTAACTAGAAACATTTTTTTTATCATACTTGAAAGCTAGATCAGATTATAAATTAAACTCATATTCAAATGGAAATTAGTATATATCCTTCCATAGTATAATCATATATCTACGCATAAAATGTATAAATTCGACTCAATTTGTTACTAAATTTGTGGCAAATAAAATAATGAAAGAGTGGATTTCAATTACATGTTACTGCTAAATGTAATTATTCATATATAAATACATATTTATGGAAGCGATTTTTTTTTTGACCTAATGAAATTCAAGTTTGAACAAGACAAAAAATGAATTACATACTGCCTGTGTTATAATTTTTAATTAAAAGCAATGAAAAGCCTAAATTCTACACGCTATGCCTAATTTACACTCAATAAGTTTTCTTTTAAAGAGAAAGTTAAAAATTCGCAAATTTAAAGTGCAAGAATTCTCGTTCCATAAGAAACAATAGGATGCTCTTAGGGTTTTCTCTTCTAAAATAATTATATTAAACGACGAATTAAAAATAAATTCCCTTATTTAAATGCCTATAAAATGGACAAAAAGGTTTATTGAAATATTTTTATCTTAGCAACAATAGAAACTACAATTTCACAGAATTGTTTCTTTACAGTAAATTATTTTAAATAAAAGGGATGCATTTCTCTGCTTTGATAAAAATCCTACGCGGCCAATTATTTACAAATTACTAAAAGCACTTCTAAGTTTATATTTATTTAATTATACAAAGTATGTTTTAATTTTTTTTAAGAAAATGTAATCAAAATTTTTCGCAAGGTTTTCTGGCCGTAATTTTATATCCTTGCTAATTTTAAATAAATTAAATAGAGTTTATCCATAGAAATGTATCTAATTATAAAACTAAAATTTTATTTCTAGGAATGTCCCTAAAATTTTAAGACATGTTTACCTTTATAATGGACATCATACTTAAATTCCTGTTTAGTTTAAGTATTGAGTTCTCCAACCCTCCTCCTTCTCCCAAACTTTTTAGACAGTCATAAAAGCGTAATTCTTACTGATTAGTGTGTGGGGGATAAGGATGAGATAATCTTATTTTTTCTGCTTCTTAAATCTTCAAAACATACATGTACTCTGAAAATAGTTTATTTATTGAACCATATAATAATATTACTTCTATTTGTTATTCTTCCGTGTTCTTTTTGATAAATACTGAAGTGGGAAAAAATTACTTTTGAGTCAAAGATAATCTTCACAGTCCTCTAGTGTAAATCAGTTGCTTTTCATTTAATGTTAAATACAGTAAATTGTGCCAATCCTAGTTCATAATGACGTATAAAAATTTAATCACGCAAAGTGATAGAGAATATAGTGAAGCATTGTATATCGCAAAATGGGTGATGACACAGATAATTTTTATCAAATTGCAACTGTAGCATTTTTTGCTGAAATAAAAGGTCATTTGATTTCATAAATAATTGCATTATATATATATATATATATATATATATATATATATATATATATATATATATATATATATATATATATATATATATATATATATATATATATATATATATATATATATATAAAGGAGAAAAGCGACTCACTGACTGACTGACTAATCACGATATCTCCGGAACTATTAAACCTACAGACTTGAAATTTGGTAGGAAGGTTCCCTTCATGGAGTAGACGTCAGCTAAGAACGGATTTTGCAAAGTTCGAACCCCAAGGGGCGTTACGGGGCTTTAAGGGTCGTTACAGATAATTATTTTCATTACTAAACTATTAGATGTACAGTCGTGAAACTTAGTACACAGAATTCTTTCATAAAGTAGAGATTCCCTACATAATGATTTTTACAAAAATTGACCTCCAAGGGGCGTTGAGGGGCGTTATACATAATTATTTCCATTTTTAATCTATTAGACGTACAGTCTTGAAATTTGGTAAGCGGATTCCTTTCATAGAGTACAGATCCGCTACAGAATGAGTTTTGTCAAAATGGACTCCCAAGGGGCGTTAAAGACAATTAACTCCTTTTTTAAACTATTAGACGTAAAATCTTGAAATTCAGTAAGCAGATTCCATTCATTGAGTAGAGATCTGCAATAAGATGGGTTTGGGGAATATTGTTTCCTAAGTGGCGTTGCGGGGGCTTAAGGGGCGTTATAGATAATTATTTCCATTTTTAAACTATTAAACGTACAGTCTTAAAATTTGGTAAGCGAATTCCTTTCATGGTGTAGAGATCCGCTACAAAATAAGTTTGTGGAAAATTGATCCCCAAGGGTCACTGAGGGGGATTAAGGGGCGCAATAGATAAATATTTCCGCTTTTCAACTAATAGACCCACCTGATTGAAAATTAAAAGGTATGTTCATTCATGGAATAAAGTTCCTTTTACAAAGATTTTTGCGAAAACGGACCACCAAAGGAGTGGGGTTGCGAGGAATTAAGACGTGTTATAGAAAAATTCCTGTTTTTGAATTTAACTCATTTACTTGAAATTTGTTGAGCACTTTTCTTTAGTTGAATAGAGTTCCACTAAGAATGGATTTTACGGAAATCAACTCCAGGGGAAAGCGGGGAGTATTATTGGGGCGAATTGATAGACAAAATTCCCGTTTTTGAACTACTAAGACTATAATAATAAAATTTGGTTTGCATGCTTCTTTTATTGAATTGGAATCCGCTAAGAATGCTGTCAACGAGGTATTGATGATAAAAATTCCGTTTTTGCTCTATTAGATTTAGACTTGAAATTTAGCACGCATGTAAATTTTATGGAGTAGAGATCCACTGAGAAAGTAGCTTTGCTGGAAATCCACTTGATTATTAGGTTAAGTGAGCGAAAAAATCTTTCTACTTCTGTTTTAGATATAAATAGAAATTAGATATTATAATTTCTGTTCTTTTTATATCAAGGGGCGAGAGTGTAACAACTATAAATATATTTTTCAATACAATCGAATTCTTAATGCTAGATATCAATAATTAATATATATGTAAACAGTATACATATATACAACATCGTGAAACACCCAGTGAAGCGGGTCGGTTACGGCTAGTGTATATATATATATATATATATATATATATATATATATATATATATATATATATATATATATATATATATATATACAAACTTTTTAAAGAAGCGTGCAAATAACCAAATATCATACAGAAAGAGGATAACCTACATGAAAGTGGGACTTGTAAAACACATGACTTTTAACAAATTTGGTAAATTTAATGCAAAAACTACATTATTTTTTTAAAACACATTTAATAAAACTGATCACATACACGAGTACATTTGTTATTTTGATAAATAGTTTTGAAATATATATATATATATATATGAGACAACCTAAAACATAGTTTAAAATTACAATATAATACATTGTTGACTAATTGTGATATTGGTTGCTAAATAACACGGAAACATTAGATTTGCGGTGCCTCAATTTCAATAGTATGCGACTGCATTAAATTTGTTAAAACACCATTTTTAATAATTTAACCAAAAAAACGAAATTTACTTTGCTTTTATCTCAACTTTCAACTTTTGCATATTATTCTATTCTCTGTGTTTTAATGTTGGATCATATCCGCAAGCAGCTGTATTACTGGCTGAGATGTATTTTTGTGATAATTTAGTTACGAAAGAAAAAATACAGCATTATGTAAAAAATTTGTTTGAAACGTATAGTGAATGTATTTGATATAGCATGATTACGATAAACCTGGATCTCCATGTAATTAGTTATAATTGTAAGGGTTATATCTCAGGGTGTTGATTCATAATAAAATAAATTCTCATCGGAAAACTTGATCAGTTCAAACTTTATAAGAAAAAAAAAGTAAAAACAAATATTTCTTTATAGCCTTGACTTTCTCTATAGCCTGTGTGACGTATATTCAATGACACTATGAATATAACCAAAGACCTCCCTCCCTTTGATCTTTGGTAGAAATTTAGGGGTCATAAAAGAGATAAGCATTTGCTTCTAGGGGGAACGTGCTAGCCAAAATATGACGACACGTGAGAAGCAAGCTGAGGTACAGCCTGAGGAGCTAGTACTATGTTCAAGATTACCGAGCATGATCAAAGACAAAATCTTGGAAATGGAATTTGTCCAGTCGGATGCGCAAATGTGCGATTATTTAACTCTCAAACGGCAACTAGCGAAAGCTATGCGGAACAGCATCAAGTACCTCGAGAAGGAACTTGAAAACCGACGCAATTTACCAACCACGGGCCAAGAACAAACCCAAAAGATCAAAGACGGACTGGAGGCAATGAAGAAGGAGCTGTCCACTACTGTAGGTGAGATTGCTTTGATTTTTTGCCCTACTGTAGATTGTCCCTCCCATACTATTTGCAAATCCGAGAGTGATAGTGTCATGGTCGAACCAGATGTGAAAACTAATGATAAAAAATTAAACCCTAAGCAAAATAGTGATAAAAATAAAGATAAAGAAAAAGCCCCCATTAAAAGGCCGATTAACAATAAAAATGATAAAGATAATTTAAAAAATAGTAATAAAAGAACAGGACAAGAGGACTTCAAAACCCCAAATAAATTTGCGAGAAAAATTATCGAAATACCCATTGAAAAGGTAGCTTGTACTTCACAGAATAAATTCTCAGTCCTAAATGTCGAGGAAGCAATGGAGGTTAACTCCCTGCTCCCACCTCAAAAGTAAAACCGCTTATGATGAGAATCGGGAAAAATTACAACCTGATCCTTCAAGAAATTTATAGATCTTACCCGAATACGGTTAGCAAAAATACAGGCAGCTATATAAAAATCCAACCAGCTTCGGCTGAGGACCATGAAAATATCAAAAACCTACTAACTGCTAAAAAAGCAGACCATTACTTAATAGAATACCCCACAGTAATCAAAGTGGTGATCAAAGGATTACCGTCATCTACCGATGTCGCCGACATTGAATCGGAACTAAAATCGAAAGGGTTTGCCGTCGAAAAAATCTCGCATCTAAAAAAATCCCCCCTACCGCTTTTTATGGTCCAGATCAAACGCTCCGAAAATGCTGTAAACATCTACGAGCTTAAAAATTTAAACTACCTCACTGTGGAAGTCGTCCCGTTCCGTAGGAGACCGGGTGCTTCCCAGTGTTATAATTGTAATTATTTTAATCACACAAGCAAAACCTGCCGAATGACACCTAGGTGTCTTAAATGCGGAGAAAACCATAAAACGCAAAACTGTCCCACAACAGACAGACTAAAAACACTCCATTGCATAAACTGCAACGCGGATGGGCATATGGCGTCGAGTTGCCAATGTCCAAGATTTCCAAAACTAAAAACAAAGACCAAAAAGGAGGAAACCCCAATTAGTAAAAACCCCATAAATCAGCGACAAGTTAGGCCAGACGTTAGCTATGCTAACGTCTGTAGTAACAAAATAGAAAAACAGATGGCACCACGAGAAGAAACCCCCAAACCCTCAAATCAGTCACCCAGTGAAAAACACCAAGACAACGCGGAACCAAATTTTAAATTTGAGAAATTCGCAACATACATTAACGAATTAAATAACTTGACTTCCAAGTTCCCGGAAATCCTCCGGGCACTGGAAGACATGTCAAAAACCAATAACGATATCGAAAAACTTAACATTTTCTTAATTGCCGTTGCACGATCGTGCAACAAATAAAAACTAAGTTATTTTTCACAATCCCAAAAGAACTTCACCCAACCGCGCCTCCGACCAATCAGAGAAATCCAGTGCCCTTACGGACACTGGAGACTGCTCTGGCGGAAGGAGCGACGGTACCCCTCGGATAGAAGCATAGCGGATAGCTGCCGGCTCTCGGGTCAGGCAGTTCTCTCCCCTGAGGAGAATTTCATGAATCACTATCACTCTAATGAAATTATCCTAAAACCAGTTTCTTATTTTCTTTTTCTTTTTTTATTCCCTCATTTTTTACGATAAATTCTTTAAATAAAAGTCTTATACTTTTAAAATCTTTAATATATTAATTAAAAAGGGCAAAAAATCATTTCAAGTCATCTCATAGTCGGATAGGAGATAAAGGCCCTGACGGGCCAGGTGCTCCGCAAAACAACCCCAGCAACTAGGGGGAAGGGACAACAAGAGACGGCCAACGCATTCTTCAGGACATTCCGACTCCACCCATTTCTTTTAGACTAGTTATGCCAAAATTTTTATTTCCTAAGATCCGAAAAATATAACTATAATCCTAATCAACCATAAAGGCAATTTAGTTTATGTTTATTTTCTTACGAATTAGTTTAGAAAAATTTACATTTCCTTTTTAAACTTCATAGATATCAATCGTAATTAGTGATATTCAAAAGTAATATTGTTTTTAATTTTTTATGTCTGTAATACTTGTTTATGATTACATTTAAATCAACTAATATACCTGCTTTTCATTTTTTGATCGATGTAATTTCTTTGCTCAAACGTGAATGGGTTTTTTAAGCGCTATTTTTTAAAAATTAGCTTATTTTTATATACATAAGGAACTGAGGAAAAATATTTGAAATTATAGTATGATCATGGAATGTACATTGAAAAACTATTTAAGTTTTCAATAAACATTAAGTTTTATTATTAACAGTAGTAATAAATTTTTTTTGGAGGGGCGGGTGAGTTTGTACGGAATTAATGATTTCTAATATGCAACAACGCATGCTTTTTTACTTGGATTATTTCGAATGCGAAAGTTATTTCTTTACAACCTAATTGGAAAACAAAAGAGATGCTGACATTGAGTTTCAGGCTTTTAAAAATTAAAATTTGTTGGATTTAAGGAAATTTGTTTTAAGATGCAAAAATTTCTTTATATGACAAAGAAAGAAATTATAGCTGATAATATACACTTGACTTATTCTTAAGATTTTAAAGACTGTGTAAACATTTACCACTTTGTAATAGAAAAGGGTAAAATTAAGAGAAATTTTTTTATATAAGTATTAACATTGTTTCTGATGCTATAAAATGTAATAAAAGCTTTATAAAGTTTATAGATGACATACAGATTTCGAACAAAATGTTAGTTTTCAAACTCGTTGAATCTCACTCAAAGTAAAACATTTTAAAGATGATAAATGTTGATAAAAAGTATAAGCTGATCACACATACATACAGAAAATATATTATTTTAGGAATAATATTGAAGCTGAGTAGTACTGCATCACGCTTCCGCACCACAGGTGCTAGTTTCAAACCCCGGGTTGGGCATGGTTGACTCAGTCTTTCATCCTTTCAGTGGGTCGATAAATGAGTGCCATGCTTGCTTGGGAACTAAACACTGGGAGTTTCGCGTCATATTGACCACAAGACTGAAGCATCGGCTCACGCAACTCAGCGCCCAAGGTCACGTATACTGAGATGGGCCGCCATTTTTATTCTGCGAGGTAAGGGTCGAACATACCTTCGGCATGGCTGGTGCAATTGCGAAGAAAGCGTTTTGTTGTCGAGCATGTTACATCATGCCTATCATTACATTTAGGACATTTATAACTCTGAGCAACTTCTAACTCTTCTTCCTTCATACACTATTCAATCAATTCTTTCTAACCATTCGCATTCAACAAAGTAAAAAATTCTAAGATATATATTCCTTCACACACGCAACCATTCCACCCCGGTTCCCCAAAGCAAAATGAAATTCGAAATGCCCACCGACAAAACAGAAATAGTTAGGTTTACCATATCTAGTTTATCAAAGTAGGGTTACCAAGATGGCACAATTATCGCGAACGAAAATAATGCGTGCAAAGGGTGTGGGCTCTCCTCCCAGAACTGACCCCGTTTTTTTAATTGTGTTTTCGTTTTTTTTTTTTTTTTTTTGCGAGAAATATTTAATTATTGTTTTTGTTACTTTTTTATTTAAAAATTACTGTTGTTTTCAATCGATATATGAAGTTTGAAGTCATTAACTTAAATGAAACCTGAAAAAAAATTAAAACTTTAACAAATAAAGCATTTATATACAATAGGAATATCTCTTTCTTTTATTTTGAAGGTCTTTTGACTTCTTTTTCCCGATGATTTCGCGGCGCGATTGTTTAAAGCGCTGCATTACTAACTGTTGGACCCAGGTTCGAAACAACATCATCGCTTAATTTTAATTTTTTTAAAAAAAATACTCTAAATTTTATTCGCGCATTTAATAACTTCTCCAGAAATTTTGTAATTGGAAAGATAATTTATTTCATCACGCGATACAGTTTTTTTTTCTTTTTTACAAAACGATACTTTACATAATTTAAGATTTTTTCTAAAATGAATCAATATCGATGCATTTATATGAAAGCGATTTTTAAAAAACTCATACTTTGATCTTTTAGAGTTACTGATTTAAAAAATAAAATGCCAAAAACTTTTTTTTTACGAATTTTTAAAAATTACTCAAATTTTAAATATTTAATAACTACTTTTCAAAGTCAAAGTTTTTATAACTTCTTTATTTATAAAAATAATTGTATGAAACTTTTTTTCCGCGTACCGAACATTTAATAAAATGCTCACAATTTTAATTCAACATTTAATACAGTTGTAAAATTTTGTAATTATAAAAATTTCTACTTTTTTCAACTATTTTTTATAAAGGTACATTTTCGTTTCCGGGGCTTAAAAAGTTGCAAAGTTAGTGAGTGATATTTAAGTCCCACCGTTCACTTACTCGAGAGCTCTGATAGCGAGAGGGGAAAGGGAATTTCCATGACAATATTGTTTGTACCTTGTATACTCCTGCTATTGTTGCTGGTCGCGCTCCCTACAACTCATCACTTCTACGAGTTTTCTCATCCCGATCAGACGTACTCACCCAGTCGTTCCGTCGTAGAAAGTGTTTCATTGCTTTAAGTGCCTCTTTGTCTAATATTACTTAACTTTAAACTCATTGTTAATTTGTGATTGTTGTTTACCTATGTTAATCGTAATATATATTTGTTATGGATTAAGGTTTTATTTCTCTCTCTTGAATATTATCGACGTTAATTTTACTGTCAGCATCCCGCCGCATTTAGGCCTACCGCCCCCTATTTTCATTGGTCCGTTGAGCCGGAGAGACAGCGTTTAAAAAGTCGCTAGTTTCCCTTAATAGACAACGGGGTATGTGCAAAAAAAATATCGCGAAATGTTTAAATTTCCTAAATACGTTCCAGTTGTCCCTTGACGAAAACGCGTACTTTATAATTTTGAATAATAAACTAACTACCCCATTAAGGAAATCATGATGGAAATCAAGCTACTGAAGCAAGAATATTTTAACTTACCGGATGACATACACCTCAAAGATGCCCTGGACGTAATGATTTACTTCCAAGCAGAAACTCAAGAACTGGAGGTAAGACTCGAAATTATTTTATCTCAATTTAAAAAGAAAACTTCTACAATTGACATTGAGATAATTAAAAACAAGATCAAATTACCGGACTTACCTCTGCCCACCTTCAGAGAAAAATTTCAAGAGTTTGAACTGTTTAAAAGTGAATTTATGAATGTAATTGGAAACAATTCATCTTCAAACAACACTCAGAAATGTTATTTAAAAAGTGCGCTTATATTCAAAGTGATCAAGATTCCTTTGAGTCACTTATGGAAGTATTAATAAATCGCTATTAAAACAAAAGGGCACTTGTGGATATTCACATAACCGAAATCCTTTTGGTGCCCAAAATACAAAGTGAAAATCCTGCTCAATTACGATTTCTTATTAATACGGTTCGTAGTCACCTGCGCCTCTTAAAAAACCTAAAGATGGATTCAAATGTCCTTTCAGATGCTATTTTACTGTATATGTTAAACTCCAAAATAGATAGGGAATCGCAAAGCCTATTCCAGCTAAATCTAATAAATTAAAAGTAAAAAAACTTTTTTAAAAACAAGCTTTTATTTAAATGCTCTAAAAAGAATAAAATAAACTTTTCTTTTAAAAATTTTTTGCTATCAACTTATAAAGTTGTTACACAATTTATGATATAAAAGCTTGTCGCGAGATTTAAATACTCGTATTTACTTAGTTTGAAAATTTTAAAAATTAAAATCAATCAGATCAAATAATTTAATTTGCTTGTTTATCTACACAGGTAAATCTCGCGACAAGCTTTTATATCATAAATTGTTTAACGACTTTATAAGTTGATAGCAAAAAAAGTTTTAAAAAAAAGTTTATTTTATTCTTTTTAGAGCATTTAAATAAAAGCTTGTTTTTTAAAAAAGTTTTTTTTTTACTTTTAATTTATTTTTTTACTTTTTAGTTATCACTGGACAGAGGTTTCTCAGTCTGTTAATCTCATTCAGCGCATCATTGTTGCAAGGTCGTTTGTCGCTTAATTCTGAACAGTCCAGCTAAGGGGTACTTTACCTTTTTTTCCGCCAGGCAACATTCATATACATATTACACTCGGGCCGCAACAAGAGGATAATGGGAAGGGGGATAAACACTATTGGATCAAAACAACATTGGACAAAGCAAAATTAATTAAAATATTAAAACATTTTTTTTTTTTGCTTTTACTATAATACTATATTAAAAACGAAGAACTGATGGGAGGTCGAAGGTCCCTAGGGATTGCAACTGTAATTTTTATATCTGCCCTGTTGTTGTTTACAACGAAAGGAATTTGTTGGGTGCGTCTCTTACCCCACCGAAAAGGGAAACGCGTTCCCACGCCTGGAAGTAGGCATTGCACCCATAAATACATCATGGTAAGGGGTGTTTTTTGGGAATTTCCCGCGCTTGGGGGATGTCATTGACCGTGAGAGGATATCCTTCCGCTGACTCTAGACCAATCAGATAAGTTGATTGAATTTCTGTAAAGAATCCGCTCCAGAATAGAGGAGAAAACTGCCGCGGAATAAAAGGCGGATGCACCCCGAATTGACTCACTCTCAGACGTTTTTTCTCTCACACCCAATTGGTCTGACACGTCCCTTCCAATACCGCAGGTGGGGACTCTAGGCACCGTCATGACTCCTCTCTCTCGATCTCTATCAGTTAAGTAATGTTCTGTTATGTATCTCTTTATAATTTAAAGTAATTTTAATCTTATTGTTTTAAAAAAATAAATTAATGATTATTTAAAGAATGTCTTTTGATTTAGAGTACAGTTTCTTTGTCTTTAAAGATCTAATGTTTAAACTTAAGTTATAGTGTGACGCCAACAGAAGAATAGAACCGGGTTTTATTTAAAATGGATCTAACGAAATAAATTAATCAATTTAACTAGTTTAAGTTAAACTGGCGTCGCATTATCTGGTGCCAGTGACCAGGATGTTAAATTTTTTTCTTTGTACCATTATTTGAATTTTTTTTTTACATCCTTGATATTGTAAACGTTTCTTAATGGATCATCACGACAAATTTTCATCTCGTGTGCCACTATGTTTTATGTAATTTGATACTGTAAATTTTTTTTCTTGCAGTTTTGGTGTGAGGAAGAGAGTCCAAGAGTCCAAGGTGCAGAGATGACGCAGGTACTGGTGCTCTTTAATTTTTTTTCTTTTTAATATTGATGTGAATTTTTTTTCTCTATGCATGTATTTACGCGAGAGCCGATTAGTTAAAAGTTTTATTTAAATTTAAGAGTTCATGAATTTCCTTTGCCTTGCACGAGTGCTTGAATTTTTTTTTAATTTAACGGTTTCCGTTGTGAATTAAACTCGCTAGAAATTTTGTCTTAACTAATAATTAAAAAAACATGCCACGTACACGACAATCAGACCCCTTAATGACGCAAACGGCGTCCGAGAAATTTAATCTAATTGATCTAATCCCAATGTACGACGGAGGTGAATCGTTAGGAATACGTAGGTTCTTAGAAAAAATAAACGATGTTGCGAATTTAGGCAAGTGGTCAAACGATGAGAAAGTAACAATTCTGAAATTAAAATTAGCGGGAATAGCTGAGGAATTTTTTTATCCGACCCAACCCACAGTCAATTGACAGAATATAACGATATCGCAAGAATTCTTATTGGAAGATTCGAGAAAGCTGTACCTTTATCAACGCGTCTCCAGTTATTTTCATCATGTATCCAGGGTCCTTCTGAGAGCGTACAGGAATTCGCAGCACGCATCAATAAACTGGGAACACAGATTTTCCAGTCAGGAAATTCGGCTCAAAATACCGCGGTGAGAAATGCGAACTACCAATTGTTACAATCTCGTTTCATAAGTGGTTTAAGAAATGACATCCGCCGCTTCGTGCTTTCTCGTGATCCTTTGAATTTAGACGAATCAATCAATGCGGCATTGATAGAAGAGCAAAATATGAAATTGAACCAAATAGCTAGCGAAGAGAGATCCGGTTTGTCGTCCGCACAAACGGAAAATCCAGTTCTTTCAGCATTAGCGGATAGATTAGAAGAAATCAATTTAAGGGTCGGCCGTCTACAAGAGGCCAGTGCAGTTACAGCTCGTAAATCAGGGGGGAACTATTTTAACAGAAGGGAGAACGTTTTCAAGTGCTTTTATTGTGGAATTCAAGGACATAGACAGGCGGAATGTAGAAAGAAACAGAGGGACGAACGCGCTGCCCGTTACCAGCACCCCCGGAGAAACGCCGATAGCGAGTATTCTTTTTCAAGTCACCCCGGGTCAGAAGGGAGACATGTACATTTTAGAGAATCTGCTTTCCGCGACAATTACGCAGCCCCCGGGCATTCGGTGAGAGGGCCACACACAAATTCTGGGAATAGAGTTTTTCAACGTTATCACAGGAATGAGACTTTAAACTCCCGCGGAGAAAGCCGTATGTAGATTTTTTTCATTTGATAGAGGAGCGGTTTTCTCCTATTCAATCTCGAGACAATATATTTGATCTACCAATAATAAAGGCTAACGTTAAACATCACAAGTTTAGAATTTTAATTGACACAGGTGCATCCGTATCTTTAATGTCTAATACCTTTTTCACTAAAATAAAAAATGATAACTTTAGGGAATTTAATGTTTCAATTCAGATTAAAGCCGTAAGCGGAGACACGGTAGAAATTATCGGTTGCTATGAAATACAATTGTCATTGGGGGAATTTCAATTTCAACATATTTTTTTTATAAAGAAACAAGAGATTAACGATAATTATTGCGCTATTTTGGGATACGATTTTTTGAAATTATGGGATGCAGTTTTAGATATAGGTAAAAACCGTTTATTAATTAATAATTTTTCAATTCCGCTTATTCATTTTTCACTCCCCCCGCGTGTGGTACAGAGTAACTTTATACATGGATTTTTAAAACACAAAACGAGTGTGGGTCCCCATTCGGTCACAAATGTTCGCATACATGTTGAAACATTACCTAATTCGACGTCATTGGCCACTATTCAGAGTTCAGCAAAGATACAAACTAAAAACATTCATTTAACTAATTCGCAAATCAAGATTAATCCACAGACAAATGACACCATCTTAGAAATTAGAAACGATTCAGATAACATAATCACCCTTAACAAAAACATGAAAATAATTACAGTCAATAATTACGAAGACTTTTCTTCTGATTTTCCCGTTTCTCAAGATATTTTACCCCACTCACGGAGAAAGATTTCAACCTTTCAGGTTTGGACAGTAAAATCAGAAGCAGATTATTTCAACTTTTAATTTCGCACAAAAGTGCTTTCGCTCGCTCTACGGTAGAATTATCCGCAGCCGCTACGGAGCATCACAGAATCAGTTTACAACATGATTATCCCATTAAATGTCCAATTTATAAGATTCCATTCAATTTAAGAAACGAATTTCGACGTCAAATAGCAGATTTAGAAAAGGCGGGAATTATTTCGAAATCCAATTCTCAGTTTAATACTCCGGCCTTGTTTGTCAAACAGAAAGAAAAATGGCGCCTAGTTTTAGATTTTCGGAAACTCAACGAAATAACTGTGACTCAGGATTTTGTCATTCCAACATTGGACGACATTTTACATGAAATTTCAGGTTCAAACTATTTTTCGGCGTTAGACATGAAGTCAGCATTTAATCAAATTCCACTACACTTTGCGGACAGGCATAAGACGGCATTCTCTACTCCCGACGGTGATAAATATCAATTTAACAGATTATGTTTCGGTTTAAAAACTCGCCTAAAGCTTTTCAATCAATCGCACAGGAGGTCCTAGGAGATTTATTACACCACGGAGCTTTGGTTTATATAGATGACATTATTTTATTCACTAAAACTATAGATGAACATTTTGAACTACTGGGTAAGGTTTTTGAACGCTTTGAAAGAATTCACTTAAAATTTAATCCGAGTAAATGTCAGTTTTTAACAAAAAGTTGTAAATTTTTAGGGTTTATGGTAACGCCGGAAGGCATTCTTATAGATAAAGATAAGTCCGTATCAATTAACGAATTTCCAGTTCCAAAGGATCAAAAACAAATTAAGTCGTTCTTAGGGTGCTGTAATTTTTATAGGAGATATATCAAGAATTTCGCAAAACGTGCACTTCCCCTAACGAATCTATTGAGAAAAGACACTCCATTTGAGTGGACATCCGAAACGCAGGAGGCATTTGATGATATTAAGAAAGCCATACTGAATCCACCGGTCTTGGCACTACCTGATCAAAACGCGGAGTTACAAATAACAACGGACGCTTCTTCTCGCGGCATAGGGGCAGTTTTAGAACAAAAATATCCTAACTCTGAAGTCAAACCTTTATATTTTTTCTAAGAAATTAAATCCATCACAATCGAAATATAACGCAACGGTTTTAGAATTTTTCGCGATATATACAGCATTAAATTTTTTTAGACCTTTCTTGTTAGGCAGAAAATTTAAGGTTTTTACCGATCATAAGCCTCTTGCAGGATTTCTTTCTAATAAAAATCCCTCTTCCAAAATTTTGCGTTGGAAATTGGCTCTGGAAGAATTTAATTACGACATACACTACATCAGGGGATCCTTAAATTCAGTCGCAGATCATCTTTCTCGTTATATTAACAACATCACAATAGCTTTACCGGACTCTAAAGATCTTATTAAGGGCAGTCGGAAACCTCTATACCGACAATGTTAAATTGGCTGTTTTCGAGGTACATTTTCTCAAAATCTGTTATATGTACATGCTTGAAATTTTTCATATAATTAAAATACACATTTCTCATTATACTCAAATGAGCTTTTAGCTAATTTTGAATTTTTTCATAATTTATAAAATATTTTATCAAACATAGTTTACGTTAACCCGTTTTTCACATAAAAAAATTTGTAAAAAATAAATTTTGGGGTTTTTTACAAAAAGCTCATTTCAGTATATATTAGCCATCATTATAAATATATCATAAAAATTTACATATCTGTGAACAGTAGTTTCTAAGAAAAGGAACATCGAACATCAAAAATTGACATTTTGAGAAAAATTGATTTTAACGTATAATTACTTTTTAGTTAAAACATGCCACCTCCATATTCTAAATCATCAGCATTTTTAGTAGCTCATCATCTTCTTTCTTCCTTTTAAGTCTTTTTTTCCTTCCTAACTTCCTTTGTTTTTTGTAAACAATAGTATTTTGCTCGTAACAGCCTCTGTTTGTCGAGGCACTCCATCGCCTGTACCGTGTAATCACCAGGCTCAATACACATTTTCTCAAAATTTCTAGTTTTGATACATTCCCCATATTAAATGAGGAAACTGCATCATATGTACCCAGTGACAAAACTTCTAATTGTACAAATGTTTTCTTCGGTACACGAGACCATATTACATTATTTACACTTTCGTTAGGATTTTGCGTACCTCCATGTAAACACTTTTTTAGCAATTCTGGATTAGCTAAATCCCTAAAAACAGGTCGCATGGCCTCCACAACATCCACAGGTAAACTATTTTTGTGATGATAAGTCTCCCCAAGCAATTCTGCTTTTTTAAATTTGCACCACGTATCTGAATCAGAGGGACAAAATCCATGCTGAGGTTTTTCATCGGTTGATAGCTTGTGTAAAAATATTGCCCATATGGCTTGTTGCATGTCCTTCACGCTAGACAAATTTCTGCGGATAGCTAGACCATAATATGCTTGCAGACGGTCGATTTCTGCCTCTGTCAATCTATTTCTTCCGCATAAAGGCTTTCCGTCAGAAAGTTTTTGACCTCTCATCTTAGTTTTCAAGCGTCGAAGACGTGTCCCATTCTTTTCATAACATGACCTATGCATTCTAATTTCTCGACAGAGCAATGATCACCATATACTTTGTTCTCGACAATAGAAGTAAACGCTTTGGAGTCCCCATCTCCTAAATATTTTGTGTACCGAACATTGTAGAGACTGGGAACGCTGAAAAATGGATAGAGCTCCAGCTACTTCCATCTTACCGCTGTAGCCTTCAAAATTTCTCTTACAATTTTGAAGATGCTTGGTTTTGTTCGGACAAATACAATGTTTTGAAAAAACTTCGACATCTATAACTTTGCCGGTATCAACACTTGTGACTGTCACCAAGCCATTCTTCGAAGAAAAACCACGCTTCTGCCAGCTACCATCAACAGCAACAGCAAGGTCCCTTTTTCCATCATTTTCATCAACGGCTTCACGAACAGCTTCTGCCATACTGTGTTCACAGGTTTCTCTTGTTGCCTGCAGTAAAATGTGGTTGTACTTTGAGAATTTTGTGGGTGGCGGGGAAGATTCATGATACCGCAAAACATCCTTGCAGACTCAGCACCTTTACCTATGCATCGCATAGCATACACTAGCCGGGTATTCAGTTCGTAATTCTCAGAACTATCGCATTTCTTGGAGTTAAAAAGTATAGTTATATTTACAAGAAGGACATTTTAAGTGAAACTTCACAGCTTCACCACAGTTACTTTCACTGAGGTGCAACCTGAGTCCTGTTTTTTCACACTTTATACATTTTACAGCTTCAAAAAACACACAAGCTAAAAGGTTAATGTCCACAATAACATTTCTGAAACCAGAAAAGCCTCATCCGAATATGAAATATCCATGTTTACAATTTTTCTCTCACTGGCAGATGGTTCAGTTTCATTAGTACAAAGCTTTGCACCATCAGCACAATTTTTTCATCAGCAGAGTTCTTTGGAACAGTAGAATTGCTTTCACCACAACCATCATTACTTTTATTACATCTTCCTTTATTAAAAACTCCTCTTCGTTTCTTAAATACTTTAGTCGATGCTCTAGGCATGGTAAAGTCGATATATTATAGCAATTTTTTTGAAAGTTTAAGCTGAATAATGTTAAAGAATACTTGCGAGTTCAAAAATTATAACGCAGTTTTGAAAGTGTAAACAAACACTGATTTGACCGTTAAAAATACAGTGAAGTTTCAAATGGGTTAGGAAATAAAATAATAAAAGGCTCAATTTATACAATAAAAGATAAATGTTTTGATTTATACCAGACGCTCAACTTTTAAGCCAAAACAAAAAACTTTGTTTACTTCTACGCTTGTCAAATGGGCGTGGCCCAGTTTCAACGATTATTTAAAAATAGGTTTTTAGGGCTTCTACTTACCCTAGAGGTTAAAGTAAGGTATTTTTAGAAAGGTTAAAATCTGTACTATGTGGAATTGTAAAAATCTCAAATTGTCAAAAAAATCAAACTTTACCTTTCCGACTGCCCTTAATATGCAACGCGAAGATTCTGTTTTAAGAACTATCATACAAAAAATTGATCAAAAGGATGTTAGCCCACAAATCAGCAAATATTTTATTAATGGGGAAGGTTTGTTATGTCATTTGTCCAAGCGCCCCTCGAGATCACCCAGGTCTAACACCACTAGAAAGCAAGTTTGCATTCCACATTGTCTAAAAGCTAAAATTCTCGAATCCGTTCATTCAGAATATGGAGGACATCTCAAAATTTTTAAAACATACCATCGACTCAGCGAAAACTTCTTTTGGCATAATATGTACAAAGATACTAAAAATTTTGTTCGTTCTTGTACCATATGCTTATCTCGAAAAAACGCCTTTAAAATCCCGCCTGCACCCCATCAACTTGTTGAACAAAGTACTGAACCAGGAGAAACGTGTCATATGGATATTTTCGGTCCCTTAAAAACCACGCTTAAAGGTAATAGCTATGTTTTATCTATGATAGATGCATTCACAAAATATATTCACATCGTTCCACTTCCGGATATTAGGTCCAGTACAATTTCAAAAGCTTTCTTTGATAATTACATTGTACACAGGGGTTGCCCACATAAATTAGTCGTAGACAATGCTACATATTTTAAGAGTTCTGAATTTGTTGAATTTTGCACAGTCATGATTATTCAAAAAAGGCACATATCAAGTTATTCCGCTCACGCCAACGGTAGGGTAGAGAAACCCAATCAATCGCTAGCCAATATTCTGGCATCAATTTCACAAAACACAAACGATTGGGATGAGCAACTCCCGCACACCATGTTAGCATTAAATTCAGCGATCCATGAAGCTACATACACATCTCCCTTTTTCTTGGAACATGGCAGACATATTCGATTATCTTACACTTACGAAAAGAATTCTGATACACCACAAAATAAGTATGAATATGTCGAGAAACTTTTACCGTCTTTGGAGCATACTTTCAATAAAGTTTTAAATAATCTAAAGGATCAGGAGGCATCACATGTTGAATTGAGTACGAGAGCGACAAAACAACATCATTACGATTACAAAATCGGGTCCTTGTGTTTTATAAAGACGCCTAACATTAAATCTAATTTATCTCCAAAACTCAGACCTAAGTTCGAAGGTCCTTACAGAGTGATAGAGCGTTTTTCTAATGTCAATTATAGGGTGCAACATGTAGAACAATTGAGGAAAAGATTTAACACGCATGTCAATCGGATGATTCCATTTATTAAGAGATTTTCATATTTGCATTTGAAAAATTTGGATGATTTACAACCAGACGAGACGGAGGTTAAGAGTATTGTTCCAAGTCCACGGTATAATTTAAGGGCTCGTGCAGGTAATTCGGCTCGTTAATACATTTCCGCGCTAAATATTTGAGGGAGACTTAATTTTTTTTTTACAATTTTACGCTTCGTCATTTCGAGAGCACGCATTGAATGGTACCTGTCTCATAGTCGCACCTTGTTTCATGCTATGTTTTATGTTTTTTTTAGTTATATCAAATTTTGTATTCATTTATTTAACGAATTTCTGTTATTTAATGAATTCCAGTTAAAAAAAAATTTTTATGCAGTTTGTTTTATGTCTTGATTTTATGCTTAAATGACATAGTGTTGATTGTGGTTAATATCGATTTTAACTAGATAAAATACTTTTATGCTGTGTGTTCTGTGCAATATCTTAAATAAATTTTGTGTAATGCAAGTGTTATTCAATGATAATCATGTACGTACGTCAATTTTTAATTTTAGTAATTTTAAGCTTTAATTTATGTTTGCGACAAAAGTCAAATTTTGGGGTCTCTGGACACCTGTTATGAAATTTGAATGTTGTTACGATACATACATATTTGAAATTTTTTTTTCTCATCTATTACATAATTTGTGTTGTTATTATTATCTAGTAATTTTAATTTTTTTTTCACACAAAAGGTTCTTTTATTGAATAACTTAGTTTATGCTGATTTGATTGTGTATAACTGTGAACTTTCTGGTTAAATTTTGCATAGAATATTAATTTTTTTTGGTAACGGCATTTTGTTAGAATTAATTTATTGCTAAATTTTGTTGGTGTATTAATTTTAAGTAGTTGTGTATTACTAAATGATGATAACATTGGAATTTATGCTTGTTAAGATATGGATAGAGATGGTTGTTTGAATATTTTCTATAAGAAATTAGGTTTTTCTCGCGCATGTTGTTTTTTTTTTATGTGAGATGATTGCTAACTTTGACTTAAAATTTTCTTGTTTCCGTTAGGTGTTTCAATGCTCATCTAATTTCTGCGTTGTTTGTTTTGCTATAGATTTGGAATTTTTTTTGTTGTTTATTCAGGGTTTAGATTAATTGTGGTTGTTAAATTAATGTGCAGTCAATAATTGTGTCTCGCTTGTGTGCTAAACTTTACTAGGAATTGAAGGTTTTGTTTGTCGAGATAGTATTTCTGTTGGTTTAGATTAATTGTGGTTGTTAAATGAATTTGCAGTCAATAATTGTGTCTCGGTTGTGTGCTAAACTACTAAGAATTTTGATGTTTTGGTCAAACGATATTGTATTTTTTTCTCGTTGATGCTAGGCTTACATGTGTTGATTTATGTCAGTGCGGGTAGATTATTTAACTGAGTGTTGATGTTGATTTAATTTTTTTGTTCTGGATTTTAATACGTAGTTGTGCTTGTTATTTGGTAATAAGCCTTTTTTTTTGTTGTTGGTCAGCTAATGGTGTTGAAAATGTTTCGTCCATTCGTTTCGAAAACGTGGGGAGAGCTTTTGTCCGCACCCTTTTTCGTCCGTAATCCCCCGCACGCCATCCGGTATAGGGCGGGATACTGTTTGTTGATTGGACAGTCTGTTTCTTGGTTACTCCTTGTCGCGGGGACTCTCCTCCCCGCGGGCAGCATAATTCAGGTGTGGAATTTTTGGATGTCGGATTCTTGCCGCTTTAGGAGGGGTTTTCCCCTCGCCCCCCACTGCTGTCGCGACAGATTCAGCAAAATTTTTTCCGATGGGTTTTCGTTCCCCCTTGTTTCCTGTTTGTACCTAGGATTCTGGTGCTGTTGCTATGAGATTCGAGTTGCATGAATTTTTTTTTTTGGTTTGAAAATGTTGGAAGAGGATTGGGTGTGAATTTTCTTGTTGTTTCACTACGTGTTTAAGGAGTTGGATAAGTTTGAGTTAGGGATTTCGTAGAATATTTGAGAAAGTTATTTGAAGGAGATAGATAAAGTTTGCACTGATGAATTTGTTGAATAATTGGGAAAGTTTTTTTTTATGGACATAGTTAAGTTTGTGTTCAAAGTGTACGTTTATTCGATAGTTGTTTTTTTATGGAAATGGATAATTGAATTGAAAAGAAAGTCACATGGTTTATTTGATAAAACTGTTTGATGTACTGAAGGATATTTTGATTTAAGGATTTTGGGCAAAGGAAATTGAGTTGATATAATTATGCGGCATATTTGAGAAAGTTGTTTTGATGTGAGAAGGTAATTTGAGTTCAGGATTTTGTACGATTTCGAGTAATTAAGTTGATGAACATAGATAAGTTAAGTTAATGATTGTGTGGTATATTTAATAATGTTTTGAGATGCATTTAGGAAAGTTCGAGTTGAGGATTATGCGAGATTTTTGTAAATAAGTTGATGAGCTAAGATGGGTTTTGGTTATTGGTATTGTGGAGAAGTCGATTAATTATTCGGATGTTGCAGATAAGTCTAGTTAGTGTTATTGGGTATGTGAGATTTTGTGTACATAAGCTGATGAGCATAGATGGTTTTAGTTAATGGTATTGTGGAGAAGTCAATTGATTATTTTTTAAGTTGCAGATAAGTTTAGTTAGTGTTATTGAGTATGTGAGGTTTTTGTAAATAAGTTGATTAGCATAGATGGTTTTAGTTAATGGTATTGTGGAGCTATCGATTGATTATTTGGAAGTTGCAGATGAGTTTAGTTAGTGTTATTGAGGCTTCAAATGTGAACGATCGGAGGTAAAGGCAATTTTGGATTATCGAGGAATCATTTTAAGGTTATTGAGAATTTTAGGTTGTTGTTATAGAATTGTATTTGAGTTATTAATTAGAGGATTTTTGATGAATTGAGTTAGCGGTATTGTTGTAAATCGAGGATCTTGTGTTTGTATATTTGTTGCGCGTATAGTGAAACATTTTGAGTTTTTTTTTTATTATCTGGACTTGTGGATACATTGTATTGCGAGGATTGTTAAAAAGTTATGTTGATTAGTTAAGCGATATTTTTTTTATTTTGGAATCTATGTTTAATTTTGTGTAACACTTGCAATAATTTTCTTTTAGTTAAATTACTTTACTCTGTATGTGTCGCCTCATATGACTTGGGTCGCATATCAATTTTATGTTTTAATTTTTTTTTCTGAAATTTTCAACTGCACTTGTGATTTCTGGAATTCATTTCTCAAATGGAAATGCGAATGTATTGAATGTGGAAGAAATTTTTTTTTCTCCTTAAAATTTATTTTAAACAATATTAATCGATACAGTTAAATTTTTTTTACAATCGGATTTGCAAAATTTTTTTTATCTTAATTTCATTCTGTCTCTTGTGCTGGCGTTTGCGGCATGCAGCAAATCGTTTGCGCAAGGAATGGCATGTATTTTTTTGTGTTGCATTTGTAAACAGTGGGGGTGCATACTGATCACATGCGCACTCATATAGTTTGCAATTCTAAATTTAATTACAGTAATTTTTTTTTTCGTAATTTCATTTGTGACCAATGCTCGTAGTGAAGTTTTCTTTTAAAATTCCTTAGGCTACTCAGCATTCTTAGAGGTTATAAATTTTTTTTATCATTTATACCATTCGTTAATTAATAGAATTTTAATTTGCAAATCTGAATTAATTACGTTAATTTTTTTTAAACTTTTATTTGTAACCAATGATTGTAGTGAATTTTTTTTTAATTTCTTAGGCTATCAAGCATTCTCCGAGGTTATAATTTTTTTTTCTCCACTTATGCACACTCATCGTTTCAATCTCTAAATTTTTTACTTTTACTTAATTATTTTCATTAAATATTGTTATCAATGCTCTTAGTGAACCATTGCAATTTCTTATGCTTTGAGTATGTGAAGAGTTCTGCTAGTATTTTTTTTTTAGTGGTCTGGACATTCACTTCACATTAGTCGTGTCAAGATTTCGATGTTAAACGATTATGAGGTGTCTGTTTCTGGGTGCCACGCTTGAATTGTATGTAAATGTTTTCACTAGCGTTTATTTCTTATCAATGTATTTTGTTCAATACTCCTAAGTGTTGTTATTGTGAGTTGCGCAGTTGTTAGATACGCAAATTTTGAATTTTTTTACGTGTTATTTGTCTTAATTTTTTTTTTTATTATTTAGTGGCACACGATTCTTTGTGATTGTTTAATTATTTCTATTTGTCATTCTGTGTTTGATGTTTTTGTAAATTGTTTGGGTGATCCATACAGTAAATTTTTTTTCTCTTCGTACATGAACGTAATTGTAGTTGTTGATAGCTAATTTGTTTTTTCCCTCACGGAATTGGGTAGGAACTTTGGAAATTGCTTATAATTTTTTTTAAATTCGTATTTTATGATATGAGAGGTAAGAGGAGTTGAAGGTTGGTGCTTGGAGTCTTCGTCGGCGGTCACAAAGGGCCAAGTTTTATTTGTGGTTTCATTACTAATATGGTTTCCCTGGGAGACAAAGTTTTTTTTTATTTTTTTGCAGTTTAGCAGATTTCGTGGAGAGGTGGAAGCGATGATGGAGCTGCGGCCATCATGGACGAGTATGGGCAGAACCCCTACAGGATTCAAACAGCACCGGAATACGAACTGCTTTCAGTGAGATTACGACGCTCCAGACAATTTTTTTTTCTCTACCATCAAGACGTGGACAGCTGTTCGTGAACCAGGAGTCTGTGAATTTTGGGACTTTGATATTGACATTTTGTCCATGAATTTTCTTTTATTGGATGTGCCGACGCTAGGCCAATTTTGTATTTATATTTACTTACTGAAATTTTTGTTTTCATTCATTCTAGTTTTGTTAATCTGAAAGAGGGGAGGAGTGATGGGAGGTCGCCGGTCCCTAGGGATTGCAACTGTAATTTTTATATCTGCCCTGTTGTTGTTTACAACAAAAGGAATTTGTTGGGTGCGTCTCTTACCCCACCGAAAAGGGAGACGCGTTCCCACGCCTGGAAGAAGGCATTGCACCCATAAATACATCATGGTAAGGGGTGTTTTTTGGGAATTTCCCGCGCTTGGGGGATGTCATTGACCGTGAGAGGATATCCTTCCGCTGACTCTAGACCAATCAGATAAGTTGATTGAATTTCTGTAAAGAATCCGCTCCAGAATAGAGGAGAAAACTGCCGCGGAATAAAAGGCGGATGCACCCCGAATTGACTCACTCTCAGACGTTTTTTCTCTCACACCCACTTGGTCTGACACGTCCCTTCCAATACCGCAGGTGGGGACTCTAGGCACCGTCATGACTCCTCTCTCTCGATCTCTATCAGTTAAGTAATGTTCTGTTATGTATCTCTTTATAATTTAAAGTAATTTCAATCTTATTGTTTTAAAAAAATAAATTAATGATTATTTATAAAGAATGTCTTTTGATTTAGAGTACAATTTCTTTGTCTTTAAAGATCTAATGTTTAAACTTAAGTTATAGTGTGACGCCAACAGAAGAATAGAACCGGGTTTTATTTAAAATGGATCTAACGACATGAATTAATCAATTTAACTAGTTTAAGTTAAACCGGCGTCGCATTAGAACACAATTTTTTTTTAAATCTGTAATTTTATGCGAAATTTTTTCAATTTTTGTGCAGAATTTGGATAATACTATTCTACAAACGAAAAAATATTTTCGTGCGTTTATATTTAAAAATGACGAAGTTTTTGAATGTTTCATTAAAAATTTAAGTATTTTTTGAAAAATCGTAAAAGAAAAGTTTTAGTAATTTTATTTTTTAAATTATTGATTCTAAAACAGAAAAGCTTTAACCTCCTTAGTGCAGAATATCGATTCAATAACACGAAAAAGAAATTCATATGGAACGATTTAGAAATCATTTTCATGAAAACACATCGATTTTGACTCATTTTAGGAAAAAATGTAAAAAAATAGAAAATATCATTATCTTTTAAAAATAATTATACCGTTTGCAAGATTCCACCCGAAAAAATTTCTTTAATTAATATTTACAATATTGAAATTCGAAGGTAAACAACCGTATGAGACTATACGACTAGGTGTATCTTCTCACGAACAGCACGACGCAAAACTCGCTGACGGTACCAAAAGATTCGGAATGATCCAAGGAATCCATTTTGACCATTTATATTCCAAATGTGCAATTAATCAAAAAGATATTGATTAAAAACCTTAAAACGCATAAATATTGCCATTTTTTCCCGCCAAGCGGCGAACCTTTTTTCTGGTCTTTTTTTTTATATACCAGACGTTTTTAAAACACTAATTTTTTTTATGACACTCTGACAAAAAATAAATACAGAATCAGAAAGATCATTTACTTCACCACGATACGCTATAATTTATTTTATAAAATAATGATATTTTCTATTTTTTATGAATTTTGAGCGTATGCTGAGTGGAAGTATTAAAAATATCCCGTTGTACCCCAAATCAAACGAATTTCAAAAATATTTCACACGAAAAAATAATTGGAGGCGCGGTGTATCGATCCCTGTACCTCCCGCATGCTCTAAGCGAACGCTCTACCATCTGAGGTACACCCGCACTCCACACCTTTGTTGTAGACATGCTCGCCGTAACACCTGAACAAGATCGTTACAGTAACAAGGTGGATATCGGAATATAAATCGTCAAAACATGCATTGTTATCCAAACTAAACGTGTATACAAAATTTCAGCTCAATCGGTTCAAGACATCAGCTCAAAATTGAGTTGCAAGATTCCACCCGAACAAATTACTTAAATTAATATCTTTTTAACTAATTGAGGTATCGGAATAAAAATGATCAAAACATGCATTGTCATCCAAACTAAACGTGTATGCTAAATTTCAGCTCAATTGGCTGAAGACATCAGCTTCAAAATTGAGTTGCAAGATTCCACCCGAACAAAGTACTTTAATATCTTTTTAACTAATTGCGATATCGGATCATAAACGGTCAAAACATGCATTGTCATTCAAACTAATCGTGTATACAAAATTTCAGCTCAATCAGTTGAAGACATCAGCTTCAAAATTGAGTTGCAAGATTCCACCCGAGCATTTTACATTGCAAGTTAAATAAAAGCTTTTTTTTAAAAACAACATAAGTTCCTAGTTTGCAAGAT
Organism: Trichonephila clavipes; assembly: GCA_019973935.1. Taxonomy (NCBI): domain Eukaryota; kingdom Metazoa; phylum Arthropoda; class Arachnida; order Araneae; family Nephilidae; genus Trichonephila; species Trichonephila clavipes. Next base: position 303,190 of record BMAU01021216.1, on the reverse strand, counting down.
TTCTTTTCATTTTTAGAAACTAGATGCATCCAATTAGAATCTATTCGTAAAATCGACCACGGTACAAAAAATATCCCAGTAAATTATAAAAATACTTTCTTAACATGAAAAATTCTACCAATTAAAAAACATTTCTAGCAAAGCATGAAAAAAAAGGAAGTGTGTTTATTTCCTGAGTACAATTCCTCTCACCCGTTGTATAAATGCATTAAATTTAAAAATCTTTCCGTACAAGAAAGAAAAGAATTTGTAAGAAATAATCACATCTGTAAACGTTGCTTATCACCTAATCATATAAATAACTTTCTCAGTTCTTACAACTGTATATATTACATGTAAGTCTAACAATGTCAACTCAAAGCATAATATTTTGCTGTGTGAAACGAAGATATCTTTCCTAATGGAGAAAATTGTCCCCACTCTGGGAAGCGAAAAGGTCTTTCAACTTTCATCGGAAGAGTTGACCTTTGAACCCAACTCCCACGCAATAGCCTTGTCTTCAACGAAAAAAGGTGTTTCATGGGGAGTCGGAAAAGGGGTTAGGCTGTTATTTACGTTAACGGACCCTTAGGGAAATTGAAACTTAGATGTGTTTCGACTCTTCTTCTGAAAGCTCGTTTCTCACATTACACGCAGCTGAGCGTTTGGGTTTAGACAAAATAAAAATGGATTTTACTGTTCAAGGGTTGAATAACTCCCTGCAAAAATAAATTATCTAGCAAGGGCGTCTGTTTCAAATTCAGATGGAACATTTAATTTAAATGTTAATATGTTTCTTACTACAGAAATAATAAAAATGCATCCATCAAAAAGAATAAATATTTCAGATTTGGTCATTCCCGAAGGAATTGTTCTGGCCGATGAAAGATTTAACCAGCCATCTGAAATCTCGTGTCTGATTGACAGTGAATACTTTTTCGATATCTTTGGAACAAAACAAATTAGAGTTTCAAATAGTAATTTTAGATTGATTGACTCCAAATTTAGTTATGTTGTTACGGGATCCTACATCGACAAACCGTGTTATTTTAAACATTGTTTTTTTTTCTAAAGGTTGGAACACTTTAGATAAAACTTTACGCCCTTTCTGGGAAACCCTTCTGAAGTATTTTGAAATGGTCCCTAACTCATTCGTAACTCGCTATCAATTTGCCCGCGTCAGTGTACTTGTTGATGCGTGATGATCGTTGAATGCTCGCTACGATTTAAAAATATATCTATGATTTTGTTTTGATCTACTGCCGTAAATACTGAATACCGTGAATTACAACTACTTATGAAATGTACATTCAAGACAGATTCGGTAGCTAATCGACTCGACCAAGACTGACTAGAATTGTACGAGGTACAGCATTTTTACATGTTTTGTACAGACGTCCGTTAGGTTGCCCTGACTCACGTGAACGTTCGCGAGAATGCCAGATGCAATGGATATGATAGAGAGCAACATACATTAGACAATATTTTTTTTAATGACATCTGTACTTTTAGAAATGGATGATGAAGGAAATAAATCTTGAATTAAATATTTTGCAATGTGTTTTAATTGAAAAGTTAGAGAAAGAAAAAAATAACGTAATAATTAATCTATTACTTAAAATATGTATTACTTATAAAAGTAACATATACAAAATTTAATTCTTATCTTATTAATTTGTGCGGTTTATAATTAAAATCATATTATAGCTTTAGTATCCAAGTACATTATTATTGAATTCAATATATTAATATTTTTAGGGGGGCGCGATAAAAATTATGACAGAAAATTGGGTCGCCAATTTTGAAAGTTTGAGAAGCACTGGTGCAATTAGTTTTATTTTCAGATTCCTGCTGAACGCCAGATCTTTAAAAAATGAACGAGTTTCGGGTCCTTTGTCTCTTAAAAAGAGATCAATCAAGACGAACTTTAGCTCAGAATTTAGTATTGAAATAAAAAAATCTCCCGAGAGGTGAGCAGTAAGTTATCTACATTAAACTGCATTGTTGATGAAAATAATATTATTAGAGTGTAGGTGGGGAAGACAACAAAATTCACCTTTATCAAAAAAATCCTATTGTATTACCTAGTAAACATGTGCGGGCCGTGGGTAGCCTAGTGGTTAGAGCATCGGACTCCAGACCGGAAGGCCTGGGTTCGATGCTCGATGTCACCAAATACCCTCCGAGTGCACACGGAGTACGTGCTCGTTAAATCAGTGGGTCCGTAGTCTTGTGGGCTTATTCACTAGCGCAGGAACTGGAGAATATTTCCCTCCCCTTCAGTTCACTTGCAGAAATTGTGGAGGTGGAGATAGAGGTCGTGTCGCCATCTATCGTCCCTTCGGGGAAGTTTCACTGAGCTTAAATTGCACTGTCACCTGTATGGTGCTCAAGGCCAACGACAGGCGTACCTCTTGCCCAAGCCACGATGAATCTCGTGGGCCTCGTTCTGACTACGTCAGACAGGTGGCATTAGCCACAACAACAACAACAGTAAACATGCTGTAATTTAATGATCATAAAAAATTACCATGTAAAATACCTTCATGTTGGTTCAAATAATTTGCTATATCATGTTCGTCAAAAATATTGGCCACTTAATGGCAGAAATCTGACACGCCAAGTTGTGCATAATTATGTCATTTGTTTTAAAAACAAAGAAAAAAACCCATTTTATCCAATTAATTAATGGGCGATTTTCCCAAGGAAAGGGTTACTCCCTCATATCCATTTAATTATTGTGAAGTCGATTTTCGTGGTCCATTAATGGTTAAATTTAAAAATCAACGTAACGGAGTTCTTAATAAAGTATATGTTTCAATATTTGTATGCTTATCAACTAAAGCAATTCATTTTGTCTCTGACCTTACTTCTAAAGCTTTCATTGCCTGCTTGAAAAGATTTTTCGGAAGAGGCAAGAGTTCTTTAGGATGTTTTCCGATAATGGCAAAACATTTGTAGGGGCAAATATTGAATTAAAACAATTGGATGATTTAGTTAAAGCTCCTGATGAAACATTAGTTAGTTATTTTAATGCCGAACATATAGATTGGAATTTCATTCCTCCAAGGTCTCCAAATTTTGGTGGTTTATGGGAATCAGGTGTTAAGTCCTTTAAAACGTGCAGCTGAAAATTCAAGCTTGACTCTTGAAGAGTTTATTACTTTACTTGCCGAGATTGAAGCTGTTTTAAATTCGAGACCCCTATCACCACTTTCATCCAATTTTGAAACTTTGTCACCTGGTCACTTTTTAATTGGTCGACCTGTTACGGCTATTGTAGAGCCTCAATTAATTAATGTTAAAGAAAGTAGAATAACTAGATGGCAAAGAGTTGATTGACTTTCCCAGCAGATATGAAAAGTTTGGAAAAGAGAAATTATTTAAATTTACAAGAAAGGAGCAAATGGAGATTCAGTAAAAATAATGTTGAAATAGGTACTCTCGTTTTAATTAAGAATGAATCACTTACTGGTACCAAATGGCTTACTGGTAGAATTTTAGAAGATTTTTTTTTTGGTATAATGACAACAAAATAAGAATTGTTAATCTTAAACTTAATGATGGAAAAATAATTAAAAGAAATGTCAGATATATCTGCATCTTGCCAATTGAATGAAAACGTGTATTTATAATTTTTGTCATTCATATATTACTACCATTATTTTTTTGCATTTATATTTGATTTGTTTAACTGAAATGTGTTCTTTTCATTCTTTATTATTATTTTGTGCTGTTTTTTATATTTTTTATGCAACTGATTGATTGAATATTAACGTCGCACTGTCCAGCTACACGAGGGCTTTTGGCGACGGACCACGTAATTTTGAACCATGGTCAAGTGACGTGGACGACATCTGAGCTGGCACCCCCCTCTCCTAACTACCACACAACACCAACGGGAGGACGTTTCAGCTCTCGACAGATTTAACGTGCATCGCTGCCCTACACGGCGGGTCTTTAGTGGTACTGGGCTCGAACTCATGACATATCTGCCATGGTCCGATACCCTAACCACTGGGCTACCGCATCCCTTTTATGCAACTGAAGTTATTCATTTATATTGTGCAATAGCTAATGTTTGTATGTAAATTTGAGTGAATATGCCTGCATATTAATTTTTTGTAATCATATTTCTTATACTAAAAATTGTTTGTTTACATGTAAATGTTGAAATAAGTATTTCAAGGGGGCCGTGATGTTTGTACCTTGTACACCCCCGCTATTGTCGCTGGTCGCGTCCCCTACAACTCATCACTTCTACGAGTTTTCTCTTCCCGAGCGGACGTACTCTCCAGTCGTTCCGTCGTAGAAAGTGTTTCATTGCTTTAAGTGCCTCGTTGTCTCTAATATTACTTACCTTTAAATTCATTGTTAATTTGTTGTTTACCTATGTTAATCATAATACATATTTGTTATGGATTAAGGTTTTATTTCTCTCTCTTGAGTATTATTGACGTTAATTTTATTGTCAGTATCCCGCCGCATTTAGGCCTACCGCCCCCTATTTTCAAATATGTTATGCATTTAAAAATGTTCGTGCAACGTCGGGGGAAAACAAACCTATCTGTCAAAGAAAAGAAACGAAAAACTTTCGAAACGGGAAATTTTAAGTTATACACTCGGTAAAAGCCCTAGCAATGCCGGGCTAAGAGGAGGGGGGTCATTTTGGAAAAGAGTATTAGAAGTGCTGATTTTGTGAAGGAAAGGGAAAATTTATAAAAGTAGAGAAAGCCCGTGCAACGCCGGGCCATGCAGCTAGTCTGCACTATTAAAATTCATAGGTAAATAAACGTATCTGTGTATGTGCGTGTATCTTCTCGGGAACCGCATCACGCAAAAACTCAACGAATGCACCAAAAGTTCGGGAATGATCCGAGAAAGCTGTCTTGACTAGTTATATTTCGATATTGCAATTAGTTGAAAAAATTAATTAAAAACTTGAAAATTCATGACTAATTTAATCATTTAACGTGCAGAGAACACCTATTGTTGTGCATATCTAATTGTTATAATTTTGCTTAAAAATTACGGATTTTAAAAAGTTTTTGTTTTCCGTCTAATAGATTTTTTTCGAGGTTTTATCGTTTGCAGTTAATAACATTTGAACATCTAAAAATAAGTAATCATTTCTATAGCTAAAGGTAAGATTTTTTTTATTCATTATTTACAGATAAATTGATTTAAATTAATGTACTATTTTTTAAAAAAAACGTATTGTTTTCCATTATTCATTACTAAATTAAATATTGAATACAAAATGGTATATTGTTTTTGTGGATAAAACTAGGTTAGATTTTAGAGACATTTTTAAGCTAACAGTATATATAACGATTGATTGATCCGGAACACAATCCATTAAAACATAAATAAATGTTATTTCTTAGCATATTTAGCTGAGTTTACCCCCCCCCCCTAAATTGTATACATTTTTATTTATCAAGATTACTATAGGTGTGTCATGACACGTAATGGTCATTCTAAAACAAGGGTGAACAACCCGCTGCTCGCATTGGATAATTTTGCAGCCCGCGAGACTCACTAACTTTACAAAATACGATTAATTTGTACAATATTTTTTGTTTCCAGTGTAGAGTTTTGTAACAGATTAATCCAAAAACTGTTTCCCTTTTATCACGTTGTTTTAGTTTTTTTTTTTTTTATTCATACTTAAAAGAGAACAGTATTGCATTGTGCAGAGAACACTCCCCCGCAACATCACGTTTCATTCCTGTAAATGTATCGTTAGGCATATACTTAAATATGTGCAGAAAAGCGGCGCGCCGGCCACTCTCTGTTGACAACAGAACGATTTCTCGGTTTCAACTGCAAATTTGTTTTCCGATATCGTTTTATGTGTTGCGACTGCAGGATAATTATTTTACTTTCAACAAAAACACCCAGGTAATATATAAATTTCATTAAAATAATGATGAACTTGATTTGAAAATTAAAAAATATACATAAAAGCATATTTAGTAGATTCATATGTGTATAAATATTTGTGTCAGGTCGAGTAAAAAGTTTTCTGCCAATGAGAAATACCTCCGTGCCAACAGCGGCCATTCCCGTGGTAGTTAACCTTTCTCCAAACGGGTATATGTATTCTAGATCTGAATGTAAGAACTACACGACTGTGCAATTTTTTTTGTCAAACCTTTATTATCTTGTGCACCAAAAAAGTGTTTAAAATGAAGCTATCACGTCGACAAATCAGAATGATTTTGTACTATGAGTTCCGAAATAAACTTAATGCAACTGAATGCCACAAAAAATGAATGAAAGTTAAGGTTTCGATACTGTTTCTTATGATACAGTAAAAGTTTATTTTCGAAAGTTTAAAGCTGGGAATTTCGACTTAGAAGATGAATCACGTTCTGGTTACTCTATTGAGGTTGATTGTAACCAGTTAAAGCAAATCACTGATCAAGACAGAAATGTTTCAACACGAACTATTGCGTTAGAGCTCGACTTTCGCCAAAAAACATCAAATAATGCTCTTAAACGCATAAATCTAACATTTGAGTTAAACTGCTGGGTGCCTCACGAATTGACTATTGGAGACAAGAGCAAGAGAAAAGCGGCCTGTTTGGTTCTACTCAGAGATCAAAGGAAAGAGAACATTCTGGATAGAACTGTGACATGAGATGAAAATGGGTGTACTACAACAATACAAGCCCTAAAGGAGGGTGGTTAGCACCCGGGGAATCAGCAGGTTCGATTGCAAGACGAACGCTAACAAAAAGCTGCTTCTCTATATATGGTGGGATTATCTGTAAGGAGTACCTGAAAAGCGGGCAGACTATCAACACAGTACAATATACAGCAATATGCTAACAAAGTTTGCGATGCTATTCGCGAAGAACGAAAAAAAGCGTTAAGGAAGGTGATTCTCTTTCATCAAGATAACGCCCGACCACATGTTAGTGCGATGACCGGCTGGACGCTATACACGCTGGAATGGGAATTGATGCAACATCCACCAAACAGTCAAGACATGGCACCTTCGGATTACTATCTGTATTTCCATCTGCAGCTGTATCTTGATGGCACAATCTTACATTCAAATGACGAGGCCATAAATTAGGTCTGTCGCTTTCTGGACTCGCGCAGGCCACAGTTCTTCGCACGAAGAACTAAAAAGTTGCCTAAAAGCTGAGAGACCATTGTAGATTTGAATAAAGATTACTATCCTCATTATAGCTTGGCTGGTTTTGTATGTATTTATCATTTTACAAGAGTTTTTTTTTTTGGCGGAAAATTTTTTATTTAACGTAATCTTTTTTTTTTTTTTTTTTTAGTATGAGCGCAAAGAAGCGAAGAAAAATAGACGAAAATATGAGACATAGCGAAGAATGGGAAGGAGAGTACCTTTTCTGTCATTCAAAACACAAAACTAATGTGGTTAATTTGCTGAGAGACCATCACTGTATTTAGGGAATACAATGTTAAAAAGGCATTACGAAAATGAAATTAATGGTTTTTTGAAATTCATTGCAGAAGTGAAACAATCGAAGCTCAGGGAATTTAAAAATTGCCATTAAAAACACAATAAAAATTTCTTATGGTTCAGCATTACAGCAACCTATTCTTAAGGCAAACTATTCTGTTTCATGTTTAATTTTTAAAAAATGCAAACATTTTGGAACGGCGAATTTGTGAAAGAATGTTTGAAAGCTGTTGTTGTAAAGGATATTTTGCCTGATAAAAATAAGCAATTTTCAAATTTAATTCTATAGCCGCAAACAATGTATGGACATAATGACATTTCAAATGGAGTTATTGCAAAAATGTGCTAACTATTTCAAATATTTTTCTTTAGCATTTCACAAAAGTAGACATTTTAGACAGAGCTCAACTTGTATTCGTTTGTGAAATAAATAAATAATTTTAAGTTACTAAAGAAATGCTAAATTTGATAAGTTTGAAAGATGCTGTTGAAAACTGTTTATGCAAAAATAACTTGTTTGGAAATTCTTTTTGGAATATCAGCTGATGTGTGGTGAACCTGATACGATTGGTAAAGTAAAAGGGGCTGTGAAATTACCGACTGATAAAAAAAGAATACAACAAAACTAGCAACTGCTGCCAAAGGGGAAATCAACAAAATCTACATGCCCAAGTATTATCGATGGATCATATTATGCAAGTAGTCTTAAAAACAGTGAATTATATTCCACCCAAGTACTTTCACATCAACAATTTAAGGAATTTCCCAAAAGAGTTAGATTGTGAATGTGGTGACGTTATCATAAGTTTCAAACGGTTGAGTTGTGGAAGATGTTTACAGTTATTTTATAAGTTACGACAAGAAATTGACTTGTTTATGAATGACCAGCAAATACGAGCACCAGAATTAACAAATGATGAATGGTTATAGGACTTATGCTTTTCTGTAATTATCATCGAAGAAAATCAATTAAATAAAAAACTACACAGAAAAGAAAACTTAATAATCGATGCAGAAAAAAACTTATTAATTTTTTAAATCTCCATAAAAAAATAACGTTCTTCACTTTCCATTGATGAAAGAATAAAAAAAAAAATTCAAAATGTATTAGTTACATCAAATACGTAAAACAAATATGCAAACAAACAAATCTTTTGAAAATAGTTTCCCTAATTTAGACAAAAATTAAAAATCATTTGAAAAATATTCATCTCCCTTTCATGTCGATGTCTCGCAATGCAACCAATTTACAGAGCAAAAATGAATTAAAACACATTTTTGAAACACCAGAATCTAAAATAGATTTTTATAACACTTACGTCACAAAAGAAAAATTTTCCAATTTCAGAGATGTGGCACAAAAAATTATGAGCTGCTTTTTTATTAACATACACCTGCGATTCCCTTTTTCTTTCTTTTTTCCAAAAATGAAATTCATTAAACGTAAATCGCGCTCAGACTTACACAAAAATCTGCGACATTAAATATGATGTGCAAATACACACAATGAGATCGACTTGCAAAAACTTATTGAAACAGTTGAGAAACAAATATTTCACTAATTAAAAAAATTAAACATTTTTTGATCTTTGCATTATTATTATTATTATATTATCTAAGTTTGTATACATGAAACATTATAAGAAAAATAATAATTCATTCTGTTTTAAATCCCTCCCCCCAATAAATGTTTGTAACAGTTATAAATCTAATACAAAAATATATATTTATATATATGCAGCCGTGAGATTATGCTTTTTCCGAAGAGACAGGGAGAGATCATTTGAGTTGGCCACCCCTGTGCTAAAAGAATACAACATACACACATACATGTATTATAAAAATTAAAACTTGCCAAATCTTATGAAAAAAACCGTTTAAGTTCTTTCATTTCACGTCCAAGTAGCATTTCACATATGTAGAGTCAAATGACAAAAATTATAACATTCTTTCCACTATTCTATACAAATGTAAAAATTAATTTTCAAATGAAGCCTTTGCAAAAACTTAATAACAATCTTAAAGCCTTTTAATTTTTAAAATTAAAAGGGTTTAAACTTTCTTTAAGAGAAAATAATTAAAACTGAATTTTGAAAAATAAACTCTCTCTCTCTCTCTCTCTGCTACAGATATATAAATATAAAGAATAAAATTTTGGGGAGGGCATGAATGCGTACAAATTTGTTACTGAGTAACAAATTTGAAACAAAGCATTTTCAAAAATTGCACATACATAAAGAAAATAAATGTTATTTTATACATTTTTTAAATTGAACATATATAAATGTCATTTTATATTACACAACTTCGACAGAAAGTGATGTTGAGGATATTTTACACATTTTCCAATAAAACAGCAAGCAGCATATATAAAAGCCATGATATGCTTAAGAGAAATTATTGTTTCTCCTTGAATTACACATGTATAATTAAAAAAACCAATTTCAGAGAAATTCTTTTAAAATATTTCATGAACATGAGGTTTTCCCTAGGCATGAATAAGTAAATGCCTCTTAAAGTTACTCCTTAGAGAGAAAGCCTTATTGCATATTTCACAAACATGAGGCTTTTCCTTGGTATGAATAAGTAGGTGAGTTTTTAAATGATTAGTTTGAGAGAAAGCTTTGTTGCATATTTCACAAACATGAGGCTGTTCCTTAGTATGAATAAGTAGGTGAGTTTTTAAATGACTAGTTTGAGAGAAAGCCTTATTGCATATTTCACAAACATGAGGCTTTTCCATGGAATGAATACGTAAATGTCTTTTTAAATCACCACCTTGACTGAAAGCCTTGTTACATATTTCACAAACATGAGGCTTTTCCTTGGTATGAATACGTAAATGTGACTTCAAACTACCTCTTTGAATGAAAGTCTTGTTGCATATTTCACAAAAATGAGGCTTTTCATTGGTATGAATACGTAAATGTGACTTCAAACTACTTCTTTGAATGAAAGTCTTGTTGCATATTTCACAAAAATGAGGCTTTTCATTGGTATGAATACGTGAATGGGCATTTAAATAGTCCCTTTGAGAGAATGCCTTATTGCATATTTCACAAACATGAGGCTTTTCCTTGGTATGAATAAGTAAATGTCTTTTTAATTTATCATATCGAGAGAAAGCCTTATTGCATATTTCACAAACATGAGGCTTTTCCTTGGTATGAATAAGTAAATGTCTTTTAATTTATCGTATCGAGAGAAAGCCTTGTTGCATATTTCACAAACATGAGGTTTTTCTTTCGTATGAATATGCAAATGTTTCATTAAAGAATCATTTTGAGAGAATGCCTTGTTGCATATTTCACAAACATGAGGCATTTGACTGTTATGAATACATAGATGCCTTTTTAAACTACCACACTGAGAGAATGCCTTATTGCATATTTCACAAACATGAGGCTTTTCCTTCGTATGAATATGTAAATGCATCATTAAATTATCCCTACGAGAGAATGCTTTGTTGCATATTTCACAAATGTGAGGCTTATCTTGGGTATGAATACGTAAGTGCGAATTTAAATGACCACTATGAGCGAAAGCCTTGTTGCATATTTCACAAAAATGAAGCTTTTCCTTGGTATGATTACGTAAATGCACCATTAAATTATCACTACGAGAGAATGCCTTGTTGCAAATTTCACAAACATGAAGCTTATCTTGGGTATGAATACGTAAGTGTTTTTTTAAAGAATCGCTTCGAGAAAAAGCCTTGTAGCACATTTGACAAACATGAGCCTCTTTGTTGTGCAGATTACTCAAGTGATGTTTTAAGATATCATTTCGAGAGGTAGACATCTTATTAGTTCATAAGTTTTGAAATCTCAAGCGAGATCATGTAAATCCTTATTTAATTTTAAGTGACTCAAAGAGGGTGTACCCTTTCTGAGGATGGCCTTACAATTATATGTTTTATGTTGAATGCAATACTGAAATCTAGTTGTATTTTAAATTAATGCACAAAACAAAAAACAACTGAATATTGCTTTAAATTAAAAAGGAGTCAAACTATTTTCAGCTCGGTTTGCTGAAAATATTCTGAAATGTATTCAATGATTGCAAAATTTCAGGAATGTGGAAATTTTTGACTAAATTAGATTCTCTACTGCAATTTAAACGAAACCTAAAAGGTATGTCAGTATACCTTTAATATATACATTCTTAGAGCAAAATTCAAAAAGGACGCAAACTAACTTATGTTGCATAAAACAATAAGCTTCAGTGAATGATAAATAGCACACTGTTCTTTTATAATTGGTGAATGATTCATCTTAGGTAACAACCCTTCAAAAAAGCAATACTTTTGGTGATGAGCTACAAAATTTTAAACAAATGTATTTTAGCATGCAGTTGAAGACCTTTGAAACCACATAGAAATCTTTTCTCCAATTGGATATCTTAAAAGCTTATAGAACTTTTTAAATTCGAAATTTGTTCTCCAAAATCCATGCTTTACTGCTTTTCCGTGAGAGACCTTATACAAAGCTGTTTGGAAGTTAGTATCATTGAAAAGAAAATACATTGACACTTTTTATGCAGAATGTTTTCAATAAATTCTTTCTATAGCTAATGATGTACTGTCTCATCTGAGCGAGGAAACAGTAGATTAAAATAAAAAAATCTTAATTCCTAAGAATCTTTTTAATTTCCACTTAAGAACCTTCTATGTTTAACATAGAAAACTTTGCTAAAACACTCCATATTTACGTATAGTTCATCTTCTTTTCTCTAAAAAATTTTATAATTTTTCTGACAAACATCTTGGATTTTTCTATGCTTCTGATTTTTTTGCTTGTGTTGGTTTTTGATTCTGTAATTCTACAGCTGTCTAAAAATTCTCCTATTCCTCTGAAAACAAAAATAGCCATAAATATCAATATTCAAAAAGCATAGTACAACTAGAATATATAATTAAAGAAATAACTACATCACAGTTTCCAATTTTCAGAGAAACAATATCTCTTTTGACATTCTTTGCTATATTACACTATAATACCATTGAAAACAATCATTAGCATTTTAAATTTTCCAATGAAAATACTTCATGAGAATATATTATGCACACTGATTTTACAGTATATCATGCTACATCTGATAGAATCAAACAATTCAGGATTATTTCATTTGCCTTGTCACTTTCTAAAAGCCCGATTAATTCTCATTCTCTGAACTACATTTCGTTTCACCTAAACTTAACAGGATTGGGTAAGATAAAATATCTACCAATCTGCTTGAAAAACAGCTCTATCTTATTTTGAAATTTATAATAAAGTGAATGTATAGCATTTCGTAAAGTGTGTCATACAATATAAACATTGTAATTTTAAACATATGTTTTCAAGTTATAATCCCGAGTTAAAAGAAAGTACTTTTTTATGAAAGTGACAAAATATTTAATTTTTTTTATCAGCCACAAAACAGTCAAAAGAAGCGGAAACATTCAAATTTGGATACAAACTTTTTTCGAGGTAACTTTTCAGAGGACTTTGCTACGCTTCTATGCCCATTATAAACTATTTGCTTTTGTTCAAAATTACAATTCTGATCCGGCGTGCTATTTTCTTCCTTTTTGTTTGACATTGTAAACATGGCTGAAAAAGCAATTTCGCCGACTACGCTGTATACCCAAGCAATGTGACCAAAATCAATTGGAAGTGGAGTTCATGAAAAATATTGAATTTTTATTATCTACTTGAAGAAAACCACATCAAAAATCCATTAATCAGTTCATTGAAAAAGTTTCTCAACTCTAAAGTTCACTTTCCAAAAGAGCAGTTTTTTGTTCCCAAAAACAAAAGACAGCACATGGGGACTCTCTAATGAAAAAAGAGAAGAGGCAGTGCTTCTAGAAAATTAACATTAATGATACAGAAGGTCGTTGACACTTTATGGAAACGATTTTGTGATTGATTTTTGTGATTACATTTAGAGATAAAACTTTGACAACTTTAAAATAATCGTCTTCTGTTTTCTTTTGATTGGAATGTAAAATAAAAATTTTTGAATATGGCTCCTAAAGTTGATAGATGGCTCGAAGATTACATAACTGCGGTGGTTATAAGGTGGTGTAAAAATCTTGGTTATTTCAATTTAGTAAAAGGTGTTTATAATTTATTAAATTTGAAAGGAAAAAAACATATTACTGAAAATAAAAATGAGAACATGACCACAAAGCTTCATCCTAAGACTGTTCAAACACAGGTAACTATCAAGAAAGTGAAGTATTTCATTCTAAAAGGAAATCCGCTGACTCAAAAGATTCATTGCATCAAAACTAGGAATGTCTTCCGGAGCTGTAATTAAAATCATTCATAAAGATTTAAAGTTAAAAAAGATGTTTAAAACTAATGTTCATCTTTTTTTAAAACATATTGCTGAAAGAAAACAAATGGTAGAAAATTATATAAAAAATACCTGGCTGCTGAAAAATAGAAATATGTGGTAACATTTGGTGAGGCATGGGTATATTTAAATGATTGCAATAACAGATCAATTTTTTTTATTGCTTGACTGATGGGAATGACCGTACAAAATGGCTTTATCAGTGTAAAGTAAAGTTCCAAAAGGGATTCATGATAGTTGCAGGATTTTCTAACTGCAAATTAAAAATCAACAAACCCTGAAGTAAACTTACTCTGTTATGAGAAGAATATATTCAAACCAACTTTTGAAGAAGAAATTTTAACCTTACATAGAAAGGATATTGATAAAGTGGAGCTTCATATGGACAAACTCTATAGTCACAAGTCTATGTCAACTGCTGCTTATCTAGCAAAGAAAGAATAAGAAACAGGAATAAAATGTATCCCATTTAATGAACTATGTGTAAAATCCCCCTTCACTTCTCCAATGGACTTTTGTGCTTTCTAATTCTTAAAACCCCATCTTTAAGGTCTTATCACACCAACTCTAGTCTCTTTCGAACAACCGTATAAAGCATCTGTAATGGTGAAGGATTGGCATAAACAAAACAATAAGCTCTGGCGTCAGACGATCCTCATCTTCACACTGAAAAATTACTTCTCAATTTTTCTCCTTTGGAAAACCAACATCCAATATTACTTCTTTTATTCTGCTCACGCTTTTTTAAAGGTTTTTAAACAAAAATGGAACGCCATTCTGTTAAAAATATTTCATGCCATTAAAATATTGTGCGCCATTTCTGATGCGTTTGACGATACCAAGGCTTCCATCTTGTTTATGATGTAGGGAATCAAAGAACCAATTGGCTGAAAATAAAAGTGATTCTTTTAGCTCACTGGGAAAAAGCTATTCGAAGCCATTGCTATGGCAACTAGAGCAAAAATCACTCCAAAGGTTTGCATGAAAGAAAAATTGCCCCTAATACGTATACATATGATTAGGCCTTTAGGAAAAAGCTTTCCAAGCACGCTGAACAGACTTTGGAAAACGGTTCATGAGGAATGGAGTAAAATTTGCATGACAAAGTTAACTTTCATGAAAAATTTGAGCTGAAGCTATAATAAAGATCAGATAGAAGCAAATTGCGGCAAAAAAGTACAGCATTTATTGATCAAAATTAACTATTAAAATCGTTTCCAAAAAGCGCAAATGACCTTCCGTATGAAAAGAAAATGACATGAACATTGTTAGACAAATTTGTGGAAAAATTTGACTGTTAAAATGAACTGATAAAAATTCAATTTACCTCTAAAATATCCAACTTTTAATGGAATTTTCTGAAATAAATGTATGGCTGAATTTTATAATAAAGAATAATAATTAATACTTGACAAATTCGATCCAAAAATCAAATCTAATTCTTTTAACCTAAATTATCCTTTATATACTTTTCTACAACCTCACAAAATTTGAAAACTCTTAAACTTAAAAAACGTAGAATTATGATAGCTTTTACATTCCTTTTTATTCACATACCTATGGCAAATCAAAACTTTCAACTGGCAAAAATAACTAGTCTGTCTTCATTTAAAATGACAAGGCTTTTTCTCTATTGTGCCTAATGCTTTCAATTTTTTTACCTATGGCTAATAGTACATGTAACAAAAGTCAGTATGCAATAATTATTTTTTAAAAATAATTGAACTCGGAATTTATATGTTTTTTTAAGGAATTTTCAGTCAGCATTCATAAAAGGAAGTATTGTATGAATACCAATCATATTATTCCAAAACCCATACCAACTTTTTTGTTACACATAGTTTAACGTACTTGTAAATCAAATTTCATGCGTGTACATAAATTTTTGTATGAGTAGCATTTTAAAATCACTTCAGAAATTTTAAGTTTTTTCCTTAAAAAATTAAATGGTTAGCTTTTTATGAAATTTTGAGCACAAAATCTGTTTTATATAGTATACATACATGGGAGGCAACTAAAAAAATTTTGAAAATCCTCAAATTAAAAATTTGTGTAAATCGTACCATGTCCCCTTAAATAATGATACTTTTATATTGAATTTATGCTTATTTTACTCAATACATCTGATTTCAATTTTACATTCACTGTCAATAATAATTTTTTTTAAACTAAAAAAGGCAAAACTTAAGGTTTTTACTATGTGATTAAATTTTAAAAAATATATATCTCAGTATTTTTTTTCAGGTAATCTATAAATTTTATGAATTAAAATTAATTTTGATATTGATAAATCGTTCTTATAAATCCCAAATCCCTGCAGCAATACATCTTAAGACAGTATTCATAAGCCATATTTACATGTGTAATGATATAATTAATTACAGTAAAATAAATGTTTAACATGAAAACGCTTAAGACAAAATATCAGTCAACATGAAATTATTCGATGGTCTTGACAAACTACTATTTATTTTCATGCATTTATTTCTCTCCTTACTCAAAACAAAAATTTCTCAACCCGAAAAGATTTTGCTTCTGAGAATGAACAAGAAACAGAAAACACCAGCCACGCAGACGAGATTTAAGAAGGGCATGAAATGAAGAAGAGGTGGTTTTATGTTTCGTAGAAAGGAACTTGGCATTGAAATACTCTCAGAATAGCCAGTGACAGGAGTCAATTTTGCTTATCTAAGCTACTTTCATTCTCTACCCCTATATATATATAAACAAAAACATCTTACCACTCCAATGGCGAATGTACATTCTAGGAGGCCCAAAACTTAACAGAAAGGCAAGCCTTAATATTTTTCGTTATGCAACAGTATGTTTCATCAGATGGTTTTGGAATTCAGCGACGAATTCATCATAGTGTGCAAGTAAAAATCAATTCATATTCTTCCCATTTTTTTTTCTGTTTTAGAAGAACTTTTTTATGAGCACAATGGTAAAACAAACTGCAATTCTGCTTAAAATGAAGATGGAGCTTTTTAAGGGTGTAAATCAAAAACTAAATATGAAAACGAAAATCTGTAAGGATTTTGGAAAAGTTACACCCACATCCTTAACAAATAATAAAAAAAGAGAATTATGGAAAATGTTTGAATATATCTATATAAATAAAATGTACTCTAATAAACTTAATTCTGTTGAATATGTTATCGCAACTCCAACTTTTTTTCTTTTTGTAATATCTTATAACATGAAGAAATATTTTAGTCCTCCTCAGTTTCATGTTAAAAGATTTTCACTGCATTTATAAAATTAATTTAAAAAATACCAACGAAAAAAAGGCAACTGGGGATTTTTCAAGCAAAATAGAAATTATTGTTTGATTAATGGGTGCAATTAATGACCGAATAGAATTTGTAGCACAACCTATATTTTTTCTCACTAGATGGTAGACCTTGTAATGCAGTGTACATCTAGAATGGTACCAGTTTTCTCCATCAGGTTTGCAGGATATATTATAGCTATGCTCATGCGTATTCAATCTGGTAGGGCTGTGGTCTCCAACTCCTGGTCCGTGGATCAAATACTACTAGTACACACAAGAAACATTAAATTATTTCCAGTTTATTTACTGCGGTATATTTTTCTTCGGCTACTTTTTATGAAAATCACTTTATATTCGTTTTTAGTGCAGCTATATTTTATTCTGAAGGCACGTTTGAATACAATTAAAATAAAAAATTATTAAATCAAAACAATATAAAATATAAACAATCAATAGCCCCAGGGGGCTGCAATAAAATTATCCAACGTTGACCGGTCTTCTATGATAAAAAGGTTGGGGGACACTGTGGTAGGGGATCCCACAATAGTAGACAGCACACTAATGATTTTCAATATATGTCTCCAATAAAGCTGTTAAATTTTATGTGAATGAATCTCTATTGAATCTCAACCAACAACATTCTTCAAAAAGAAAAATATGAACCGAACAATGAAACAAATTTTTTGCTCAGATTTTTCTTTTGTTACCAAATTTCGTTAATTTTCTTTGTTGTAACGATTAGGAGATATGGGGAAAATTAATCTGTTTCTCGTTTAAAACCTCCTATCCCATTTTTAGATTTAATTCCAAAATTAACAGTTCATTATCATTACAATAAGTACAATAATCCAAGATAAATCATTAAGTGCCAAAAGTTGGTTATATTTGTAATAAAAAGCTTTTCCTTGGTGTTAGACGAAGGAGATCACAATGTTAACTCATTTCTGTAATAATTCTTTCATATATACTGTAAGGTTTACAGATATCCATTTCAAATGAAATCCTGCAGCATAAAGCCATTAAGAATGAGAAGCTTGTGGAAACTAATAATGCGAATGAATTCAACATGTAATTCATAACACATTTTCAGAAGTAATACAAACTGATCGTGAAATTGTGTTAAGTCATTCTTATAAGCACCACAAATATATTTGAGGCGGACTTCGTCATTTTTAACCGCATTCAAATAAAGAAAAAGATACCAGAACTGATACCCTACTCACCTAACTTGCATCCAGGAATCGCAATCTTCAACTAAAATTAAGTGCATCACCATCAAAGCGATCTTTATTGGACGCACTCACAACTTAAAAGAGTGCCCCAACTATGAGCATTCCACAATGACCTCTCTGTTGTTGTTGCTTCAACTCAGGCATGTCAAACATGCAGCCTGGCGAGACTTTTAAAAAAAAATTTAATATCAAGCTTTTAAAAGTTTTTCATTTTGAAATTTGTTCAAGGTTAATATTTTTAAAACTGTACAACACCACACATTTACCTATTCTTGTTAGAGAATAGAAATAACTTGTACATTAAATGCTAATTTATTTTTAACATTTTATTAAACATTTTTATTTTATTTTAACTAAATAAATTATTTATGCATAGCATTCACAAAACATGGCATCCCGATTTTCCGTCTGTGCGACTTTTACTTATTTTCCTTCTCTTTGGAGTGTCAAATTAGAGAGAGGCAGCGTGACGTCAAAGGCAGCCAGAGGTGTTTTATAAAGTTTAAAATATAAAAGATGATCCAGAAAAAAATGCAGCATTTGTGAATGAAAGAATTTGGTATATATTTAATTTAAGGAGTCACATACCTTTTAAAATGTTGAAAATGATTGAAAATCATATACAACCTCAAAGAGCTAGTCGGCTTGTTGGTTCTGCGCTGGGCTCATTCGCCTAAGTGTGCGGTTTCGACCCTGGCTTAAGTCAGTGGATTTTCATGATGCAAAAAATTCAGCAGCATCCATGTTGTGTAATTATGTGGCATGGCAAAGATTTCTAGAATGCCTGTAAGGCTTGGGTGCTCTCGGCAAGTAAAGTTTCGCATCATCAGAGCTTGTGCGCCTCAGTCTGTGCATTATAAATTCTTTTCACACTGTCCACTGCTTGTCACAATTTAAAAGTTACCGAAAATTCAGTTGGTGATTATATTTTAGAAAGATATTGTTACGTAGATCCGAGGGTTCGAGGATTTTATGCAAAAACAATCAGTTCTTTAAGAGCGATGCGAATTTATTATCGAAAGTCCAATCCTTTCAATTCAGGATTCATGGGCAATATTCACAGGGTAAAAATCCGAAGAGGTCTTCACACCTTCAACAGCAATCAAACACAATAACAGTGTTTAAAAAGTACACATAAGTAAAGATTATTCACAAAAACAGCCGAGCTAATCGCTAGTCAAAACAATCCTCACTACTCGCTGGCTTAATCAAGACTCTTCGCCGTATCGGCGAGCATCGTTTTTATAGGCACAATAGAAACTTCCAGAAATATAACCGCTCGTGACATTGAACATGACACGAGTGGAGAGATTTACTACTTTCCAGAAAATTCCAGAGGGTTTCGAACTCGCCAACATGGTCGCCAATGACGCCAAAATGCCCCCCAACTTAGTCGTCAAAAATGATGCCAACTTGGCTCTACCGCCAAGATTTCGCCAAGTTATTGAATCGCCATTATAACGTAAGGGGCGGCATTGCTTGTGTGAATAGTACAATTTTAACAAGAAATAAATATAACACAGAGTAATATAAATGCATTAAACACTCAAACACAAATTATTTCCACTATTTATACAAAATTCATAACACTATCTAACAAAAATAAGTACGCGGAACCAAGAATAAATTCATTTAAAAAAATATCCTGGAGACATCGGTTGCAGCTAGTTCTAGCTGCGTCAAAAATAATTCGGAATGAACATAAAATTTAAAAAAAATAATTACTTAAGACACAAAACTGAATTTTGGGTATTCAAAACAAAAGAGGGAAGCATACTTTCTTATATGCTATTTAATTCTACTAAAAAAATCAACCATTTCCTGTTAAAATGTATATGACATTATCACCTCCTATATTTTAACACAGAAAATTCAAATTTCATTTTGCAATAAGGCAATAATAAAACTGAATATTTTCTACAAAAACAAACGCTATCCTTTAAACAAATATCTGCTTTATATCCATAGCAATTTGTATTATTATTGGGGCCTTTTCTTGCTTGTAAATGTGTATGTCATTCAATTCCTATCCTTTAACAGCTTTACCGAACATCCTTTAACCCTTTATCGACCGATGTGTGGTACTTATAAGTTCCACTCAATTTAAAATTACGTAGAATAACCATTTGTATGAATATTCTGACAATATTTAGCAGGAATATTCTTTGAAATCTACTCTTCTAAGATCTATGGCAGTACGGATTCTATGATGAGTATTATAGCGGGAAAGTCGAACAGTTTTATAGGAGAAATTGTGTTTTCAGCGGATTGCGAGGATTATCATTTTTGTCCCAAAAAAATAGTTAATGTCAAAATTTAAGTGTCTTGTTTCTTTGTTATGTAAATTAAGACCTTAGAAAACAATTTGACTATTTATTTTAAGTGAACAGTGTATATAATTAATTGTACAGTTGAATATCTTTAATTAATTAGCTCTAATTAAATTTTCCAAAGTTGAGTATTTTGTTTATGAATATCCCTTAATGTGAATGTAGTGATCCAAAAAAATATATATATTGCATGAAAAAAAAACTGCAGTAAATCATAATGCAGTCGATAAAGGGTTAACAGCTTTTACAGATCTAAAACAGCTTTAGACGTGGTGGCTTCTTTTTAAAAATGATCCACATGAAAGGACAACCAAAAACAGCAATCTCACAGAAATAACAGGAACGTGCATGATATTGTGTTGGATGATAGGTGAGTGAGATAGTTGGGGCTGTGGTGATATTGGAAGAAAGGCCGCGAAACATCTTTCGCCAAGAATTAAGGCAATATCACACAAGCATATCTGGAGCAACCGTTTAGGACAATTTTCACCCAGCTGCGGGTGAAGGGTTGCTGTAAACATAACGACATGCTCTGACATCAGCTGCACTCCATCTCCACATTGAAAAATTACTCACTGATTTTTCTGCTTCAGAAAACGTACAACAAATATTATTTCTTTTATTTCACTCGTGCTTTTGTGGATGGGCGTAAACAGAAATAGAGCACGATTCTGTTTAAAATATTATATGCTATTAAAATATTATACACCATTAAAATATTATACGCCATATCTGATGTCTTTGACGAAACCGAAGCCGCCATCTTGTTTATGACATAGAGCACCAAAGAACCCCACTGGCTGGAATTTCAAGCAACTTTTTTTAGTACAACTTTTTCAGCTCACTGGCAAAAAGTTGTTCGGAGCCACTGCTATGGCAACTAGGTAGAATTGGATGGAATCGGTTCAAAAATTGCTCCAAACGCGTATGTGTGATATGGCCTTTAGGGATACGAAAGCTCTGTGCAAGATAGGTGCCACGTTTACTGAATACTGATCAAAAGCAAATAAACAAACTATTTTGCAGCAATGTTTGGAACAATTCAATAGAGATCTGAGAGATTTTGTGCGCCGATTTGTCACCATGGATGAATCCTGGGTCCACTACTACTTGCCAGAAATGAAACAATAGTCAAAGCAGTGGGTGGAAGGAAGTGTTTCAGCGCGAAAGAAAGCGAAGTCGATCGCATCTGCAAGAAAGGTCATGGCCAGGTTTTTTTTGGGGGGAAGAGAGAGGCGAAAGGTATCCTGTTAATTGATTACCTTGAAAAACAGGCCTGTATCGAAGAAGAAAAAACATCTTTCACCAGGACAACACAGCTGTGCACAAAGGTGCGTTGGCGATGGGAAAACTACGCAATTCAGGGTACGATTTTTTCAGTCACTCCCCTTATTTTCATGATTTGACACCCACAGACTTTTATCTGTTCCCATACACAAAAAAATTTGTTTCTAGAAAGCACTTCGTGTCCAATGAAAAAGTTAAGAGGACTATAGAAGAATATTTTTTCAGCTTTCCAGATTCCCACTTCTGGGAAAGAATACTCATGTTGGAGAAATGCTGGACCAAGTGCAATGAAGTCAAGGGAGATTATGTAGAAAAATTAAATCATTTTTTAATCGAAACTTTTTTAACCACTCTTTCCTTGAGAGAATTTTTTCACCTTACTCTCGTAATGTAGAATAGTTCATGTGGACCATAATATGTTATGAGTTTACCATGAATGCCCTCAGTTAACCTTAAAACAAAGCATGTTTTAAAGCAAAAATTTTAATGTAGGCATTCAGTAAAGTTTGAATCGGAATAAAATAAATGAACTTTCGTAACTGTAAAAAATTAGTAATAATGAATAATATACGAGTATTATATAACTTTGGTTAATTTTTAACAGAAACAAAAGAAAAATAAATTTCAATTCTCTCACCATTATTGAACATGAACGAAATAGGAAACACTTTCAATCATTTTTCTTAAATCTTACATGTTGGTTTGAAAGCATGTTTCAATGACAGAATAACTTAGTTAGATTCTCAAATTAATGGCTCTTTCAGACACACAAGGCAAAATCAATAACTATGTTTTGAATAAGAGCGGTTTTTATTGTTTTCTCCATTACTTCTCACCTGTTCGATGACATATTTCAGAACAGTCAATTCAGCACAACATATTAAACTCTATCCCAACCTTACTTTCCCTTTTTGCATAAGATACGAGTACATTGCTGCATTTTTTGTAAAGAGAGTTTTGAGCAATATCGAATGTGTGATTACTCTTACTTCTATGAATATATTAGTTTCAAAATTTTGCTGCTAAATCTGATTCACTTTCTTGTATGTTTTTCATAAAATATCACAATATTTTTTGTTATTTTTTTTCCATATCAGTTCCTCCAAGAAAGTACTTTTTAAAAACAGGATTTTGTTTTGCAAATTTTTAATCAATGGAAAATGAAAGTAAACAAACTTTTTGGCAATTTGAAGTATTTCATAAAATAAATAACATCATTACTTTTGAGCATTTCACTAATCAAACTGAATAAAGATAAAATTTTTTAGAATTGAATTAAATGATATCCTTTGAAAATGTCATCCTTTTTTTCAGCAATTCCTTTCAAGAAAGCTTTTTAATTACTTATTTCCAGTGCTTCTACATTATTAACAATTTCTTGAATCTCTTATCTTTATAAATCATCTTATCAACTTTTCTTAGAATGTACCACATTTAGAGGAAAAAAACAAGTTGTGGAGGGAAAACTATTACGTGAAATATTACAGTACATACATCTCCATAGAGTGAATACCATGTATTCAACAGTCTAATGCCTTACATTGAAATGAATTCAACAAAAAATTACGATGCATTCAGCAAAAAGACAAGTATATTTTTACTATAATGTGATAATTTTAAATTTAACATATATAATAAAAAGAGGCGAAATAAATAAAAGAGTAAGAGACAGAGACAAATGATACAGCTTTTAAAACTATTGGATTATGTTGCAACTTAAATAAATCAATATTTTATGTTTGGCAAAAAATAAAAACAGTTTATATAAGCTTTTTCTAAGAACTAATAATTCTAAAAAATGCCCAGCTTTACATATAGTGAAAGATATAAATAATTTCCTAATTCGTACATTCAATATAAAAAAACATTAAATGTTCTAATGAATATTATACTATTCTTTTCATTAATAAATCTCATATCATTAACGTTTTACAAAAATATTGAATGATGTTCAACATTTCCAAATTAGAAATTTTAATATTAAAAGGCTTTTAAATACAATAAAAAAATATGTAGATATTTTTGAAAAATAAAACACATTTTTACAATGAAACTAATGACTTGCAAAATAATAACATTTTCAATTCTTCTTATTACTCTGAATTTATAAATGAACACCATAGTCATATAAGAAGTGATTCTAATCTTACAAAATATAAAAATTCTAGAGAAATTATGAATAAAAAGGGGTACAGGTTTTAGATTAATGATTTTAAATAATGCTATTAATAAGTTACAAAATATATTGAAAATTAATACAAAAATTGCATAAAACTAAACATTTTCTATTAAATTTTCTAGGACTTATTTTAGAGCACACAGTTTTCTTCACTAAACAGGATTTTTAACCCAATTATATTATATTTCTCTACACTATCTCTAAATATGAAAGATTTACTGCAATTCAGTATTCATTCTTTCAACAAACTACTAAGGCATTATCCATATTTTAAAATCTTATCTGCAAAGATAGATATCCCCACAAAAATAACCAATAAAATAATAATCTGTACCATAAAACAATTATATTTATAGTGGTTCACGAAAATTCCACTAAATAGCTATCTTAGATTTTGGACTAAAACAAGGACAGTAAGAGCATAGGTAACATCTATAATAGGAGTAAAATTCAATATATATTTACAAAATATTTGAATAATATTTTCTGTTATTGTGCAAAGTACTTCTCAAATAATCAAACATTTTATTAATTTGAAAAATATTCAACCTCTAAAACACAAGAATATTGCCTGTAATGTCATTGCTTGATGCAACTTGAGATTATGTTTATAATGCCTAACTTTATAACTAGATTTTTTTCAAATGTTTAATAGTCAATAATGCTTCCTTATTTTGACAATTTAATCAAATGCAAGTAAATTGTTAAATTTATTGTCACATGAAGCAATGATACACAAAGAAAAATTCTGTTCCTGAACAAAATCTCTATTATTGTAACGCAAGTTACATCTGAGAAAAAAATATAATATGTAATGAAAACCCCTATTAATAATAAATGTCATAAGTTATAGCAAATATATTTCAAAACAATTCTTGATAAATTTCTGCAGCATAATTCTTAATCTTAAGTAATTTACATTATAAAGGGTGTTTTTTTAGAGGTATAGAACTTTAAACTGCAATAAAACAACGATGTATTATTCGATCGACATGAATTTTTTTATTCGAAAGATAATCTTGTGGCATTACATTTTAAATATGATTTCTGGCATATGACTGCCACGGCTGGCTCGGATGTAGTCCAATCTGGACGTCCAATTTTCGATAACTTTTTCCAACATTTGTGGCCGTATATCGGCAATAACACGGCGAATGTTGTCTTCCAAATGGTCAAGCGTTAGTGGCTCATCCGCATAGACCAATGACTTTACATAGCCCCACAGAAAATAGTCTAGCAGTGTTAAATCACAAGATCTTGGAGGCCAATTCACAGGTCCAAAACGTGAAATTAGGTGGTCACCAAACGTGTCTATCAATAAATCGATTGTGGCATGAGCTGTGTGACATGTTGCGCTATCTTGTTGGAACCACAGCTCCTGGACATCATGATTATTCAATTCAGGAATGAAAAAGTTAGTAATCATGGCTCTATACCGATCACCATTGACTGTAACGTTGTGGCCTTCATCGTTTTTGAAGAAGTACGGACCAATGATTCCACCAGCCCATAAAGCGGACCAAACAGTCAGTTTTTCTGGATGTAACGGTGTTTTGACATACACTTGTGGATTAGCTTCACTCCAAATGCGGCAGTTTTGTTTGTTGACGTAGCCATTCAACCAGAAGTGTGCTTTATTGCTAAGCAAAATTCGCTTATGAAAATCAGGAACAACGGCAATCTCGTTTGGGGCCCATTCGACGAATCTACGCCTGGCTTGATCATATTTAAAATGTAATGCCACAAGATTATCTTTCGAATAAAAATCATGTCAATCGAATAATACATTGTTGTTTTATTGCAATTTAAAGTTCTATACCTCTAAAAAAACACCCTTTACAAACAAAGATATATAATACAAGATATGTCTAAAGTTTGATACCCACACAAATTTTAGTATATAAAATAAAACTTATGCTTTTGAACTAAATTTAGACAATATCATATTTATAGAAACATTTTCTCTCCTAAGAACTCTAGCAATGTATATTTATGTGATACCATATTCTAGAAACTTAAGATAAAAAAGGTTAAATTAAAGTAAATAATAAAGATTGTAAGATAAATAAAGACTATTCTTAATAAAAACAAAATATATATATATATATAAAATAAATGAGGTCAGTGGCATCAAAAAGAGGAAGGGATTTTAATATACATTTTGCAATTCTTTACACATTTTTTTTCTTAAAGTAGAAGAGTAAATTATCATGGTATTCCATAAATTTATTAATAATTCCTCACATTTCAAATGCATACTCAACTTAAGCATTGTTACACTATATATCGAAAAAAATCACACCATTCAAATTTATTATAATAAATTTATTGTTAAATTTATTTGAACACTATTCATCATGATTCTTGCCAAATAAAACCACTGGTTCCATTCAATTCTCAGACAGTTTTGACTTTGTTCACTTAAACACATAATTTTTATTTGCTTACACCCCTTGAAATATGGGAATTTAAGAGTCATGCCCTAATAGAAAAAGTCACCATTTTTATGAACCTTATATAATCTGATTCTTTCTTAATGCCAATTTTTAATTTGGATAAGGAGTTTTTGTGTTTTATTGCTTACTGATGGATGAAAACTATTTGATTTACTCAGAATTAAAGCGCACTTATCGACATTCAATATTTTTCTTCTTTGAGAATTTTATATATTTTTTAAAAACATCATTTAATGATGCCAGAAAACAGGATTTGTAAAACTTTGATGAAACATGAAATGAGATATTTCAAATGAATCCAACAAGGCTGAAGTCAGTTGAGGCTAAGCACTTAAAATTCCAATTTAAACACAGTAAAATTCAGCTAATAATAACCTTTCTCTTGATTTTAAATATAAAGCTTATATATTCTGATACTAATATATACCAATAAACTTAAAATGAAAAAAAATCAATATGTATAATTGCTTACACAAACTTTTCACACTAATGGAACTTATTCAAAAAAAAATTGTTCAATTCAAAGTTTTACAAACACCTAGAGCCACCAAAGAAATATATTACTTATTCTTTAGGTATCACTGGTAATAAAATTGGGAAAAGTAGCTATAGAAGATACCTTTTTATATAGTGTGATTAAAACAATGCACTCTTTAGTGGTCAGTAATTAAATAAATCTAAATAAAATCCTTTATAATTTAATACAATACTTCATTATGGAAATCTCACCTATGTGCCAAGTTTTTAATCTTAATATAAGATAAAATTTTAATTATTTTTTTCTATTCAGTAGTAAAAACTGAAACACAGTTACAGTTTTATTTCTAATTTAGGCATTATTCATTGAAATTGAATTTATGTATTAAAAATTAAGGTAAAAACCATTTTGAACTTTTAAACTTATCCAAGGAGATGGAAGTTTATATATATGTGTAGTTAATCACGTCAGTAATGCGTAATTATACACATTATAATTTAATTTTACCATTCTGCTTTTAAGTTCCACAAAAATATTCAAATTTACTATTCATTAATACACTTCAAGAATATGAAATCTTTGTTATAAGTACGCATTAACTAATTTATATCCAATGATATTTTATGGTAGTTATGTATCATATACTCTTGACCAATTTTTTCAAATTATTATTTATCATTTAAAAGGTTTTCTGTTTTTCACGAACGATTAATATTTACATTCATTTATCATTTTCATTGAGTTAAAAAAATAATAACTTAATGAAAATAAATTAAAATAATGGCATACTCCATGAAAGTTTTACCTGCTGGGAACAAGTTCGATGATATAGAATGTCGTTAAATAAAGAGCACTTTTTTTAGAAGAGGAGAGGGGAAGGATACAGGGGGATGACAGTCTGCAGGGTTACAGAGCTTAGCAAATTTCTTGCCAATATCGGCGCTTGCTTTGAATACGATGCCAATCATTCATTTTCGCATTAGACGTGGACCTGTTTTGTACGGTGAAAGCTGTATTCTTATCGAAAGCATAAAAAAAATATCTAACCATCTTTCGAAATAGCAAGTTTAAATACACGGAGCAAATTTATTTTAAATGAAATTAAATAATTTATTTGTTCCTTATTTTTTGAATAAAAAGTTGAATTATGTAATTGCAGTGGTAAGTAATACGATAACGAGTAGAAAGCGTTTACATTATTGTTTTTTGAAGCCCCGGGTTTTTAACGAAATGATACTGGATTAATTTTTATAATACGATTACTCATGGCACGGAAATTCAAAAAAGAAGCAGCTCCTCTGTTGTACATTTTGTAGATGTTACGAATAAGTATTTTAAATATAACCAATAAGTGATTTACTCGGATCTTTTACAAATGTTATTACTATAAATCGAAAGGGTAAGTTTTTTGATACAGAATAAAAAGCGTTTACTAAAGTGATTTGAAAAGCTTATTTTCGTATTTGGTTTTCTATTCTACAAAATATAATATTTATTTATAATTTCAGATAGCTTGTGCACTGAATATTCATTGATAGATTTTTATTAAATCGGTTATTTGTTTCGCACATTCTGTGGGTCATCAAATTACATTTTAATCGTTACGTAATCGTAAATACTTGTTTTACTAATAACAATTCAATATGTATATATATTCATAATGATACAAGTCGAATGACGGATTGACCGGAAGCTATGGTTTTCCCTCTGACAATGAATGGAGTTTCTCTGATATTTTTGTTTAATATAAACGAAAAAATTTTAAAAGCTTAATATTTTATCACTTTATATCAAACTCTCTCTCTGTAAAAATAAAAAAAGCAGATTTCCAAAATTAACTAGAAACAATTTTTTTCTCATACTTTTTTGAAAGCTAGATCAGAGTGTGACGAATCTATACGGAACTTTATCACTAACCCTCTGAGTCGACATTTTTAGGGAAATTTAATTCCCTACCTATTTCCAATCAACTCCAAAAAGCGGACAGGATTCCTTGTTATGCAGATTAGATTCAGTATTTAAGTCAAACGAAATAGTAAAGTTAGAGCAGTAGGTGATAGAGGTTGAAGCAGAAAGTTATCGTGGATTTAAATTGAAGATTTCTTGTTAGAGATATTTAATCTCAAGAATTGAGATTCCGAGTGGTAAATATTGATTTGTGTTTCATTAAAGTCTCATTAAAGTTTTAGGAGTGAGATTAAAGTTAAATGTTCAATAAGAACATTATTAAATATAATTCTGGGATCTCTTATCGTGGTAATTTCTGCGTGATCGTTATTTAATAAATTAATTAATTGGATCATTAATTAATTAAGTTAATTTAAAGGATATTACCTTTAAAACCTCATAATACTAGTAGACAAATTTGTTAATAAGTCTTTGATTCTATTTGGATAAGATAACCAAATAAAGAAAGTTGTTTATAAAAATGGCTAGTGGTTCTTACATGACTCCTATTTATTCTCGTTCTCAAAGTGAGGTCCTAGGAGACCTTCACAAGAGTATAAATTAAAACTCATTTTCAAACGGATCCTATATATCCTTCCATAGTATAATCATAAATCTACACATATAACGTATAAACTCGACTCAATTTGTTACTAAATTTATGCCAAATAAAATAATGAGGTGCCGTGGAGGATTTCAATTACATGTTACTGCTAAATGTAATTATTCATATATAAATACATATTTGTGAAAGCAATTTTTTTTTGTTCCTAATGAATTTCGAGTTCGAACAAGACAAAAATTGAATTACATACTGCCTGTATTATAGTTTTTAATTAAATGGTATGAAACTCCTAAATTCTCTCTATACGCTATGCTTAATTTACACGCAATAAGTTTTATTATAAAGAGAAATTCACAAATTTAAAATGCAAGAATTCTCGTTCTGTAAGAAACCATAGGATACTCTCTTGTGGTTTCCTTTTCTAAAATAACTATATTAAACGCCAAATTAAAAATAAATTCCCTTATTTAAAAGCCTATAAAATGAACGAAAAGGTTTATTGAAATATTTTTTACCTTAGCAATAATAGAAACCACAATTTCACACAATTGTTTCTTTACAGTAAATTATTTTAAATACAAGGGATGCATTTCTCTACTATGTTAAAAATCATACGGCCAATTATTTACAAATTACTGAAAAAGAGCACTTCTAAATTTATATTAATTTAAGTATACAAAGCATGTTTTAATTTTTTTAAGAAAAAGGGATAAGATTTTTTTACGATATTTTCTGGCCGTAATTTTATACCCTTGCTAATTTTAAATACAGTTTATCCATAGAAATGTATCTAATTATAAAAATAAAATTTTATTTCTAAGAATGTCCATAAAATTTTAAGACACGTTTACCTTTTTACAATGGACATCATACTTAACTTCCTGTTTAATTTAATTATCGAGTTCCAGCCCTCCTCCTCCCAAACTTTTTAGACAGTCATAAAAGCGCGATTCTTACTGATTAGTGTGTGGGGGATAAGGATGATAATCTTATTTTTTCTGCTTCTTCAGTTCAGTTCAGGTTTTGTGGGATATGGAGCAACAAAGGCTATGATCCCCTTTCTGCTTCTTAAATCTCCAAAACATGCATATACTCTGAAAATAGTTTATTTATTCAACCATTTAATAGTATTACTTCTATTTTTTATTCTTCCGTGTTCGTTTTGATAAATTCTGAAGTGAGAAAAAAATTACTTTTGAGTCAAAGATAAGATTCACAGTTCTCTTGTGTAAATCAATTACTTTTCATTTAATGTTAAATACAGTAAATTGTGCCAATCCTAGTTCATGACGTATAAAAATTTAATCACGCAAAGTGTGTGAGATTATGGTGAAGCATTGAATATCGCAAAAGAGGTGATGACACAGATAATTTTTATCAAATTGCAACTGTAGCATTTTTTGCTGAAATAAAAGGCCATTTGATTTCATAAATAATTGCATTATATATATATATATATATATATATATATATATATATATATATATATATATATATATATATATATATATATATATATATATATATATATATAAACTTTTTAAAGAAGCGTGTAAATAACCAAATATCATACAAAAAGAGGATAACCTAAATAAAATTGGGACTTGTAAAAAAACATGACTTTTAACAAATTTGGTAAATTCAATGCAAAAACTGCATTTTTTTAAAAAACACATTTAATACAACTGATTACATACACAAGCACATTAGTTATTTTGATAAATAGTTTTGAAATGAGACAATCTAAAACATAATTTAAAATTAGAATAAAATACATAGTTGACTAATTGTGATATTGGTTGCTAAATAGCACGGAAACATTAGAATTTGTCGTGCCTCGATTTCAATAGTACTGTTTCGCTTTGCTTCTTCCCCACTCAGTTCAAGGTCGTGGTCGAAAACGAGTTCAAACATCTCTCTCCCTCACTGGAAGTGACGGCATTCCTGTTCCTGCTCTTCCCTCCCCTCTCCAGAGGGTGGCTCTCCCTTCCCCCGCCTGTGGGGGAAATTAACCGCAGCTCTCTTACAGAGCTGCACTTGTATTTTTCTCTCTTTTCAGATAATTTCCTTGCTCAAACGTGAATGGGATTTAAAAAGCTATTTTTTAAAAATTAGCTTATTTTTATATACATAAGGAACCTAAATAAAATATTTGAAATTATAGTATGATCATGGAATGTACATTAAGATTTCAATAAGCAACAAGTTTTATTATTAACTGTAGTAATAATTTTTTTTTGGAGGGGCGGGTGAGTGTACGGAATTAATGATTTCTAATATGCAATATCGCCTGCTTTTTTGCTTCGATTATTTCAAATACGAAAGTTATTTCTTGGCATTAAGTCATCTTAATACAACCTAATTGGAAAACAAAAGATATGCTGACATTGAGTTTCAGGCTTTTAAAAATTAAAATTTGTTGGATTTAAGGAAATTTATTTTAAGATGCAAAAATTTCTTTATATGACAAAGAAAGAAATTATAACTGATAATATAAACTTGACTTATTCTTAAGATTTTAAAGACTGTGTAAACATTTACCACTTTGTAACAGAAAAGGGTAAAATTAAGAGAAATTTTTTTATATAAGTATTAACATTGTTTCTCTGATGCTATAAGATGTAATACAAACTTTATAAAGTTTATAGATGACATACAGATTTTGAACAAAATGTTAGTTTTCAAACTCGTTGAATCTCACTCAAAGTAAAACATTTTAAAGATGTTAAATGTTGATAAAAAGTATAAGCTGATCACACATACACACAGAAAATATGTTATATATTAGGAACAATATTAAAGCTGAGTAGTAGTGCATCACGCTTCCACACCACAGGTGCGAGTGTCAAACCCCGGGCTGGGCATGGTTGACTCAGCCTTTCATCCTTTCTGTGGGTCGAAAAATAAGTGCCATGCTTGCTTGGGAACTAAACACTGGGAGTTTCGCGACATATTGACCCCATGACCGAATGACCCCATGATCTGCTCACGCAACTCAGCGCCCAAGGTCACGTATACTGAGATGGGCACAGCAGGTCTTGGCTCTCATGGGCTGTTGCGCTACTGAGTTAAGGAATAATATTTGATTACAAAATATAAATGATCAAATTAGAAAAAGCAGTTGAAAGTACACAATTTAATGTACAAAGAACACATATTAAGGAATAACAATTCCCCTCCCCCTTTAATATGAGCAAATGATTATAATGCAAACATATACCATTATTGTATAATAAA
Source organism: Trichonephila clavipes (assembly GCA_019973935.1). Classification (NCBI taxonomy): domain Eukaryota; kingdom Metazoa; phylum Arthropoda; class Arachnida; order Araneae; family Nephilidae; genus Trichonephila; species Trichonephila clavipes. The sequence continues at coordinate 270,431 of BMAU01021216.1, read as the reverse complement.
TTATTAGCTTTACATAGAGATATTCTAAAATCGTTTATAGAATTGCAAATCGATGAAAATCTCAATAACCGGAGAGAGAGAGAGTGACAAGTAATGTCGCTCTGTTCAGCTACACGAGGACTTTTGGCGACGGACCTCGTAATTTTGAACCATGATCGAGTGACGAGGACGAAACCTGAGATGGCACTCTTGTCTTAACTTCCACACCACACCAATGAGAAGACGTTTGAGCCTCAATAGATTTAACGTGTATCAATACTTCTACATGAAGGCTAATAACTAGATGATAAATATCGAATATTCTTTTACTTTTGGAATTTATTTCCAATTATAATCACATTTAGTTTCTATACCGGTTGAGAAAACTCTCTACCGAATTTTCAATAAATATGGTTCCATCTTTACAATTAGATTCAGTAATTAATTTTTAAATATTTTCATAATTACACGATAAATCTTTTTTTAAAATATTTTTTGACACTAATACAAGATTATTCATTATTTAAGAAAAAAAGTTTTTCAAAAATGTAATAGTCTTTGAGTATTTTGTTCTATACATTTCTTTAACCAGCCTATCCATTTAAATGCTAAAAAAATTGGTGTAATTGGGTAAAAAAAAAAGAAGCACTTATTTCATTTTAATTAAAGGTACAATAAACTTAGATAAAATTAATTAAATTTTGTTAAGTAAAACTTATTTATATTTTGATTTTCACTAAATGCATTAAAAAATGTGTAAATTATTATAAATTCATTTTTCAGTGTATTAAATGCAGGAATTTGTTACTCAAACTTAATTTACGCAGGTGTCAAAAATAATGTAATTTTGAATTAATTATAATAATGTATAATCAATAATATAAAATAAAAGAAAATGGAGAATGTGTGCTTGCTTTATGTCATGATGTAAAATTTAGATTTTCTTAGATCGTTAAAGAATTATTCTAAAATAGTTTAAAACTTTGAAGCTCTATCTTTTTTTCAATGAAAATATCTACTTTGAGACACTTGCATACGGCTTTTCAATCAAGAAGAAAATTACGTGAAATATGTGTTTTGTTTAAAAGTTGTTGTGTACGTATTTGCAACAAATGTATTCCAATGGACATCGTCAAAAATCAACTATGACTCTTAGCAAACTGCACCGTTAATGATTTTATAATTGTTTTTCTCTTTTAGTATATATTTGCAGAATACATGGTACTCTCAATCCCTTCTGTTTTGATATATTAGAATTCATAATACTTAACGAATCCTTAGAATAAGTCTAAATTTTATTTACAAGTATTTTTCAAAAATTAAAATTATATTTTGCTTTGACCTAATTCTTCCTATATATACTGAAAATTATGATAAAACATTTACTGTGGCAAATAAATGAGATGAACAGCAGATAGGTGTTTCACATTATGCTATAAAATGTGAATATTCTAAGGCTATAAATGTTGGTACATAATGTTAAATAGTGCCACATTGTAGTCCCTTCATGTTTTTTTATTGAAAAATAATCACGATTAGGGGTTCCATCATGTAACAGAGCTGATACGCATTAAGTCAAAATCCTTACGTTGTCATGGTGTGGAAATTAGAAATGGAGGCTCTAGCTCGGCTATCGTTCTCGTTACTTGATCGTCATTTAAATTACGAGGTCCGTCTTATTATTTTGTTCCTAATGGAACTCGTAAATGAAATATTAATAACTAGCTGGTATACCCGTTCTTCACACGGGTGAACTGAAGAATTAAACAACACAGATTGAAGGAAAAAGAAGTTTTTAATGAGTTAATTTTATTTTAATTGCAAATTAAACAAAAAAAGCTTTTTGCATATCTCAGCTAAACAAAAAAAAAAAAAAAAAAGAAAGAAAAAACACCTTTGTTAAATTTTAAGTATGTAGATCTAATAGCTGATAAAAAGGGTTTTTTTTTTATTTATAATTCCTCGTAACACACTTGAGGGTCGATTTTTTAAAATACCTCCCTAAGTTGATCTCTGCTCAGCAAAAGTAACACATTGTTAAAAGTTTTGCGTAATGAACGCTTAATGTAGTGTAAATAATTTATATCTGAAAGTGTAATGCATTAACATTACTTTCTGTTGTATTTATTTTATTTTAAAATTGTAATATGCGCAAGCAACGCCGTTTTTTAAATTATAATGGCGATTCAATGAAAAACATAGCGAAATGTTAACGATAGAGTCATGTTGGCAAATGCCTAGCTACTTTCGTAGCTCGAGCTTTATTAGAGCTTTGTAAGACCCACCGTGTAGGGGAGAAAAATGCACTTTAATACTTTATCCAACCGCATTATGATTTACTGCAATTTTTTTCATGCAATATTTTTTTTGGATCACTACATTGAAAATTAAGGGATATACATAAACAAAATACTCCACTTTGGAAAATTTAATCCGTTAGAGCTAATAAATTAATTACAGATATTCCACTGTAAAATTAATTATATACACCGTTCACTTAAAATAAGTAGTCAAATCATTTTCCAAGGTCTTCACTAACATACAAAAACATAAGGCACTTAAATTTTGACATAAACTATTTTTTCGGGACAAAAATAATAATTTTTGCAATCCGCTGAAAACACCGTCAGCTGAGAACGCAATATCTGCTACAAAACTATTTGGCTTCCCCGCTAAAATACTCATCATAGAATCCGTGCTGCCATATATCTTGGAAGAGTGGATTTCAAAGAATATTCCTGCTAAGTATTGGTAGAATATTTCTTCTAAGTTGGTGTGGTAGTTAGGAGAAGTGGGTGCCAGCTCAGGTGTCGTCCACGTCACTTGACCATGGTTCAAAATTACGTGGTCCGTCGCCAAAAGCCCTCATGTAGCTGAACAGTGCGACGTTAATATTCACTCACTCACTCCAAAAAATACAGAGTACAGTAGTTATAATTATTTTTTATACTTAAAAATGCAATATCTGCATATTCAATTAAAATTATAGCGTTATAATTAACTACTAACCACAAACAAATTTTGAAAATTTCTCCAAATGATGCAGTGAGAAAGAGAAAGTTTATTTACTTTAAATACCAGAACCGATAAAAGCATTTATTTTGAAAAAAGATCAATTTCTTACTACTAAATTTGCATAATAAAATCATTAAAAACACATTAAAATAAAGAGAGATTTATATAACAACCTCTCCCTTCAAAACTTATTTTTATTCTGAAATAAAAAAATAGGCATTATTCTGATCACAGGAATTAATTAGAAGCAAGTCCCTTGCGTAGCCAAAACAAAAAGAGTTTTTCACAAACAAAAGATAGATATATGCTGTGGCGGGCTTTTTTGCAGCGCAAGCCAGATTTGCTTGCAGATGCCAGAATTTTTTCCTACTTACTTGACAAATATCGTTATATTTTCGACACTTTTTACAAATTTTTATAAATTATAGCCTATGTGTTATTCTGATGTATAAGCTATATTACTGTAAAGTTTCATTAAAATCCATACATGTTGTGTTTGCGTGAAAGACCCACAAACATCCTCACAAACTTTCACATTTATAATATATATTAGATTTATCAATTTACCTACGTGTTCGTAAAAATAAATTCTTTAAATACACATAAGAAATTTAAGATTATATTTTTTTTCAACAGCAATAAATTGTTTTCATTTGTAAAAAAGAGGAAATGCTTTTGAATTTTAGAATACTTGATAGTAAAGTACAAACAATAAGCTCGCATCAAAGACAAAATATTATGACTACAGACATTTTTACTTTGCCAAGGAGCTTCATGTATTTCGGTAAACTTGTTTACAGAAAAGGAATATATTATTATTCTTTGTACTGAATTGTTTCTTTTGCGAGTAATGATAACATACTGGGCTTTTTAATTTTTTTCGACTTTTGTACAAAAAAGTTATATTCTTAGCCTTTGGATAATCCTTACTTTTTATTTAAAATTTCAAAAGAATTGCATAATGCCTAAATTCTAAGATTACTGCTCTGATTTTTGTGCGATGATGAACTGATTTTGTGCGTAAGGTAGAGCCAAAACATTCCTACGAAGACAACTCCTTCGTTCAACATTCAAAACAAATACAAAAACATTTCCTTCTCAACGCTTTGTCTCCTCAAAATCGAGTTGCAGATAACTGTGACAACAATTTTTATTTACTTTTTTTCAAAATGAAGAAAGACTTTAGCTTCAAATACCCCCCCCCTTTGAACAGGTCCCTAAAGTGACCGGGTAAGTAGAAGAGGGGCTTGTTTGGAGGGCTTTGTCGGGATTATCCTATGTCCAACAATTTAACAGAAAAGGAAATGCCCTTTCCAAAGATTTCTTACGGCAATAAGAGGAAGAATAGTTTTCCGGCTATTTGAAAGTAACCTTAGAAAATTTACAAGAAGGCAGATGTCCATTTCTAGGTTTTCTTACACCAAATAGGTATATGATAATCAACAATGACCAAAAACTAAAGAATCAACGGGAAGAAGCATTTTTTGTTGATATGAAAGATTTTACGACTTGCTTCCCATATTCATTTACAAGAACCATCTTATTCTGTATTCAGAGTTTGAAACGTTCAATAGCTTTAGAGCGCCCCCGAACACTCCTTTCTTTATACTATTGTACATAAAATGCGTGACTCACGAATAAAAAGGCGAAAAAAAAGAGAACGAACATACTATTTTAATTTAGATGTAACTACCTGTTAGACTATTTTCTGATTATATTTATTTTTTCAGATATTTTGGATTGAATAATTTTTTTATAAAAAAAAATTATCCAATACTGTAGAACTTTCTAAGTTTGAAAGTCCCCATTTTCCTTTTCTTAGAGAAACTTGTGTTTGGAAATCGCCTGTGATAATTACTACTGATTTCAGTTCAAAAAATTTCTTTTCCTTTTAAAGGAGACATTTCCTACGAATTTAAACCACATTCCACCAAGATTTCTTTTTCAGTATTATTAAAGGCATTGAATGAAATAGTATATAAAACACTAATCACAATGTAAACTATTGCATAAAAAAAGGGAAAAGCTTATTTCAATTCAGTCAAAGGTATAATAACCTAAAGCAAATTTAAATTAATTTATCAGGGTAAAATTTATTTATATTTTGATTTTCAGTAAATGTTTTAAAATGTTATAGATTTATTTTTATTCTGTTAAACGCAGTAATTTTGTACATACAAACTCAAATTATCGTGTTAACTCTTAAATAATTTAATTTTGAAAAACAAAGAATAATATAATTATTTGAACATTTAGATACATACAATCAATTTAAAAAATGGAAAGAAAAAACAAAATTTCTGCCTGTCTCTATGTCATAATGTAAAATCTCAAATCGATAATGGGCTATTTTCTAATCATATAGTACTTTGAAGCTCTCTATCTTTTTATAATGGAAAATATTTGCTTTAAGACACATACATAATTCATTAACAAATAACACAATTACATTAACTATATGTGAGTTTAAAAAATGTTATTACTATTGAACATCTGTGTACCAATAGACATGTAAATATTCAACTAAGCTATATTGTGGTTAATCCATTTACAATTGCTTCTCTGAGAATTAATTAGTTATTTATATAACACTCTGTTAAGAATTTTTGTATACTTTCTTTCTTAAAAGAATAAAAACATTGATAAATGTCATTTTTTTATTGCCTCGATAATTCATTCTGTTTTGATGCATTAGATTTCATAATAATTATTGAATCTTAAGATTAAGTTTAGATTTTTACACCAAGCATTTTTCAATGATTAAAATTATATGATAATGTTCATCTTTGATCTAATTGTTCCTGTCTATGCTGAAAATTATGACAATCGATTAACAATGACAGTTAAATGTGATAAATGGCAGGAATGTGGCGTTAACTTAATACTATATCTCAAAATCATAAATAAATGTCACTTGTTAAACAGTATCACATTGTAGATTCCACATGTTTTTACAGCTGTGGTAGCCGAGTGATCACAATTGAGGATTCCATCATCTAGCAGAGCTCTAATACAGGTTAACTTTCTAAAGGCTTAAAGTACTTTCATTGCCGTCATAACATAATCGATTGGGTTCCAGGTCGGATATCATCCTCGTTACTTGATTGTTATTCAAATAATGAGGTCCCTCTCATTGCGATATTCGTCATGTTTCCTCTGAATGAGACATTAATAAACTATCGAATTATTTGCATGTTCTTTAAAATAAATCCTTTAAATATACAAATGAATAAATGTAAAATTTATTTTTTTTCAACTGTAATATACTGCTTTGGTTAGCATAAAATATCAAATCTTTTGAATTTCTAGAAAAATTCTTGATTAGTAAAAAGTAAAAAATTAGTTGACATAAGACAAAACTATGACTACACATATCTTTAAGTCAGCAAGGAGCAAATCATTCATGTATCTTGGTAAACTTATTTATATAAGGAAAAACTATTCTTATTCGTATTTAATTGTTCTTTTATGACTAATTACAACACATTTATTTCTTACTTTTTCATCTTTCATATAAAAAGGTTATTTTATTAGTTTTATGGATATAAGTTAAACTTGTTAGCTTCTTATTTTTAAGTTACAATAAATTATAATTCTTTTGATGTATCAGTTAGTATAACATTGCTGAAATTCTAAGATAAATGCTCTGATCTCTGTGTGAGAAAAATAAATAAACTTCAAAAATATTTTAAGAAATATAATGCACGCGTCATTCTAATTCTAAACACAATCTTCCCTTTTAGGACGTATGGTAATACAATAGTTTCCAAATGTGCAGCTCAGAAAAAAAATTAGCCCCAGTCCAAAAATAAATCGAAAAATTCACACAATAATCGAATAGTCTTATTAATATAGCAATAAAAACCATTACATTTGAAAATCAATGTAAGATCAATCCCCTCTCCCAATAATTTACACTCAAAACGTGTAAAAGGCCTCCACAGGTATCTGCCGTATGCAAAATCTAAATAAGTTTTTGGAAATTATAATTTAATGGCTAATTATTTATTTTTGCTCGAAAACGTATCATTTTATGTCATATTTTCGTATTAATTTTCGAGCAGTAGCTTTACAGGAAGAAACATACTTTAGGAAAGGAGAAAATTGATGTGCTTCGAGTGACACAACACTGATCAGCAGTGACGCACACAATGGGGGGTCCGAACCCCCCAAAGCCCTTGATATTTTTTCCGATAGATTATAATTATAAGTATATAGCACGTAAAATTTAATTAATTACTTGTTATTAATGATTAACTTTATTTGATGCTAATTATTTATTCAAAAATTAGTTTTTTACTGTGCTTTGTTCCCGAAAATGGACAAAATCAAAAAGAGCATGATACAAGAATGGTGAACTTTCAACCCCGGACCCCCCTTTAAAAATTCCTGTGTGCGTTACTGCATCAGTAAATACTTCTTAAGATGAATCCAAATTCCAATAATGACCATTTCTTCATCATACTTTCCTGTTATAAAAACAAACTATTCTCTATAACAAACCACTGATGAAGGGATTCAAGTGGTACTCTATTTCAGGACTTTTGATTTAAACCCTGAATGAAGATTTATATGTGTGAGCATGTTAGAAGAGAAAACCTCTAAAATAATTGCAAAAATTGAGAATTATGTGAATAAATGTGTCCATGATAAATAACTTGAACGAATAATATGGATGTGATGTGGAAGTTAAAACAGTGAGATGTTTCTTATTCCATAGCCACGAATCACTTTGTTTAAAGTATTTTTTTAAAGATAGAAAATAAAAAATTTAAGTATGAGTTTATTTATATAGTTAAGTTTATAATAGCTAAAACTTTTGTATTAAATTTAATTCTAAAATTTAAAAGGAAACAGAGTATTAGACGAATTTTTTTTATAAATGTGAATAAATGAGTCTTTCACACACACACACACATATATATATATATATACAAAAAACAAATCACTAAATACAAAAATGAAATTAAGCTATTAATTTAAAATATGACTTGCCTGTACAAATTCTTTCTGATATAAGAACGAATTCATTTACCTTTAAAATGTACATTAATATTACCAATAGATATATATTATAAAAAAAAACATAATTTTCTTTATTTATAAGTGACTTCTTTTTTCTTACATAAGGATAAAACTGGAAACATGTAATTCCTTTTCAAAGTATTATTAATCACTGTAAATGGATTATTAAACACTTATATAACTATTTTTTTTATTTGTAATTGAGTTCCTCACATTTACTAAGCTCAAATATATATTTCTTCTACAAAATTGAATCCATTAAAAATATTTTGATTTACGTGAATGAAAAAAAAGAACAGATTGTTAATTTTACATTGAAAATTTCATACGCAAGGGAATTGAACTATTATACTCAAGACACGGAAAAAAAAACTGCCTGAAAAAGAATCTCCCAAATGGCGACAAAACTTTTATGTTTCAATGAACCACTAGGGCATAGAAAAATGCTATAACGCCAAACCCAGAATGATGACGATTTTGCACATCTACCAATGACAAGCAACCTCTTTTCCTTTGACCTTGCCGAAGAGGAATGCCCGAGGTGTGAGGAACTCAAAAAGTGCTCTTTATTTAACGTTACGCTTCGATATACGGACTATACAGTTACAGTTAATATTTTTATTAGGGATTTAGAGCGACAAAAATATATGGACTATTTTTGAAAAATCGATAATTTTCTTTTTGGCGACATTAGTTGCCAAGGAATGCATAGGGTTGCAAAATCCCCCCTCCCCCTTCTGAAACGACACGAAACGCAGTACTTTGTCCCTAATAATGACAGAAATAAGTCAAATAATCAATAATTAAGTAATTTATCAATAATTAAAAAGAAATATTAATAAATGTGTGGAATAAGAAATAAGGTAATAATAATAAAAGAATTGAAATACAACCTAATAATGAAAGAATATTCAACCTAATCAGTAACTAAAAATAAACTTAAATAAATATAATTAATAAATAATATCACAAATATAATAATAATAAATATTATTACTAAATAAATCATATTTATAAATATTAAGAAATAATAGGAAATATAGGGCAGTGAATTTTGTTCGGAAATATCTATGTCAAACAGTTGGAAATCTAAAAGGAAAAGAGGAATATTAGAGAGAATCCCATAGAAATTAAAATTATGCTAGAAAGTTTTTTTTTTTTAAATAACTGTTGCTCCGATTGGAAAATCCGCCATAAAACTAAAAGACCATGGAGCCCGAATGGAAAACAGGGGGAATCTGGATAGCCTGAATCTGGCGCAGAATCGCCCGATAAAGGCGCCAAAAAAAATTGGAGAAAAACAGTCCGTATATCGAACTTATGCCATAAATACGTCAGTAACGAAATCACTTTTCATAAAAAGAATCGCAACAAAATCCAGGTATAAAAAGCCAATTTCCTTTGAAACAAATCCCTCATATCAACTTATTCTAATATGACAAGCATTAGTTATGCGAAAAAGATGCAACTTTACTTATTATCTCACATGTCAATATTTATCACAAGTTTCCTCAGAGATATTTTTTACATCTCCAAGAGTGTGATATAACTAAGCAAAAAAAAACATATCAGATTCCTGCATTCTGGGATGTTTGGGGTTTTTTCTTTCTTTTTTTTCATCATTTATACAAAGAAATTTTCTTATTTTATAGGTTTATTTAACTAAGGTTCATAAAATAAGGTGTTCCATTGCCAAGCGAACACTTTTGACAATGATCTAGGGCCGGTGCTAGGGGTGGGTTAACCAGGCCCTTGCCAATGCCACCTTGAAAGGACCAGGCCGCGACAGAGTTTTGATGATGTCACGAAAGAAGGGAAAGCTTTTCTACGCGCATTCGCTCTGTGAAAATATAAAGCTTTGAACATTTCTTTCTTTTTTCATGTCATAGACTCATAATATTTCCGCATTTATAGTGATTATTTTTTTAATTCTCACTTCGAATATTTTCTGATGAAAGTTATGTATTAATACGCTAGAATGATGCATAATATTTTCCAGGGGAAAAGGGACAAAATCACTCATGAAAGGCTTCTCATAGTATAAAAAAATCTAAGAAAAAATTGACTCAATGTAAAATAATTTCAATCAGATAAAATTAAAAAAACAATTACTTGCAAAGAAAATTTGAAAAGTTGAGCATCAGAGGCATATTAATAAAAAATCTTGTGAATTTAGAAACATTTTGCTAGAGTTCCTTTTTCCTGAGAAATGACATTTTTCATGCTCATAGAATCAATGAATGATAACAAAAGAAAGAATTATAAAAAAAAAATATGCAAAAATACATACAAATATAGAAATGACAAACAGTTTTAGACACGAAAGTAATTATATATTAAAAATAGATGCTAGATTATATGTTTAAAAATATTCAATTAAAATAATTCATTCATTCAATATTCAAAAATATAAAATAATTTCAATCCAATAAAATAAAAAAAAAGAAACATTTACTTGTAAAGAAAATATGAAAAGTAAAGTATTTGAGGCATATTATTACATAAAAAATGCATATGACATGAACAGTTTAGACACCATAATAATTATATAGCAAATATAGGACGTTAAAAATATATATACATTAGTAAATACACTTACCTATAAATAAACGTTAAAAAAAAGCTTTTCATGGAATATATCATTAAGAGAACTCGGTACCCTTTGAGCAAATTTCTTTATTTACGTATTTAAAAATTATATTTTAGCATTTTATTCAATGTTTCTATTCAAGAAAATGATACCAGATGAAAATTTTCATATATTTTATTCACACAGTTTTAAAAATTCAAATTTTTTTGAAGAAAATTGGGAAAATTTTAAAATTTTACTCCTTTTGTAAAAATTAATGTTTTGACCTGAAATTTTTTATAATATTCTTATGGATGTTCTAAACAACTTTACGGATCGATTTTAGAATAACTTTATTCGTTTTCGAGAAAAAAAATAAAATGTTGATATACAGGCTAAAAATCAACGAAACGCCAACGTCTTACATTTTATTTTTTTTTTAAAGTATTCAGTTTATAGCAAAACGGATCCCTAATTTTATTACATGCTTTATTTTTAACACGCAGGAAAAAAATGAAAGTGATTGGTAAATAATTGTCGAAGGAATTTTTGAATGCACTAAGGTTTCGAAAAACACAAACTGAGAAAAACCACTTTAAAGTTTATAGTTCTGAAAAAATAATTATTATAAGCTTAATTAAACTTAAAATACCGCTTTAAGATATTAGTTATACATTTTTCTTTAAAATAATTGCATTTTCATATTTTTCAACCCACACATTTTTATAAATGATCAACTTTTAGAGAGTACCATGTGCACAAGAAAATTCAAGAAAAACGTTAAATTTTTTTTTTCTGTCACGACAGAAATTTTAGCTGTTTTTCTTCTTATAATATTAAAGTATTATATTTGTATGAAAAATATATCAGGAATAAGAACTGAAATTATAAAATTATTAATATAAAATGCCTTAATTTAAAAACTTTACATGCACACATTTCACAAAGAAAAAAAATGATTGTATGTATTGCCTTGGAAATATTCTGCTTTATAAATTGCACATACTTTTTTTAATGTTATTATTTCTCTTTATAAATTAGATTTTTTTTTTATCAAAACGCTTTTTTTTACCTTTTTTTCCTAAAAAGGGGGCGTGGCTGAATTGCCTAATTTATTTTCAAATGAAGTTTTATTCAACTTCTAACTTTCCGACATGCACAAGTGACATATCAATCGAAAGATCATAATGCAAATAATAAGATTAAATGAAAATAAAAAAAACGATAGGTTTGTGATTTTTGGGGTACAAAGTCTGTTAATGAGGCAACGCATTGATTAGTTTCAAATTTTGAATCATTTGCATTTGTGAGGATATTAATTAAATTATTAATTACATTATTTGTATGTCTATGCATTAAAATTCAATATTATGCTATGGTAAAAATATCTAAAAATCAAACAAAAGTTTTGAAATTTAAAAAATAACGTTTTACACGCTTTGAGTGCTAAAATCTTTATGAAAATAATTTAAACGAATTATGTAAATAAATAAATAATTTTTCCTCAAATAATAGTTATATGAACAATTAAACATGTTCATAAAATGTATGTAGTATAAAAAATTACAAGGATACGCATGCAAAATGAATAACATACGAATCGATAATTGAATATTTAAATAAATAAAATAGAAAAATATAAAAAGCAAACTAATTTAAGTGGCCTTAAATATTTTTCTTTTTCGGTTATCCTTCATGGTTAAAATTTCTTCACTGCGCTTTTTTGCATAAATATTTAAGCACATATTCCCAAATGTAACGAATACTTTTTTAAAATATGAAAATGCAGGTATCTTACAATTTACACATGATGAATGAAACGAATACAAGACATTCCACAACTCATGTAATTCCAGATACGCTTCTGTTATGCTTGTAAACAAGATAATTGACAATCAACTTTAAGAAACTTCGATTCGGATGTTTTCGATATTAACGAATTAAAAATGAAATATTGCGTTTAAATGACTTTCATAACAATATCTGTGGGCATTTTCAAACCTCCTCTATCCAGAAGTCTCAAATATTTTGTCCCTTCGACATTTTCTGAATCGAAATTAATTTGCTTATCTAAAACAAATGTATGTTTGCAATCGGAGCATTCGAATTTTATATAACGCACACAATATCCCGCTATATACATTAAAGCTTGATACTCTTCTATTTAAATATCATCTGATTTATTTCTAATGTTTAATATTTCGTTGAAATCTGTAATATTTACTTTAACATGAAATATCTCACCTGAATGATTTGAAATTAAATTTTTTAGTGAGATAGTACCATCTTTATCTGAGTACAAAGTTAACACACTTTTAATGCACAACTTTTTTTCAGATTGCAAAATTTCCTGCACAGTGACATGATAATTTGCTCCAGACATTTGTCTGTATTGCCCAAATCTGGCTTCTAAATTATCAGTTTGGAACTTTCCAGTTAACAGGTACTTTATTACTTCTGGGATGGTATTTACCGTATACCTCAAAGCAAAAAATGTTTTCTAGCTTAAACAATCTTTCCGTTTATTTTGTATAAATTTTTCCAGCAGTCCAGCCACTGAACAATTTTTTTTAAAAAAAGGGAATCTAGCATCATCCACATTGGTGAAAAAGGAACACTGTTTTTCAATTTAAGATTTTGACCCTTAGTTGGATTTTTAATATTCATTATTTGCCAGAAATCTAAAATATGATTGATGAATATTGCAGTGTCCCTAAACATTTCCGAGTAGCCTAATTTATCTTTTAATATACTAGATGCATGGCCCGGCGTTGCACGGGCTTTCTCTACTTTTATAAGAAAAAGCTTCAGCAAGATATACTTTTTCAAAATTTCTTTGTGTTAAACGGACTATTGCAGTTTTAAAAAATAGTGCATATTTTTCGGAATCAAAAAATGCTAACTCATATGTGTATCGATAAAATAAACGTTAAACATAACAAATAAAATTGATAAAAGTGTCAATCTATTATATTATTTTTAACATTTAAAACTACCATTTTTTAAAGTTAATCTGTGTGGAACCATTTGCCTGTAAATTAAATATTATATTTAAAGCACAGTTTCCAGAGTGAGGGGCGAGGACCCTGTTCCACAGGTCACTCCACAGTATGCAAAATAAGTGTTTTCATAAAAAATTGTTTTAATAGTTGATTATGTAAACACTTATATTGCCATACTAACATAGTAATAACATTGCAACAAACACACGCATCAACAATCAACATTAATGTTGAAAGCCAATATCAAACGCGAATTAACTGGTACAGCGATGAAAAAAAATAACATTAAAACAAACACGCGTCAACAATCAACATTAATAACGAAAGCCAAAGTCAAACGCGAAGTAACTGATACAGTGATGAAACCGAAAGCATTAAAACAAACATCTAAACAAATAAACATTCAAATCAAACAATCAATAATTAACAATTGAATATCAAACGCGAATGAAATTGAACAGCAATGAAACAAAATTAACATTAAAACAAACACGCATCAACAATCAACATTAAAACAAACACGCATCAACAATCAACATTAATTATGAAAGCCAAAAAATATCAAATGCGAATTAATGTTGAAAGTCAATATCGAAAGCAAATTAAATTGAACAGCAATGAAACAAATTTGCTGCCTCAAAATTTTCAGCATTGCAACTTTCAATATGCTTTTCCCACGATTGAATAGCCATAACTTAATGAGGAAAAGAATTAATGAAACAGGTTTCTTCAAAGACATTCAGTAGGGTAATAACTTTTTAGAAATCGATTTTGAGGTTTTGATATTTCTATAATCTCCAAATCGGGAGCTTTCCATTGATATAACATAAAAGCCATTATATGAATTAGAAGTACTTTAAAATGATTTTTAAAAAATAATCAGCTTATGAACCACGCCCATTTGACAGATAGAAATGTAAACATTGTTTTTTTAAATCTGGAGCAAAGTTTCAAGGCCTCAATTTATTTTTATAAATACGCAATAGATACCTGTATAGTAACTGCAAATTTAACTGTGTTAGATATGCAAAAAAAATTTTTGCCAAATTTGGAAGCGTGGTTTTAATTTAAATGTTATATTTAATATTTAGTGATTTTACCTAAATTTAAACCTGTTCTTCACTATAAATTTAGTTTAAATAATTAGTAATAATAACTAATTAAAACTTTAAAAGGCTTAGAAAAACGCTAAAAATATTTTAAAAATACTTGAAGTTACAATTATGTGATATTTAAGAAAAATTTGGATTAAATTTAATACAAAGGTAAGATTTTTTTATAAAAATTTCTGTTATCAAAAACTTATTTTTTAAAAATTGTGTAAATTTACTGTATGCATGTTCAAAATTTATAAATTTAAAATTGTGTAAATTTACTGTGTGTATGTTTTTTAAATGCAATTGTGTATACTGAAGTGACATTTTTTAAATATTCTTAAAACATTTAAATATAAAGCAGTTATCATAATAAAAAAATTAAAATTTTTAATAAATTCAAAAAAGTAATTGTTCGGTGAACTCTAAAAGTTGTCTTTGAAAAAACAAATTATTATGTTTAAAAAAAATCACTTCAGTATAAACATAATGTCTAATTAATATAAATAAAAATTTGAGTCTTTATGTTTAATAGAGTTTCTGAGAAAAAGGTATAAGATGATACATTGAATGTGATGTTTGTTGTCTTTGCGAGAAGCTTGTTACATACATAAATTTCATGTTTAAGAACATAGAAACAGTTTTATTTTGTCTGTTTTAGAAATCATTTGTCCAGTTTAAAGTAACTTTTGAAGTTTTAAACTTAGAAACTGTCTGCAACAACAAGACCTAAATGATAATGTTACGAAAACCTAACGAAAACTTAAGAAACGTCGCGTGTATATATATATATATATATTATATAATCAGGTATTTTCAAATACCATCTCAAATTCGCACCAAAACCATATTGATACATTTTCACATTATATTTAGGATGCTTTCCGTTCAAATTTGATATCTGTAATGTATGAAAGCTACAAATTGTTTAAAAATTGATTCAGAATTTGAGAAAATTTTGATGTTTTCTCGTTTAAAAAATTGAAAAATGCTGTTCTGGGCAATTTAAGACTTTTTTGTTTACTATTTTATGCAAAATAAATTGCAAAGATGCTAATGTTTAATAAAATGGGACAAATACATGCTGTAGTTCATTATTTTTGTGATAAAGTGGCATTTTATAGTGAAAATTCAATTTTTTCAAAAATGATGTTTTTAAAACTGTATTCATCTTTTTCTCGGAATATAAGGTATAAATGTACACAAAATTTTTTCCCTCATGTTACTGATTTGTAACTATATATATTCCTGTGAGTTTTTTGAGGATTTTCCCAAAATATTTGACTGGAGTCCATATATCATGTCAAAAAATGTCAATTTTTTAAAAAATTCATAGTGATATTTTTATGTTACATGTTTTTGAGAAAACTAAACAATATATTTTTAATATTTCACTTCATTGCAAATATTAATGTTTATTTATTGTTTAGACAAGTTTTTAAGCTTTAATATTCAAAGGTTTTTCAATAATAGCTAACTAATTATAACTCATATGTGTAATGCTTTTTGTCGTTGCGAGAAGCTTGTTGCATGCATAAAAATACACAAATTTCCTGATCAAAAACATAAAAACAGTTTTATTTTTGACTTTTTTAGAAATCTTTTGTACAGTTTAGAGAAAACTTTGAAACTTTTAGGGAACATACAAATCCATAGTTAAATTTTTCGAACGTCGTAAAATCACATATTCCCAAATCATGAGTTTTACATATTGATACATGTTTACATTATATTGATGATGTTATAAGGTCAAATTTGACATTTGTAATGCATTGAAGCTAAAAATTCTTCACAGATTGTTACATAATTTGTGAAAATTAATGCAAAATGCTAAAAAAATCTCATTGAACAAAAACTGAAAATTAATATACATGTATTCTCTGAACATTTTAAGGCTTTTTTGTTTCCTATTTTATGCTTAAAAAATTAGGAAGATACTAATGTTTAATAAAATAGGGCAAATACATGTTGTAATTCATTATTTTTGCGATTAAGTGCCTTTTTACACTTAAAATGCAATTATCTCAAAATGATTGTTTTCAAACTGCGTGTACCTTTTTCAAAAATCTAAAAAATTAATATACTTGCAATTTTTACTGCACATAAATAATATGTAACTATATATAATGAAGCTACTTTCTTGGAGATTTTCCCAAAATATTATGCTCAGAAGCAGTTATCGTAAAAAAATGACAATTTTCTCAAATTTCAAAGCGATACTTTTATGATGAATTTTTTTGAAAAAAGTAAACAATATATTTGAAACATTTTACCATTATTTAAATAAAAAAGCCTAATTATTATACAGCTAAAATTTGAAGTTTTTATGTTTAGCAATTTCGGAGAAACAGGTTCCTAAAATGGCTCAATTTAACATTGTCGGTATAGGGCCTACCGACTACTCTTAAAAATATTTAACAATTCACAGAAATGTGTTAACCTAGGAGGATTATTAAGAATTTTTCCAACAGAAGGTATATTTTATTCACGATTATTATTAAATATAACAGTAGAGAGATTTGTATTTATTTTCAGGGATTTTAAAATAGGACAATTTTCGCAATTCATAAAAAGAAATG
Source organism: Trichonephila clavipes (assembly GCA_019973935.1). Lineage (NCBI taxonomy): Eukaryota > Metazoa > Arthropoda > Arachnida > Araneae > Nephilidae > Trichonephila > Trichonephila clavipes. The sequence goes on along the minus strand of BMAU01021216.1, from coordinate 253,168 downwards.
TTATGCTACTTTCACAATCATGTTTTAGAACATTATTTTTAGATAAGAAATCAGATATGGGATTTTCTCCCATTAGCAGATTTTCTTTTAAACATTCAAAACTGGAAATTTCGTCTTTCTTAATGAAATTAGTAAGCAGTTGTTCGCCTATTTGTTTCATTTTTTCCTTTCGATGAATTGTCACCGAGCGTTCTTCAATTTTTTCATTCAAGTAGGATGGACAACCAGGGAGAGAGAAAATGCAAGGATATGCATTCTCTGATAATTTTGGATACGCTCTAGGTATTTCTATAACAGTACCAGTCTTGTCTATAATTGTATCTTTTCTCACAATGAAAGATTCAGGGAAATGTTTAATGCATGCTACACTATTGTTAGTATTTTTAAAATCCCTAGGAATTTTCTTTTTCCAAGTTTGTAACAACTGTTCATATTTGGGAAACAAAACACAGAAACGTACGGCTGCTCAGGTTTATTAGAGGAATAATTTGGTTCACAACAGTAACGAGGCATTACTATGAAATGTGTGCAGCTTTAGGTTAAGTCATAAAGGGGTCATATACCTTTTAAAATTTCCTGAAAATCGATTTTTTTATTATTATTTTATTTTATAGAGTAAACCTTTCTGAGTGTTCTAAAAGAAACCGCATGCAGAGATATTCCCAATAGAACGGACGTTATTAAGAAAATAAAAAGAGTAGAAAAGGCGATTTACATATTGTTTACATTTTGGCTCCAGGGTGACAGCTGTCATGTCGCTGGTGACAGCTGCGTTTCTCTGTTTCTAATATTTTCATTCGAATTATTATCAAATGCTTGAATCTAAGCCTCAAATATTATTATTGTTGTTCTGAATATATTAACTACAACTTCTACTAACTTTATAAACTTCTACTTCTACTTTGTTTTGATAAAGTGAATCTTGAATTTATACTCGCTCGTTTTTGATTTTCATACCGTATCTTATTCTAAGATAAGTTTTAGGAAAAGTATTATTTTTGTTATAAACTTTTGAAGGATAAATTCGACTGAATCTGCTAAAAGACCATCTGGTAAACGTCCTAAGAAAAGGAAGTTTACTGGTAATATGCATACGAGATGCAAAGCTGTACACAGTGTGGATGAATCACTAAACAACAGTGCATCTGGAAAAAGATTCGGCTGCAAGATGTTCATTCATCTTTTATTGAACATGATGACTGTTTTGATGGCTATAGAGTGTTTGATAAAACTATCATGTTTACAAACATTCAAAACTTTGCTTCTTGCAAAAAATGTGGTGGTGATATTAAACTTTCAGAAAATTGTGTTAGAGGTTTGTCTAGTGTTTTTTCGATTGAATGCAAGAACTGTAAAGACTTGTGTTCGTTTAGAAATTCAAAAATGCTGGGTAAAAGAAAAATATTCCAGAAATAAACAGACGTTTTGTATACGCAATGAGGACAATTGGACAGGGTCATGCAGCAATGACAACTTTCTGTGGTGTCATGGACTTTCCTCCTCCAGTTGCTGAAAAATCCTATAATAACATTATAAACAAACTACAATTGTGTAGTAAAGAAGTCGCAGAAGCTTCAATGCAAAGTGCAGCTTTGGAAGAGGTAACTTTGACAAATTCTTCCGATATAATAATTAGTGGAGATGGAACATGGAAAACCCGTGGCTATTCTTCTCGTGTTGGTGTGTGTGCTGTTATAGGAGACAAAACAGGAATGTGTATTGATGCGGAAGTGATGTCTTCTTTCTGTAAAGGATGTGATTCTTGGAAACGAAGAAAGGGGTCACCTGCTTACAAAAAGTGGAAAATTCTTCACGTTAAAGAATGTTTGAAGAACCACAATGGTTCAGCTGGCATGATGGAGACTGTGGGAATGGTTCGTATATTTCAGCGTTCATTAAGTCATCGTTCTGTGAGATATACATCTTACATCGGGGATGGCGATTCCAAAACATTCTCATCTATTACTGCATCCAATCCGTATGGAGAAGATATCACAGTTTCAAAAATTGAATGTGTTGGACATGTTCAAAAAAGAATGGGAACTCGTTTACGAAAATTAAAACAAATGAGCTCCAAACTCAGTGATGGGAAGTCGATTGGGGGAAAGGGAAGGTTGACCGACAGAATGATCGACTTAATTACAACGTACTATGGAAATGCAATCCGACAAAATAAAACATGCCTGTCAGATATGCGAAAAGCTGTTTGGGCTGTATATTTCCATATACGTTCAAGCGACCAAGAGAACCATTGCACAGTTTTTGTCCCGTAGGTCCTAATTCTTGGTGTAAATATCAAAATCAAGTAGTAGAGGGCAGTGTGGAAACTTTTAGACACAGTAACAAATTGCCAGTGGCAGTAATGGATGCCATAAAACCTGTGTTTAATGATCTATCACAACCTAAATTTTAGCATTTTAGCATTTAGAATCATAGTAATACACTGCATTCATATCACAAATTGTTTAATATTTATAATAAGTAGTTGTTAATTAAGGTATTGATTGTTTTTAAGTAATATTTATAAATTTTTAACTTTATTTTGGAGAAATGAATCACTTTGTTGCATTTTGATTATTTTGTAGCTTTTGATATCGTTTCGATGCTTGTACTGCATTGGTATAATATATGTTTTTAGTTATAATAATTTTAATAAATTGAAGTTTATTGACTAAAAAAACTTCACATTAGTTTTAATTTAAATTTAGTTGTTGTTTGAGTAACCAGAATAATATATATATAAAACTGTGGTAAATTTTACGTTTGATGTCAATTTTCTCAGAACGTCATTTTTACTCATTACGCGCATGATATTTTCAAAACCGTGCCATGGAAAATGATAAAATTTTTACTGTAGACTCTGATTATATTTGTACTTAAAATAACGAACCAGTTTGAATTTTTAATGAAAAAATTTAAAATTACAAATATAAAATAGCAAAAATTTTTAAAAATTTTATAGTTAAATTTTAAATTGTTATAGTTTACTAAAAATTTTAAATCAGTGTTTCATGCTTCGTCATTTTAAAGATAACACAATTTCCAACACTGAACAAAAATTTCATCAAAAAATATTGGTAACTTTTTTTATAAAGCTGCGCGTAATGCATATCACTTGCGAAAAGAAAACAAAAATTTCTTTTTGTAATTATCTAATTAAAAATTTATCCTAATTAGCAGTGTGTTTGTTGGTTATGTTTTAAGTAAAGTAATATCTATTTGTTTATTCCTCCAAAATTTACATTCCAGGAAACAATAATAAAAAAATTATAGAGCTTTAAAGAGCTCACTATTTTTAACCATTTTCAACTTTTTAAAAAGTATGTGACCCCTTAATAATATTTTTCAGTTAATTAAGATTTGTGACAGAATAAACAAAACACTAAATTTACACTTAAACACTAATTTCTCTTATAAATCAAAATATCTTTTTTTACAAATAGTCAAGGATGTTGGCATATATGCGTCAGTTTATTATATCGTGTTCTCAAGACTCAAAAAAAAATCAATGCCAAGAATAAAGTTATACAGTAATATAAATATGGTACCGTTTTCTTTATGTCTTACAAAGAAATTCTGAATAATCTTTTTCCCAGAAAATCCAGTCAATTTATCGTAATGAATATAAATGCACGTGGGATAATCTATAAACTACTTCAACATACAAGATGGAAGTGTGAATGTAATCGTTTCTGCCCCGCTAAATTCGCCCCTCCTTTAATCACGTGACTACTTTCAGGTCATTGCAGTGTCAGAGCTTAGTCTTTCTAGATAGCTTTGCCCCTGCCCGGGGCGGCAACCTTAAAAGCGGCAAATTGGCTTCAAAATTAACTAGTTTATGAAGAAAATAGACCAGATTCATTTAAATCTTATGAAAAGTTAATATGTTGAATTATATATATATATATATATATATATATATGCAATAATTCCAATAATCTCTAATAGCTCTTGAATTATTAACGTCCAGTCCTTCAGGACAACCATGTAATTATTTTAATTGGTTACCCGCCTACCGGGGACTTACGAAACTATCTCCATCCACCTCCTAAAATCACGTGACGTCCCGTTGCCCATAAATACCGAGATCTGGAAATCACGCGCTCTCTTCTCTTCTGATCTCATCTCCCTGCAATCATGTAACCAGCCGGCTGCCGTGCATTCTGTGTTTGTCTTTGTCTGTCTTTGTGCCATGATGTTTGCTTCTTGTTATGTGTAATGCCATCCCTACTTGATCTTTATGTGTTTCCAGATGTGAATAAACTGGATTATTGATTTACATGAGTGCCTCTTCCATAATACAGTACTTGAGCACTCGCCACGTAACACGGGAAAATCACACCACCGGACACACCCTACCTTTGGTTCGTCATTGTTTAAATAAACCACTCGCCACGACAAATTATGGCGTACTACAAGTTTCCATTTCATATACACTCAGGAACATTGAAAATAGCGACCCAAGAAAGAAGCTAAGTACAATCGCGAAACTATGCAAATAAGTACAGCGTAATGTGACATGCAAATGATGCAAGTTTTGTGCCAAGACGCATGCTCATACACGCCAAGATGGCACTACAATCAGGAAGAGGGTGCTATATAAGCCAGCGCAAATTCGAAGATTCATAAACGTGACGATTACCCGCCAATTGTAAGAAGACTTTGGTAAGCGAAACATACCAGGTAAATGTGCTAGAAGACATTTCTCACAGTTAAGCGAGTTTGAGGGAGGCCTGATCATCGGGATGAAAACTGCAGGCTGGTCGACGCGCTGTGTTGCTGGCCAGGTGGATCGTTCGGAGTGTGCCGTTAGAAATTGTAGGGAACAGTGGACACGAGAAGGTACACATGCGCGGAAAACCGGGCCTGGAGCGACCAGGAAGACCACGAGGAGAGAAGATCGAAGGATCGTGTGGCAAGCACTTGTGGACCCCACAGTGACTCGTTCAACGATACGAGCAGACGTAGGCGTAGCAATTGTTCCACAAACAATTTACAGACACTTTGCAAAAGCAAATCTTGAATCCAAGCGCACTTTCCGTGCACTCCCTTTAACACCGGAACATCGGCAACTGCGTCTACAGTGGTGCCAAGCCAGATCAATGTGGAATGTCACAGATAGGCAAAAGGTTGTGTTTCGTGATGAATCCCGGTTTGTTTTGGAGACAGATGATAACTGTGTACGGGTGTGGAGGCGCCCTGGTGAGCGGTACAATTCCCCCCACACTGTTCTACGTCACACTGTCTGCACAGCTGGTGTAATGGTCTGGGGAGCCATAGCCTATGATAGCCGGTCCACTTTAATTGTGATGCGTGGAACCCTATCGGGCCAACATTACGTTGATGATATTCTTCGACCCCATGTAAGACCATTCCTAAATGGTCTCCCAGGGGCAATTTTCCAGCAAGATAATACTCGTCCGCACATAGGAAGAGTTGCTGAAGATTTCCTACGTCATTTTCAGACTCTTCCATGGCCGGCCCGCTCCCCCGATTTGTCCCCTGTAGAGCACGTGTGGGATCAGCTAAAACGGCAGAAGCCATCGTGTCACTCTGTACATGATTTAGAGTTGGCTGTTCAAGATTTGTCGGCCCATCTGCCTCAGGACAACATAAGGTGTCTAATCAACTCAATGCCGGACCGTGTGGTGGCATGTATTGCAGCTGGTGGTGGTCCAACGCGCTATTGAAGTTGCCCAGTATTTGTGTCGTTGCACACCCTGTATTCGTTTAATTATCTTGTTTTTGAGATCAAGTGAATCTCTCGTCTGTGTCATTATGTGTATTAAATTTCATTTCATTCCGATGCTTTCTTCTTGGGTCGCTATTTTCAATGTTCCTGAGTGTATTTTTAACCGACTTCATAAAAGGAGGTTATCAATTCGATCAATTTTTTTGTTTTTGTTTCTTTATGTTTGTCCGCGATTACTTCGGCATATCTCAACCGATTTGAATGATTTTTTTTTTGTTCGATAGGGTATGTTACCGGATTGGTATCATTGTTAAAAAGGTGGTTTAAAATGCCATCCCTAATTTTGGGGGTATCATTTAGGGGGTTGATAAAAATAAAAGTTTCCAAAAATAATTAAAATTTGAAGTGAATAAAGTCAATAGGAATCCAAATATAAAATTCAAAATTAAAACCTGTAAAAAACTACATATTTTGCCTTTGGGGTTAATAATAAAGAGTGGGAAAAAATTGCAGTTTTCCGATTAAATAAGGTTTACTTTCTAAAAAAAATACATAAGACACCCGATTTTTAAAATATTATGGAGAGAGAGAGATTTACTTTACATTACTTTAGTGAAGTCGGTTAAAATAATTTTATACTTTTTAGTCCTTTTTTAATTAAGTCGGTTTTATTTTTTTAAAAAAATATTTATTAAAATGGTTTTTGCAAAACGCTCAATAAAGAATACATTAATCTAATGATATAAACCAGTGGTCTTCAAACTGTGTTCCACGAATCGAAATTAAAATTCAAAGAGAAAAAATTTAAAATGTGTATGCAAAGTATTTACGTTTTCTATGGTGTCCTAGAGTATTTTTTAACGAGTATTCCTTAGTATTTAAAGCCGTGTTTCCCAACGCTGAGCCCATGTGGAAGGGAGAGGGGGTGATAAAGAAGAATTTCCGCATCCGGTCAGGGCCGATCCTAGTAGGTGTGCAGCGCGTGCACCGCACGTGGGCGGCCGAAACAAGGGGGCGGCCTCAGGCTGCCTATAACTCTTTCGATTAAGCAAAATTTTTGTGAATTTCTCAAAATAAAATTTATAACAAGTTGAATAAATACGCTGAATTTTAAATAGTTATTGAAAAATCAAAATAAGTCCCGATTTCCCGATAGCATAATATAGTTCGAGAAAAATAAGAGTGGATTTCAAATTCTGAGGAACATTCCCTCTCATCAGGGGAACAGTATCAGTGATACAGGCACCCCTAGGTACAGGGGCCCCGGACGTGTGTAACCAGAATTCGTAAAATGTTATTAATAGTCATATTAAGATTTCCTTTCTACGTTTATATAAAATAGTATGTCATTGTCTTCAAACGATATAAATTTTCCATGTGAATTCTGAATCTCAGGACCCACTATAAAAAAAGTATAAAAGCTGGTGAAGTTACTCAAAATAATGAGAAAACAAGGAGTGGTATGTGGTCAGAAAGCAGAAAAAACTTCTCATTCAAAGCGGTTCGACATAAAGATGGTTTGAAGTGAAATATATACACATAACACTTGGGATGGGAAAAATACATTCAGAATGTTATTTGTTTGTAAATGAAAATATCCAATTCGTCTGTTGATTGATTCACTGTATTAAAAGTCGCCCTAAGAAGTTACACGAAGGCTTAGCAGTTGAAATTTTTTTCAGAAGTGGTCCAGTGAAAGAGAATATTAGATTCTATTTATCCCGGTTCTCTTTTGTTTCTGTAACAACCAAAAGATCGAATGTGCATTCAGTCAGCAAGGGATCTGCTTATATCTGGATCAGAAATATCTGGCCCATAAGCGGCAGAAGTCTTCTGTCTTCCTCCACGTCTATAGTTAACCCTCTAACCGGATAGCACGGAAAATTCCGTCAGTGTAAAGATGCTTCGAAAATGCACTGAACGGATTTTTCTGCCTTCAAGTAACGTTTTCAAAAGTGGATTAGCCGCACGATTCTGAAATCCTTTCCCCCTTTTAAAGGTTTAACATTTTGAAAGATAATTGGGGACCGTGGAAGGAACACAGCAGGACACTGATAGGAAGTTTTATGGCTCGCAGGAACCCCATGTTTTGACCCTGGGGCAATCGTAAAAAATCGAGGGGAAATTTCTTTAGACCCCAGGAAGTGTTTATTTGTTACATCGTATTTTAAAAGTTTTGAAAAGTCCCAACGCATAAGTAAAATATGTTACAATTCCCTTTTGGTTTCATATTAATTTGAAACTGTAACAAGTTGGGGCGTGACAGTGCAATCTGCTATTTTATATAGTTAGACAAATTATCTTTTTTTAAGTATATTCTTTCGCTTCATTTTTCTTATTTTAATCAAAGCTTTCAGTTTTTGAAACATGATTATTTTATTATAAGATACCGAAAAAATTAATAAAACACCAAACTCTTTAAAATTTGAAACCTTTTCAATTTTCCAACCACTAAAAATGAATAAATTTAAACTTCATCAAATCATTTGAAACATTTTCTTACACTTTGATAAAAATAATAACGAAAAAAAACTAATTAAGATTTATTAGTTTTTTTTTAGATTTCAAAGCCCAAGTGTTCATAGAAGTTAAAGTACAGTGCCTAGTAATATATTGTTAAAATACACCGAATTATATTTGAATTTTAAGTGCTTGAACTTCAGTTTACATCAAAGACAACATGAATGAAGATTTTCACACATTTTTTTATAACTTGAATGTTTGAATAAATGGTAATCAAAAATATACGGAAACATTTACAGTAGATATTTATGCATATAAATAAACATAAAAATCAATTTTAAATTCGAGCTATTCAAAAACATTCGAATTATTGTTCAAAAATATCTGTTTATACAAAATACCTCAACATTTATCTTTTTTAAAGGCTAACTGAATAAGTAATTAAAATCTGGATATTTTTTGAAATCTCGACCGTATAAAGCTAGAAAATTTATGTTAGAAATTCCATTTGAAATTTCGAAAAAAAATGCATCGCGCAGTTAAAAATTATTTACCATAAGTTTTAGCAATTGTTTGAGTATAATAAAAATTTCAAATTTTTTTTATTATATAGCTTCTTTGGTATCTTTTAATATATTTCGAAGATTTCATACAACTCAGTTGAAAACTGCATGCTAAGAGCAAAAAATATACTAAAAAAATTGATGAATATACAATTACAATAAATTCTTACATAGAAGCAAAACTGAGAAGCTAAAGCGTAGGAATGAAAAATTTTGAGTATATCTGAAGTAGTTTTCGAAATATTTATTTTACAGTTCAGAAAATTTGTGTGCGTTATGTTATACTTAATATTAATTAAATGATTAAAATAATATGTTAATAATAGTCATGTAATCGTTTGATGACACATTCATATACTAATAAAAATTATCATGGTCATTGATGCGAATGTCAAGAATTTTATGTAATTTTAAATTCAGACATTAAGATATTGATGTAGAAAATATAAAACGACCATCTAAAATACATGAAAAATGCAGTCTGCTATAAAATGATCTGGAAAAACAAAATCCAGCATTTTCACTTACTATGGGAGAGCCGGCTTAGTCAGGGGCAATCTGGAAAAACAGAGAGAGAACCGCGGTTTTGATGGATGCCGCTCTAGCTTTTAAAGTTACCAGGAAAAATTATATTTATATAAATTACAAATGCAAAAATAAATCTTGTACTTTTCCATACATTTTTATAACAACGAATTGTGGAATTGGCTTCCAATACATTGTTGTGTTTGACAATATGTAAGGTAACCAACCCTACTTTAGATAGATTATTACTACATTTTCATAACCGTATTCCTTTTAAAATTAATTCGTGCAGCCGAAATACACCTTTTGCACCCTTAAAAATTTATGTAAACTATAACGGTTAATTTTAATTTATGCAACTTGTGAAATGTTCATAATTAACAATTTCCGTCTAAACAGTTTACATGAAAAAAAATAGTTTGGACTCCCTCATTCATTAGGGATTTATATAAGATTCTAACATTAAATTTTATTTTTCACTGAATAGGATCGAATGGTAGTGTATAGTGCTTCCACACCACAGGTCTGGGGTTCTATTTACGAGCTGCGCAAGGTCGACTCTGCCTTTCATCCCCGCTACATTGGGTCGATAAATGAATACCAAGCTTGCTTCGGGTCTTAAACACTGAAGGTCTCTCTTCAGACAGACCACCAAATCGGGACATCTGTTCATGCACCTCAGCGTCCAATGGTCACGTGTATTATGATGGGCACAGTAGTTCCTGGCCCTCATGGATTGTTGTGCCTCTGAGTTTGAGTTTTAAGTTTGAGGATTACCTCACATTGGGGATACCCCTTAGATAAACATGTATTTCCACTCATTTGCAATTAAACATTTTTCTTTCAATTACGTTTATTTCAGAAGGAAGTTTGATTTTTCAAATGTATTTGCTTAATAACATATATATTTGTGTATTATATTAAAAATTTGATCAATCCAAAATTACATGTTTTTAGCTCCTCTAAAAGCTTTTAGGATTTTACAACTGATCTTACAATCCATATACGTTTTATAGTAGTATATTTAAAAATGATATAGACATTTTTACGACTGTGTGAGCTGTGTTATGCCTCGTTTATAAATATAAAAAAATTACATTCAGCTACAGTTTTTAAAATGTGCAGAAATAAGGGGGGAAATAGGATACTTACATATTATGAATATTTTTGACAGTAGTAAGATATATTTATATTTCAGTTTCTTTACAATTTGAATAGAAGTTGTAAGCCATTTTGCGAATAGTTTGATATTGAGTATAAACCCATAGGCTGTTTAATATTGTAAAGTGTTTTACTTTGATACCAGCACACATTAAAATAAAGCTCATTTGCAGTTATATGATCAGCTTCAGTGATATTTAAATTTTCAAAAATAGTCTACACGTACGAAAACATTCTTTCACAACCGCACACCACATCTCTCATACTATATCTTCCCTACAGCAGGAAATACTTGTGTATACTGAAATATTTAATACATGATACATTTCCAAGTGTTAAATTTGTTTTTAAAATTTGGTATGAATACATTGTGGAACTGTCGGTTAACTTCACAGAACAAAATTGTTTTAAGTGTACTGTTTTGAAAGACAAAATTAATTAGGGACAATTTTTCTCACAATAGAATTTGTAATGACTGAATTGTGTGAAAATGTAGTTATCGATGCGTGACATTTTTCCTTGTAATAAAAGAAACAGAAAGATAAGAAATTTAACTTGAGTAGAAAATGGTTAGAAGTACTGTCATGCGCATTTGAAGAAGTATATCCCCCATTAAAATTAAAAATTATTGACTGAATGTGTGTTATGTCCATCACAAATACCGATGTAGAAAAGATATTTTTATTTAATACAAGGAGTTCGAAAATTCAAAATTCAATCGAAAATTCTCATATTCAAAAATGAATACAGGATGCTTTTTTCTGGTTCAAATCGCAAAACCAAAATATATTTTTTTTAATTTTTAAAAAATGACAGAAAAATAAATTTTGTTTGAAGAAAATATAACTATTTTTCAACTTTTAACACGCCATTTATTTCATGTTTTTTTTACCCTGCGTTTTGTTTTAATTTTACTGTGACTGAATCTATGGGGAAAACGACAGAGTAGAACTACGGTTTTCATACAAGATTGCCCAAGGCAACTTAACAGCTAGCTGTAAACGATTGCTATCCTGGTTCTCACTGAATAAAGACGCCGACTAAGTCATAAAATTGTCCCCTTTCGACCTCCCAAGTTTTAAAAGAGGGAAAGAATTGAAGTCTGTTGCATTTTTGAAGGGAATAGCAAAATAAGAGTAAAACGCTTTCGGAATAACTTTTCAGGAGGAAGGTATCCACTTAGAGGGTTAATAAATTTTTTAATGAGTATTCATGAGCTCTCAAAGCTGGTCCCATAGGGAAGGGGAGGGGTCATTAAAGAAGAATTTTGACACAATGGACAAAAGTGATGAAAAGAACGATTAAGATTTATGACATGTTTCAGGACGAATGAAAAGAATGGCGCAGAATGACCCTCAGAAAAAAAGACCCTTATTCGAAGAAAACTGAGGAAATTTTGCGTCAATCTGGCTTCCGAACTAATTTCTTTTAGACAAGACAAAAATCGGAACGACAAAAGCGGTTAAACAACAAAACAGGTAGCTATATTTTCACTTTCGAAATTCTGCTTTCGATATTTAAGATTTAATGCCCAGGTATTTTAATCATTGCGTAAGATAAAGTGAAAAAAAATATTTTGTTGCATTTGTGCCATAACTGTTTTATTTATTTATTTATATAAATATAAATAATTGTCATCCGTTTCTTAGAATACTTTCATGTTGATTAACATATTTAAGTGTACGTTTTCGTAGCTTGAATGTACAGTAATATTCTTAAAACATTTTCAATCGGTATTGTTATTCAAATGAAAGAATATTATTTGCTTCTCGAATAAAAATATTTCCTTTAGTCACTTAAGAAAAACGGTAGTAGTTCATTTAAAATACAAAACACTAATGAGCCTTTGAGTACATTCATTAATTATTTACCATACGTAAAAGAATCCTAACACTAGCGAGAAATTGAAATAAAGCATAGTTATATTTTATTTTGATGATTTTGTTTGTAATCATAATGCGTATTACGATAATTTTGTTTAGTAATAAATGTGAACCAATCTATAATTTCTAAATATTAATTTAAATATTTTCAAACTGTGAAAAGAATTTTCAAAGAAATAAAGAATGTTAAGTTTATTTAAAGATACACACACGTTTTTTTTCTTTTTATTGGAGCAACATGTGAAATAAACGCATAATTTTTCTAATACACTCTAAGACTGCTAAGAGAATCATAATTTTGTAAGATTGAATTTTAAAAGCCAAATTTTTTTTCTTTTTGTATTTATTGCTATTTTAAGAGTGATTTGCACGATACCTTCTTGATTAAGATCTTTCGCCCAGAGAATTTGAAAGAATATTTAATGCAACCTAATAATTAATTTTGAGTATAATTAATTATAAAAATACATAAAAATCGTATAATTTCTTTAAAGTATTGTATAGCATTCTGTGTGCTTCAAATAAAGTTAATCAAAATTGATCTAAAGCAATATTCAAAATTTTTAAAAAAGACAATAATAAGAATGTAAGGACTATGGCAGAAGTTTCTTATAAAAAGCATTTAATGAAAGGTTTATTTTTACAGAACAATAATAAATGTTGAAAAATATAGGTAATACTTTTTTAGTTGCTCCCAGTAGTATAAAACTATTTAATTACAGTGATAGCAAAATGCATTACAGAAATAAAAATATGATAAACACAATTTATAAAGGAGATAATTGATTTCAAACAAAACAGAAATGTGAAAAATTATTCAATAAGTAGTAAAGTTGTATAATCTTGAGTACTTTTAATGTAATTAAGATACAAATTTAGTTAAAAAATTTTAGATTTCATTTGTGATACTGTAGTCTTTGTCAAAACGTTTTGAGTTATCTTAGAAATTTCAAATTATTTTAGAAATGTTTTATTGTTCTGCTTAGTCTCAAAGTATTAAGATATTTAAAAAAAAAAAAAACAAGTACACTAACAATATTAATGTTTTATTAACTTATATTTTGAAACAATAAAAGGAAACTACAAACTCAGAGTATTTTGATTGTGTTTCTAGTTTTTTTTAAAAAAGAAACCTTAGAATTTTTGAAAGCTTACTTTTAGTGCAGATGTTTTAATAATTTTGACTATAAATAATCTGGAAGCCAAGCATTCATTTTGTTCTAGGAATGAAACTAATATGTTTAAACAAACAATTAATTAAACAAAATATGTTTGTATTAAATCTGAAATTTCATAAATTACTCAGAAAAAAAGAAGTGTAATTTTTTGACAGTTTGGGAAAAAAATTTAAAAAAACTTAGGATTATTATTTTAATTTTCTAAATATTTCATGGAAAAAATTTACAGTTTGCAATAATAAATAAAAAAGTTTAAAAAGTTTGAACATTTAGATTGAATTAAAAAAGAATTTAAATATTTTTTAATCCAAAATTCATAACTTTATTTTCAAACATTCGCAGAAATTCCTTCCACACTGCTACAGAGAAATAAATTATATGACTCGGAATCGGAAATCGTCCCTCGGGAAGACCCGAGGCTTTGTGCAAGCATCGAAGTTGCAAAAGAAATATGGTCTTGACTTTCCCTAATGTAGAGATACTTTTAAAAATATTTTGAACTATCCCGATATAGAGAATGCATCAGGTAAGATATCTTTCTTAGTTTTAACCCGGCACTTCCCACGCGGGGTATGTCATACCCACCGTCTACCATTTTTCAACGCTCTTTCTAAACCTTTTTTGAAATATTGATAGTTTCTCGTGTAGCTGACTTTAAGGTCATATTCTTTGAGGGGCCTTAGCTTGTAGGCGAATTTTAAATATATATTTTTGGATACCGCCTCTTCGAATATGTCATACCTTGCGCGTGAATCGCCGTTACAGTTTTGAATGCATGAGCACATTTTTAATCTTCCTTGTGCTATGGCGTATTATTATAGTTATGATGAAGAAATGTGATATTTAAGTAATTTAATAGATACAGAATTTAACAGATATATCATAACCGTATTTTTGGATGAAGAGATTCTGTTCGTAATTATGATGAGGAAGAATCAAATGATGAAGATTATAACAGCAAGTATGATTCCTTCACTGAAATCAATCCAGATTTAGAAGAGGGAGACACAGTTAGAAATAAATGTTTTATATGTACAGAAACATAAACATTTGGGAAGAACGTGACTTTAAAGGAGGCAACTGGTACACATCCACTTTCAGATGAATTTTTGAAAAGAAAAAAAACCTATTGCTGGAACAATAAGAAAAAATAAAAAAGAAATTCCAAAAAAGATATAGACGGTATACAGCTCTTCAATGAAATAACTTGATTCAAAGATATTTTTCATTGGTAAAAAACAGCCAACTGAGATATTAGAAATTATAGTGAAAAATCATCTTATTCCCTGTTTTCCCAATTTCCCTCTAGCATTAAGAAGTTTTTTTAACCTAACCTGTTTCTGTAGCTTCCGATGAAAGAAGTTTCAGTAAATTAAAAAGCATTAAAAATTACTTGAGAAATAATATGACACAAGAAAGGTTTTCAGATTTGGCCATAGTCTCAATTGAATTCGAAATCTCAGAAAAAACTGATTTAATCGAAACTATTAACAAATTTGCTTCTCAGAAAGCCAGAAAAGTTATTTTATAGTTACAGTAAAATCCAGCGTATAACGTGTGTGTGTGCCCCTACACATATTCGCCGTATAACACGCACACCCCTTTTTTACAAAGAAGCCTGAAATGAATGTGTGCAATGATCTTGTGTTTTGAAGTCCTTTATTCGAATGTTATTCCAAGCTTTATTAAAAAATAGTGTACTTTCAGAATTACAACCCTTTAAAAAAATTCATAAGGAATGTTATTTCTTTCATAGAAACAGTATTTTGATATATGTAAAAGTCTGATCTTTTTCTATGCTCACCTTTTTGTATTTTTAAAGCTCTCATTTTTATACCCGGCGCATAACGCGCCCCCGTAAATTTCGATCTTATTTTTTATCCTCGTTATACACCGGATTTAACGGGGTAAAGTTTATTACTTCTAATTTATATACTTCTTGTTTCACGAGATTTGTGCCTTATAGTATTTATTTTTACTAGATTGTATTTTTTGAGTAAATTCTGTTGTTTTGCATTTATAATTATAAAATGTTTATTTTTTTATTTTAAAGGTTATATTTTTGTTACTCATTACCTGGCCAAAAAATGAAGTTTTGCACTTCAAATTTTATTTGAGTTATGATGAATGTGTTTTACTTTTTATTCTTATATAAGTAGATGAGTTTTTAACGTTAATGTTAAGTATTAGTCAAAATATGAAAAGTTCTCTGGGGGGCGGTACATTAGGTGTTTGCACAAGCGCGGCTGATACCCTAGGATCGGCCCGCCACATGGTCGTGTCAATTGAGCTTGAACAACATATGGAAAAACAGGCTTGCCAACTATTTTGAATGTTGGCATTGTTGCAATAATATGTAAGTACCTAAATTTTCTCTTCATTTAATCCGTTTAGAACCAGTTGATTTTCGCTGTTAAGCCTAATTCCATTTCAAAATTCATATAAATTCTTACACACACACACAATTTATGGTTTATAATCATTCCAAATCCAGGTAACACCAATATGATCATAGGACTCAGAAAGGGGAAAACGTAATCTGACATATGATACCGTCTTCCCTGAAGTGACCACATATGTTATCACAGATAAATAAATAAAATCTTAAAATATACTTAATCAGGTTAAATATCAAAAATCTGATATATATCTCAATTATTTTCATCTAAATAAACAAAATACTATGTTCACATTAAAGGTGTGTAAAAAACCAGAAGATCAACATGTTATGAATTAAAACTAACTTTGACTGAGCTTATAATTTTATTATAAAAAATACCGGATTAATAAGATTTTTTAGAAATACCACAATAGTTTTCAATCAAAGCAAAGATTTATGGTCATGAAAGTATAACCTTTTTGCAGTGGCGTAACATACACCCCCATATTGCGGGGTTCCCTGGATCCTAGGGGGCCCAAAACCTGACTGCAGGGGAACCCAAATGTTCTCTGTTATGCCACTGCCTTTCTGCACTGTTATAAGATAAATTGGTACTTACATATTATGGTAACAACTGCAACAGATGGTGGAGCTGAGGTGGATATTGAATGCGATTTGGGTATAAAATAACATCCAAAGCAGCGGTGATAGGGAACCACTTGGATCAAGGGCGGTATATCTTAGTTAACCAAACCGCGGCTCTACTCCAAGGAATTGAGGAAAATTGTCCCTCGTATGTCGGAAAGGTAAATACTGTAGTTACTCGCTCGCAGACGCGACAAAGTAAGGAAAATGAGATTTTTGATGAGTCAGACCGAAATGATGAACAGACTGAGTTGAATTTGGAAGAGGGATACCGATAACATAGAAAACGGAGAGATATTGCCTCCTGTTGACTGTCGCAGCCCCATAAATCCCGTGACTCAAATAAAATCAAGTATTTTTATTGCTGAACAGCAAAAAAGTAAAGAACTTGCCCCAATAATAAATTCAGTCAAAAAAGGAAATGAGGCAGGTTATGGGATTAAAAATAGGATTTTGGTAAAAAAGAAAATAAATAAGTTGGGGATAGATGAGTGTTTAATTGTTGTCCCGGAAACCCTTAGAGAGCAGATCAAAACAATTTGTCATGATGGAACTTCCGGTCACTTAGACCGGTTATTGAGACATTTCTTTTGGCCTAAGTGCTACAAAGAAATCGAAGACTTTGTAAAAACGTGTGACCCTTGTCAACGTGTTGGAAAGTCCAGTGATAGAAAGAAAGCCCCTTTGGTGACTGTGCCAGCAATTTCTGAGGTCTTTAGTAAAATTAATGTAGATGCTTGTAGGCCTATGCCTATATCCACGGAAGGAAACAAATACCTCATTACCGTTATGTGTTTAGCCTCCAAATATCCTGATATAACCTCAAAATCTGTAGTCAATGTACTTTTGCAGGTTTTCATTCGGATGGGCTTTCCAAGGGAGATTCAGACAGAGATCAAGGAACATCTTTCATGAGCCGCTTGACTGTCAAATTTTTTAATAGGTTTGGCATAAAGGTGTCCCGGAGTTCGGTTTACCACCCCCAAAGCAACCCGGTGGAGCGTTTCCACCGAACGGTAAAACGGGTTTTAAAGGTATCATGCATTGAGGCTGCCCCAAATTGGGAAATTCAAGTGCCGGCTGCTCTCTTCGCTCTGCGGACAGTGACGTATGAAAGCTCTGATTTTAGTCCGGCTGAATTAATATATGGAAACAATCTTCGAACCCCGGTCACTTTATTGTATGAGAGTTGTTTAGATCCTGAGGAAAAAGAAGACACTGTCGTAGAGTATGTTTTTGAGTTAATAAATAGATTGAAGAAATGTAGGGACTTGGCTATGGTTAGAATGGAAGAAGTGAGGGACAGGAGAAAGAAATGATATGACAAAAATGCCATAAAAAGGGAATTTCAACAGAGAGATGCCGTACTAGTGTTAACCCAAAACCAACCCCATAAGCTTGCTCCTCAATAGAAAGGGCCGGGTAAGATAGAGAAACGTTTATCCGAAACGAACTATGTAGTTACTTTTGACGGAAATCAGGAAGGGAATAAGGTGTACCACATTAACATGTTAAAACCGTATCATAAGTGAGTGTGGGTTTTTTTGGCACAAAAGACAATTCTGGCTATACTGCGCCAAACAATTGTTAAAAATATTAAAAACTTATTATACGATATTTAAAGCACAGTAACAAAGTAAAAGGTAAAAAATATTACAAAATATGAATTTTATTTTTACAGGATAAAAGCATTTAATTTTTGGTAGGTTATATCCGACCAATTTAAACAAGTTTAAAACAGATGAATCATAATGAGTGAATGAAACAAAAAAAAGTTAAGAAATAGACAACGGTTTAAAAGCGATATATGTTTTTTTTTAAAAAAAGGTAATGGTGTAAAGGAATAAAATTACTTTTTTACGTTTTTGTAACAGGTTGGGGTTATAGAACTTTTATATTCCCCAATATTATAATATTTCTGTACATAGTCATCCGGGTCGAATTCGTTCGGGTTGTGCTCAATCATGTCCTCGTCTTCGGAATCCTGTTCAGGTGTACTTTTTCGCGGTTTGTGAGGTGCCATCTTTATTTCTATTACAGCCTCATTTATTTTCTTAAGTAGCTCTTTTTTCCTTATTCTTGCTCGGGTTTTTGCTTTAAGTTTAGTATCCTGCATTGATGCAGAGGCAGAAGTGGGTTGAAAACCAGAGTTTGATGGGTGAGTGAGTGATTTTGTGGTTTAATGGCGCAAGGGCCAATTTTGGCCAAACTGCGCCAAACACTCGTTGGAAAAGAATTTTTTTTTAAAGTATATAAAATTACATCCGCATATTTATATATATGCACGCATGCAAGCGTATATATTATTAAATGTAACATTACAAAATAAAATATAAAAATACAATTTTTTAAAAAATACAATACTGTAAGAAAATATAGTTAAAATGAAATATGACAGCTGAAAATGTAAAAATGTATAATAAAACTTTGTTCAGTTCGGTGAAAAAAGTTTCACTTTCATAAAAGATAAAATTACTTCTGGCTGTTTCTAACACGGGTCGAAGTTATCATGTGTAGAAATCCCCCTGTCTCCAAGACTCGCGTTTTTCCAATATTCTTCCGACAAGAAGTATTTATCATTTTCTTCCGTGATTCTATTTGTTCTGCCATGTCGTATACGATCATGTCTTCATCGTCAGTGTCTTGAATAGATGAACTTTTTCTCGGTTTATGGGGTGCCATTTTAATTTCTATTTTTGGTTTAACAGTGGGTGCTGTAACGTTACATATTGTTTTAGGATTTCGCTTTTTCTGCGAGATTTTTGTGTAGAAGCATGGGATACAGGGGATATGATAGTAGAAGGTATACTATTGGATGTGGTAGTTTCTAGAGCAGAGGGATGCGTTTTTATTTGATAAGGCAGTAAACATTGTTGTTGTAGATGTAATTAAACTAATAGATGCAGAGGAAGTAGTAATAACAAAAGGAACAGGTGGTTGAGATTCGGATGATGTAGCTGCCGCAGAAGATGTGGTTGGTAAGAGTTGTGCCTCAGTTGATGCAGATAATTTGGTAACTGTAGGAATTTTAAAAGGCATTGTTGGTTTCAAAACGGCTGTTAAAGGTTGCAGTAGTTTTAAAGGTGGACATACTATTTTTGTAATGCTGTCATCAGTTTGGGTTGTTGCGGTTGTAGTTGAGGATTTGGTAGCTTAGGAATATGTTTGAGATATTTGTGGTAGTATCAATTTTCGAGCTTCTGGATAGGAGATATTTTTGCTTGTTTTGATTTCTTGAATTTTCTTTTCTAATTTCCATTTGGAACAGAGTTTGGAATCGGACTGATGCGACTCTGAACAGTTAAAACATTTAGGCTCTAGACTGCAATCTGTGGAAGCATGTCCAACAGATGCACATCTAGAGCAAGTAAGTTGACCGCGACAGGAAGTTTGTGAGTGTCCGAACCTCTGACACTTAAAACAGCGCAGATGATTCGGAATGCATGGACGGATTTTGCACAATTCAAATATCCAGCTTTAATGGTGTGAGGTATTGAGGGGCTGCTAAAGGTTAAAATTATATGTTTGGTTGGTATAACTGCTGTATCTTTCTTTATTGTGATCCTTCTGACCTGAATAACGCCCTGATCAGAGAATCCGTCTAGGATTTCTGCTTCAGGGGTGGTCAACAGGTCAGGTTCAGAGATGACTCCACGGGATGTGTTTAAAGATTTATGTGGAATTATATTCACAGGTGAATCGAGAAATGTTTTCGCTAGAAGAAAAGACTTTGTTTGTAGAGCAGAATTCGTTTCAATTAGTAGATCCCAGGAACGCAATTGTTTAACTGATTTCGGTTCACCACCTATTCCTACGAGAGCTTTTTGTATTAAAAAGGGCGATTTCTTCCCCATTTCATTATTTTCAAGTGAAATTAGTAAAAATCTGGCAGTCGTTGAAACTTTGTCAATGTTGAGAGTGGGTTTTACATGAGCACCATGAGCTGGGCAAGGCCGGCCGGGGGCCCCAAAAAACGCGCCTTGAATTCTTTCTTTATCTTGACCCATGTTGGGTTTTTTCTAGAAAGGAGAGGAGAACCCCCCCCCCGACCCCCAGAGGACCAGCCCGGCAGGGCCAGCCCCAGACCCAGCAACCAGCAGCGGCCCCGGGAGAGCCCCCCGCCCCGCAACGCAGGACCCCACCCAGGCACCACCCGGAACCACAAGACAGGCGGGACCACACACCAGCCGACAGAGCAGCCAGGACACGCTGGCCAGGCCGCCCCAGGCCCCCGCACCACCCGGCGGCCGAGACGCAAAACCCAGCTCCTCTCCTGCACCCTCCACACGGCCTCCCCCCCAAGACCCCACCCCACCAGCCCAAAGGCCCCCAAAAGCCCAAAACCCCGCCCCAAGCGCCAGCCCCCCCAGGGAGCAGCCCGCCGCGCCACCACACCAAAAGTGAAAAACCACCAGACACAACCCCACCCCCACCCAGCCCCAGCCCGCCACAGGACCCCGTGGCAGAAAAATAAAGATAATAAGTTGAACACAAAAAAAGCAATAATCGAACATAAAAGAAGCAACAAAATCAATAATCGAACATGAAAGAAGCAACAAAATCAATAATCGAACAAAATCAAAAAATATTAAAAGAAATTTTAGAAAATCAAAGGAAAAGAACGGAATAAAAAATATAAACCATAAAACGGTAGTAAAAAATATCAAATTTTTTACCAGAAAAAAAAATGAAGTTAGAACAAATTTCAGTGTCCAATGTGGGTCTGTTGTCTGGACGTGAAAAGAAGAAAAGGGAAATTGGAATGGCAAGAAAGAGGGCCGAAAATAGAGAAGGATCACTAGGGTTCCCCGGGTTCGTGAATCCCGTGTTTACCAAAGACAGTAAACCCCTAGGGAAAAGGAAAAGATCACTAGGGCACCTCGGGAGCGTGAAACCCGCACTCACCTAAAGGAGGTAAGCCCCCTGAGGGGAGAGTTTGATGGGAAAGCGGAAGTATTGGATGTGGAAGAGACGTTGTTGGGTATAGGATTCACTGATTCAGATTCTGATATAGCTGCTATTGAGGATGAGGATGTCAAGAGATCTACTAGGGCAGAAGATGCGCAAGTTGAAGGAATAGATGGAGATATATTTGGTAGAGAAGAAGGTTGTTGAAGTAATTTCAATGGTGGACATTTTATTTTTGTGATGTTTTCATCTGTCTGAGTAGTAGCGGATACTTTTGAAGATTTAGTAGCCTGGGCGTCGTATGATTGTGATATAGGTGGGGTTATTAACTTTTGGGCTTCTAAGTAAGTTATATTTCTATTAGTTTTAATGTCTTGGATTTGTTTCTCAGTTTTCCATCTTGAACAAAGTTTGGAGTCAGCAGAATGAGGCTGTGAACAGTTGATGCATTTTGGTTCTAGGGTACAATCTGTAGAATTCCCTACAGTTGCACACCTAGAGCATGTTAAATGGCCACGACATGAAGTTTGCGAATGTCCAAACCTCTGGCACTTAAAGCAGCGCAGAGGATTTGGAATGTATGTGCGAATCTTACAATTAAGGTATCCGGCTTTAATTGTTGTGGGCAATTAGGAGTATTAAATGTTAATATTAAATGTTTTGTCGGAAGAACTGTTGAATCTTTTTTATTGTTATTCTTCTGACCTGAATAACAGCCTGATCAGAAAATCCTTCAAGGATTTCCGCATCAGGGATTGTCAACAGGTCAGGCTCGGAAATGACACCACGGCAAGTATTTAGGGATTTATGAGGAGATACGGATACAGGTGAATCAAGAAATGTTTTCGCGAGAAGAAAAGACTTTGTTTGTAGGGCAGATATAGTTTCAATAAGAAGATCCCCGGAACGTAAACGTTTCACAGATTTCGGTTCACCTCCTATTGCAACCAGAGCTTTTTGAATGGCAAATGGCTATTTCTCGGACATGGCATTGTTAGGTAATGACAAAAGTAAAAATCGTACATGCGTAGCAGTTTCGTCTATGTGAGTTTTGGGTAATACGAGGCCTTTACCCGGGCACAGTAGCATTGGATCCATAAATACGCGTAGAAAACTTCATCCTGGCGTGCCTCCACCCACCACGGAGTCCAACAAGGGAGGCAGTGTGCCGGTCATCTGGCAAAAACCAGGCACGGCGCTTACCTGGAGTACACCCAGAATATAGTGCTACAGCATCAGGGCGAGGATCCAACGGGTAGACCCGACACCCCTTATCTGCAGCCCTAACCCTACAGCAGTGTCTCTTCGGGGACGCCGAAGAGAGGTACCACCAGCCGATTGACAGGAGCAGGCTCACTCCTGCCTCCCGTCTACAGCGAAGCGTGGGCCAAAGGTATTCCAAGGACACCATTTTCCTCCTTACGGGACGCCGCATACGGCAAGCATGCGGATTGAAAAATCAACGGTGTTAGTGGAACACAAATAAAGCAACAAAAATCAACAGATTTAAAGAAATATTCGAAAAAGAAATTAAAATAACGCAATACAAAATATAAACCAAAATATGTTAATAAAAATAGCAAGTGTTTTCAGTAGAAAAAACTAAATATGAACAAAGTTCATTTTGTAATATGGGTCTGTGGTCTGGACGGGAAAAGAAGAAAAGGAAAAGTGGGATAACAAGAAAGAGGGTCGAGAATAGAGAAGGATCACTAGGGTACCCCGGGTTAGTGAAGCCCGTGTTTACCAAAGACAGTAAATCCCTAGGGAAAAGGAAAAGATCACTAGGGTACCTCGGGAACGTGAAACCCGCACTCACCTAAAGAAGGTGAGCCCCCTGAGGGGACCTTATCATAAGAGAGACCTGAGCTTTTTTTTTTTGAACGTGGTGCTTGTAGATACCGAGAATACTGAGTCATCAGAATTGGATAAGGATTTTCCGTATATGCTAACTGACCCCAATGTATTTGATTTCAGGGAAATTGTAGAAAAAAATAAACTCAAAGAAAGACTGGGTGATGAGCAAATTATGCAGATGGGAAAACTATTAGTTAAGTTTTCTGCTATTTTTTCAAACATTCCAGGGAAAACCAATCTAGTGGAACATTATATTGATTTAATTAGTGACAAACGAGTACAATATAAGCCTTATAGAATGACAAATAGGCAGAACGAAATTTTAAAAGCCGAAATTGAAAGGATACTAAAATACAAAATTATCGAACCTGGACCATTTGAGTATACTTCACCCATGATCCTTGTCGAGACGCCAGGAAGAGACCCTAGACCCTGTATCGATTACAGAAAATTAAACGAAATGACGCACAGTGAGTTTTATCCGATTCCTAATATAGAACAACGCGTTGAAACGGTGGTAGCAGCCAAGTTCATTACTTTGATAGACTTAACTAAAGGTTACTGGGAGATTCCGCTAAGCCCTAAGGCCCAGAAAATTGCTGCATTTGCTACCAGCTTCGGCGTATATAGGCCTTTACCGATGCCATTTGGGCTTATAAACGCTCCTTATTATTTTAGCAAAATGATGAGTGAAATTTTAATCGGATGTGAAAAATATGCTACTCCTTATTTAGATGACATTGCAATTTTTTCGGAAACGTGGGAGGAACATCTAAAACATTTACAAGAAATTTTTTAAAGATTAAAAAAGGCTAATTTAACTATTAAACCCTCTAAATGAAAATTTGCACAACAGGTAGTACAATACCTTGGTCACGTTGTACGTCTAGGGAAACGTTCTCCCGCTGAGCGAAAGATAGAGGCAATTCAAAATTTTCCGATTCTTACTACTAAAACACAAATCAAGAGCTTTTTTAGGATTAGCTGGGTACTATAGACAATATATTCCTATGTTTTCCGCTATAGTCGCACCTTTAACAGATTTGTTGAAGGGGGTTAATAAAAATGGTAAAATTGTATGGAATGACAAATGTAGTGAGTCATTTAAAATGTTAAAAGAAAAGCTTTCTGGGAAGCCCGTGTTACACACACACACACATGCACCCGATTATTCCAAATCATTCATATTAAAAACAGACGCGTCAGATCAAGGATATGGTGTTGTGTTAACCCAAAAGAATGATAATTCAAAGAACATCCTATATCAGTGGTTCTCAAACTTTTAACTACTGGCGACCCAATTTCCAATCTAATTTTTATCGCACCTCCCCCCAAAATAATAATGTATTGAATGCAATACTAATGCACTTTGAGGGGGAGGGGTGCTAAAGCTATAATACGATCATAATTATAAACCGTACAAATTAACAAGATAAGCATTAAATTTTGTATATGTTACTTTTAAGTAAAATATATTATTTTTTTACTTTTTAGTTCGATTCACTATAAAAGCGTGTTTTTTTAGTTTGTTTTTAAACTATAATTTATTTTATAATTAACCTTACTGTACACCAGTGTTTCTCAAACTGTGGGGCGCGCCCCACTGGGGGGCGCGAGCATATTGAAAATAAAAGGTTTTAAAAAATAATTTTTCGGAATGAAGTAAAACAAAATGCCTTCTGACATAATAAAAAAATACACATTTACAATGATATAATTTATTTTTATCATCTCGTGATCATCAAAAATAAAAGATTCCACTTCAAACGCTCATTAGCCATCTTGATTCTATAACCAAATTTAAAAAAAATTTTGTTTGCTTTGCGGTCAATATGAGAACGATGAGAGATTTTTTTTACGTTTCTTTTAACGATATCAAACAATGAGATATTTTTTTATTACGTTTCTTTTAACCTAAAATATTACTTAAGCTGACCTTCGAACTTACTGGTATGTTTATCTCCGTCTTTTTTTTAGGGAAGTTGTAAATATATATAATATATTTCTGTTTCATCTTTTTCCATGTGAAAGAGTTTTATGATATATGGATAAGCATGAGTATTTGAAACATATAATGCATCATAAAAACGTTTTACACAATTATTTTTTAGAACATGCTACACGTTTCCCATGAACAATTTTGTAGTTTTGATTGCTGTGTTGTACGACTTATTATGGTTTATAAATGTAAATAAGCAGAATATTAAAAAAATGGGCATCTGTGATCCCTATTGAAGGAAGTTGTAACTGATCAAGCAATCGAAGAACCTACTGAAATAATGCATATTAATCAAGATAGCGAAAGTAAATATCAGAAAAGCGTTAGACATGAAACGTTTGAGTTGATTTGAAATTTTCAAATGCTGCCTAAAGATCTCTATGAAGAAAACTATGAAGTCATAATGTAGCACTTTGCCTTGTCAAAAAGACACAAAGAAGAAAAAGTTAAAACTCTATTTGTAGATCATCAAACAATAGCAAAACTACAAAAACATGAACAAAATATGACAGTTTAGCTTGAAAATAACGTTCTAGTGTTATTAGCGAAAAGTGTATGTGATTTGTCCTTTATTAAGCACACGCACATTTGGAACATTTTCTTTAGTTTTATTGGATTTTTTCTCAAATTTTCTAAGAAAAATTGTAAAGTCCTTGAAAGTAGGTAAGTATATTTTCTCTTAATTAAATTATTCACTGGAATTATGATTTTTATCGTGTATAGTAAAAATAACTATAAAATAAATTATAGTTTTAAAACGAACTATAAAACACGCTTTTATAGTGAATCGAACTAAAAAGTAAAAAAAAAAAATATTTCTTATAAATAACATATACAAAATTTAATACTTATCTTGTTAATTTGTACGGTTTATAATTATGATCGTATTGTAACCTTAGCGCGTCAAAGTGCATTAGTATTGCATTCAATACATTGTTATTTTTAGGGGGGCGCGATAAAAATTATGATTGAAAATTGGGTCGCCAGTAGTGAAAGTTTGAGAACGATTATGTAATTTATGTAATTCCTCTTTAGAACTAACATTCACAGTTTTACATGGATTACACATTTAATCCGGGAGCGGTCGTACGGGGTATAAAGTCAAACTACAAAAATTTGAACAAAATATGACAGTTTTGTTTGCAAATATCATTCCTGAAACGTTCGTGAAAAGTTTCTGTGATATGTGTTCTTTATTAAGGTCGTGCACCTTACTAACATTTTAATTCGGTTCTGTTGGAATTTTTCTCAAATTATCAATGAAAAAAGGGAGAAAGTAGGTAAGTATACTTTCCCTTAGTTAAATTATTCACTGAAATTGTGAATTTTATCGTGTACAATAAAAATAATTGTAAAAAAAGTTTCGGAGTGACTCCGTCACCCCGCGCGGCTATTACCATTAGTATCGAGTGAGCGTCTACGCCCGGGTTAAAACATTTTGAAGTCTTCTCATTTTAAGTATTAAAAATAACACAATTATTCTTTATCGGAATTTTACATTACTTTTCATTATTTAACATTAATAATAAATGCCAATTTGTGAGGATTACAATTACAGTTCGTATGAATCTATTTATAATATGAGCATTCATTAAAAAAAATCATTTTACATTTTTGTATTTATTGTTTTACTCTCCTTACAATTCAGCAAGTGCTGACTGGGTGGCGTAGTTGGTTTGTCACTGGCCATCTGCACCACAGGTTGCGGATTCGACCCTAGTTGCATTAAAAAGCAGCTAAATCGCGGTTATTAAGCGTTTAGAATAAAAAAAAAACCCATACTTGAAAGTATAATGTAAGTAATTAGCTCATGTCAGTGGATTTTCTTGATGCAGAAAATCGACAGCGGCCATGTCGTATGATTATTTGGCATGTAAAAAATCCATTGAAGTGCCCGTTTGGCTTGGCTGCCAAAATTCTTTAAAAAAATCCTTAAGTTCAATTTTGCATCGTCAGAGCTCAGGTGCCTCCCTCTGAGGAGGAAATTGGGCATCAAAATTACTTGCAGCAATTGGTATCGCCTATTTTACAGGGCCGCACTAAAAAGTGATACCAGCTCCTGGGGAATAAGCCAGGTCTGCAAAGGTAAAAAAAAATACCATCCTTTGCAATTACACGTTTTGCGTAGGCGTCGGATAGTTTGCCCAGACTCACGCAGACGTTCGCGAGAATGCTAATTGTGACGGATATGATAGAGAGCAACATAGACTACACTATTTTGCTAATGACATTTAAACTTTTAGAAATGGATGATGGAAGAAATAAATCTTTAAATAAATATCATCTTGCAATCTGTTCCAATTTAAAAATTATAGATACGAAAAATAACATAACACACTATCCTATTACTTAAAAGTGATTTGCTTACAATATATATTACTTAAGAGTAACAAATACAAAATTAAATACTTTCTTGTGAATTTGTACGGTTTATAATTAAGATCGTATGGTAGCTTTAGCGACAAAGCGCATTATTATTGTATAAGGGGACGCGATAAAAATTATGATTGAAAATTGGGTCGCCATTAGTGAAAGTTTGAGAGGCACTGGTGTATAGCCATATTGTCGTTGTCTGTTTTAAAATCATTTTGTAATGTGTAATATTTATGTGTGTGTATTATATTTTTAGTTCATTATGTATAATCAATTAATTAGTAGTTTTATTTGATATATTTTTCTTTTTTTGTTGCATATATACTTTCTATATTACTTTTATTGTGTACATAAGTTCTTTCTATGGCCTATTCATGAGTGGAGAACGCTTCCAAAATAGCGTTGTCAAAAATGATCTTATTAAGGTTGAACATTTTTACAACACTAATGTAGATCAACTGAACTAGAGGAAAACTTTTGTTTCTCTTGTGTACGGAGAAATCAAATTTTGGAGGCAGAAGGTGTCCGGAATGAATTTCTCAATTTCTTTCATTTTAATTGGAACAAAGAACTTTTTTTTCTCCTGTGTCCGGAGAAAGCAAAATCTGGAGGGGAGAGGAGTTTGTAATGAACTCTAGACCCCTTCTAAAACTCTAGGTGGCAACGCGGACTGATCGGAAGCACTGCGCATGCGCGAGTACCAAGCCAGAGGCAGTCGGCTTTTACCTCTCGACGAGAGCAGACGGAATCTGTGAGCTCCGCCCGTGAGCGCAGTATGGATATCTGGAGACGGTGTGATTTCCTCTCGACGAGAGAGGCAAAGATTTTGTGTGCTCCATCCGCGAGCGTATAGAAATTTAGAAAGTGAGTGATTTTCTCCAGAAGAGAGACTGTATTTAACTCCATCACCGAGCGTAAGGAATGACCTCTCTGCAAATGTCAATCGGATCGCTAATGATTTCTACTTAAAAGTGTAAATATTGTGCAAAATTGTATATGTCTGTGAACTACCCTGTGTGTTTGGGAGATGAATCTACAAAAGACCAAATAAGTGTCATCACTTAGATGCTTAGGACGTTATACCACGTTTGATGAAAAGATCTTAGTATTAGTACCTTGTAATATTTTTCATTTTTATATTTTAAATAACTTTCAAATAATAATTCACCAGTTAAATATTACTTACCTTATTTATAATTAATATTTATTTCACCAAAATATTATCTTTAAAAAATGTCTGGAATAAAATTTAAAAAGTGTATTTTTTTTTCTTCAAATTTAAAAAGTAGTCAAAATATTTTTTAATAAAAACATTTTATTAATCCAAATACAATTTTTTTCATTTTTTGACTTTTTCAAAAAATTTAATAGAAAAAATTTTATTATTTAATTTTTGAATTTGGGAGATCTAACTTGAAACTCTAATTAAATAAATTTAATGCCAGGTATTTTTATACATCAGTTTAAAAACTGTGTCCAAAAATAAAATTAAAAAGAAAACGAATAACCTTTTTAGACAAAATATAATTGGAATATGGTGGCTTCTAGAAATAATCGGGTACTTAAAAGTGTGTAAGAAAAGCCCTATATAGCTGAATTTCCGAAATTAAAGAAAAGAAGTAAAATTTCGCTTTATAAACAACATTTATATCTAATTAATAAAACCTAGTTTTTATTTTTGAGGTTCATTAAAAAAAATGTAAACAAAACGAGGAAAGAGTGCAATATAAAAGTAATCGAACACCAAATTTTCGATTACTTTTAATCCTATTAACTTTTAAATGTGGATTCATAATATCAGACAAACACAAAATTCATCAGACAACATTCATCTGACAAAAACAAAAAAGTTATTTGAAATATATTCATCTCCCTTTCATGTCGATGTCGAGTTGGCTCAAGAATATCTCTCAATGGAACCGATTGACTTAACAGTGTAATAATGAATAAAAACACATATTTGAGCATCAGAATCCAAAATAGAATTTTATGACACTTATGTTACAAAAGAAAACTTTTTCCAATTTGAGAGATCTGGCACAAAAAGTTACGAGCACTCTTGGATTAACTTACAAATGCGATTGTTTCTTTTTCCTTCCCCGAAAATGAAATTCATCAAACGTAAATTACGCTCAGACTTACCGGACGAAAATCTGCAACATCAATTACGATCTGAAAATACAGGCATTGTAAAAAACATCCAAAAACAAAGTAAAAGATTTGAGGAAAAAAATATCTCACTAATTAAACTTTATTTCACCATTGCAATATTATTGTTATATTATCTATGATTGTATACATGAAACATAATGAAAACAATAATAATAAATCATTCCTTTTTAAAATTTTCTGTCCAATAAATGTTTGGGTCGGTCCAAAATCTAATACGAAGATAATATTTTTATATGCAGCCCGCGGGATTATAATGTTTTCCGAAGAGGCCCGGGAAGTGTCATATAAATTGGCCAGGCCTGTTATAAAAGAATACAACACAAATGTATTTAAAAAAATTAAAACTTCAAACTTTTAAGGAAAAAAAGCCGCTTAAATATATTATATTTCTTTTACTAATGTTGAGCCAAATGATTCAGAATTACAACATTCTTTCAACTATCATTTGCAAATGTAAAAACTAATTTTCAAGTGAAGCCTTTGCGCGAAAACTTAATTAAAATATTAACAATTATAAGGCTTTAAAATTTCTTAGGAAAAAATAATTAAAATTGAATTTTGAAAAATAAACTGTTAAATACATATAAATATAAAGCTTCAAACTTTTGGAAGGCATGAATGTGCGCAAATATGTTTTTAAGTAACAAATTTGAGAGAAAGCATTTTCAGAATATGTACATAAATAAAGATTTTCCTTGATATGAATAAGAAAATGTCTTTTTATGTTACACAACTTCGCTAGAAAGCCATGTTGTGGATATTCCACACACTTGAAACTTCTCTTGAATGGTATGAGAATAAACGAATTTCACCATAATTTATAAATCCGATAAAAAAGACAAGCAGCATACTTAAAAGATATGATACGGATATTATGGCTTTTCCTTGATTTATAAATGTAACTGTACATTTAAAAAATGAATTTGAAAGAAATTCTTTTAAAATATTTCACGAACATGAGGTTTCCTTGGCATGAATAAATAAATGCTTCTTTAAGTTACAACTTTGAGAGAAAGCCTTGCTGCATACTTTACAAACATGAGGCTTTTCCTTGGAATGAATACGCAAATGAACAATTAAATAATCACTGCGAGAGAATGCCTTGTTGCACATTTCACAAACATGAGGTTTTTCCTTAGTATGAATACGTGAATGTAGTTTTAAATTACCGTTACTAGAGAAAGTCTTGCTGCATATTTCACAAACGTGAAGCTTTTCTTTGGTATGAATACGTAAATGTGTATTTAAATCACCACTTCGTGAGAAGGCCTTTCTGCATATTTCACAAACATGAGGCTTTTCTTTGGAATGAATACGTAAATGCACAATTAAATTATCACTACGAGAAAATGCCTTGTTGCATATTTCACAAACATGAGGCTTTTCCTGAGTATGAATGCGTAAATGTGAATTTAAATGACCACTATGAGCGAAAGCCTTGTTGCATATTTCACAAACATGAGGCTTTTCCTTGGAATGATTACGTAAATGCACCATTAAATTATCCCTGCGAGAGAATGCCTTGTTGCATATTTCACAAACATGAGGCTTTTCCTGGGTATGAATACGTAAATGTGTAAATAAATCACCACTTCTTGCGAAAGCCTTGTTGCACATTTCACAAACATGAGTCTTTTCCTGGGTATGAATACGTAAATGTGTAAATAAATCACCACTTCGTGCGAAAGCCTTGTTGCACATTTCACAAACATGAGGCTTTTCCTTGAAATGAATACGTAAATGTGAATTTAAATGACCACTATGAGCGAAAGCCTTGTTGCATATTTCACAAAAATGAAGCTTTTCTTTCGTATGATTACGTAAATGCACCATTAAATTATCACTACGAGAGTATGCCCTGTTGCATATTTCACAAACATGAGGCTTATCTTGGGTATGAATACGCAAGTGTTTTTTTAAGGAATCACTTCGAGAAAAAGCCTTGTTGCATATTTGACAAACATGAGCCTCTTTGTTGCGCAGATTACTCAAGTGATGCTTTAAGATATCATTTCGAGAGGAAGCCATCTTGTCAGTTTATAAATTTAGAAACCTCGGTTGAGAGCACGTAAATCCTTATTTAATAATAAGTGACGCGAAGAGGGTACATCTTTTTTAAGGAAAGTTGTTTATTATATCATTTATTATGATTCGAATGCAATACTAGTTGTATTTTAAATTAATTCGCAAAATGAAATCCAGCTTAATATCACATTTTTAAATTAAATAAAGTATCATCCAACTTTTTCAGTTCAGTTTGCTGAAAATGTTCTAAAACGTATTAAATGATTGCAAAATAGCAGCAACATGTAAGTTTTTTTTTCTCAAAATTACATTCTCTACTTTAATTTAGACCAAACCTTAAAAGTACGGCACAATAAATTTATTTTACATACTTCCTTACTGCAAAATTCATTAAAGACACGGACCAACTTAAGTTCCATAAAACAACAAGCTTGCATTGAAGGATAAATAGCAGGTGGTCCTTTTATAAGTGGTGAATGATTGATCTGAAGTAACAACCCTTCAAAAAGGCAAGTTTTCGTGATGAGCCCCGTTAAGCATAGAAAACTTAGCTAAGACACTCCATATTTACGTATTTCATCTTCTTTTCTCTAAAAAGTTTTATAATTTTTCTCTCAGACATCTTGAAGTTTTTCTACGTCTCTGATTTTCTTCTTTGTGTTCGTTTGATTCTTGAATTTTTACACTTGTCAAAATTCTCTTATTTCTCTGAAAATAAAAATAGCCATCAATATCAATATTAAAATTAGGTTAAAACATAGTACAGTTAGAATTTATAGATAGACGAAATAACAACATTACAAGTTCCAATTTTCAGAGAAACAATACCTGTTTCGACATTCTTTGCTGTACTATGCAATATCATTCAAAACATTCATTAGCATTCTAAATTTCCCAAATAAAATTATAAAACTTTTTAGATTCCCAATACAAATAATTACTTAAAATTTCACGAGAACAATATTTTATGCACATACTTCATAATGTATCATGCTGCATTTGAAAGACAAATAATTTTCTTTTACGGGATTATTTCATTTGCCCTGTCCCTTTCCAAAAAGACAATTAACTACCATTTTCTAAACTACATTTCGTTTTATCTAAACTTGACAGAATTAGGTGAGATAGAAAATGTACCAATATACTTGAAAAACAGTTCTATCTTTTTTGAAATTTAAAATAAAGCAAATGCATAGCAATTTGTAAAAAGTGCCATGTATTATATACAATGTAATTTTAAAGATATATGTCCCAGTTATAATCACATGATAAAAGAAAGTCCTTTTTAATCAAAGTGACAAAACCGTCAAAACAGCGACATGATAAAATTTAAATTTGAATGTAAATCTATTTCGAGGTAACTTTTCAGTCGACCTTGCTACGCTTCGATGCCTATTATAAACTATTCGCTTTGCGACTTTGCTTTTGTTCAAATTACAATTTTGATCTCGCGTGCTATTTTCTTCGTTTTTGTTTGACATTGTAAACATGATTGAAAACGGAATTTCATCGACTACACTGTACACCTCAAAATCACTACGAGTGCACTGAAATATATTGAAGGTTTATAGTCAACATGGAGATGAAAACCCTCAAGTATCTAAATCAATTCGCGTAAAAATAGCAACTCCAAAGTTTCAACTAAAGTTCAGTTTCTAAAAGAACATTTTTCGTTTGAGGAAAAAAAAAGACAGATCGTGAGATTCTCCCAAGGGGAAAGAAGGGCATTTCTTCTTGAAAATAAACATGTAACACACGGTTTCATTCGAAGACCAAAATGTAGATGGCGGTACTTGTAACGGAAGCATTACCGACCGAAGCTCTGTAGTACCGCCAGAGAAAGTTGGGAACTGAACGAGTGAACTTTACTCGTTTCGCTGTCCAATCCTGGACTATGTATTATATTTAATTTCCTCTAAATGTTTAATCTGTATTATGTCTAAATGTCTGTCCTTTGTAACTGTGTTGTTTTGTGTCATTAAAACTATTTTAAATTACCCCGAGATCTTATTCATTATTTTGGTTTACCCAGTAATGACATAAGAGAACCGTTACAAACATTAATAACATGAAACGGAAATTACATGAACATTGTTAGATATACATTGCTGGCCACACAAAAAGCAACACTCTGAAGGAAGCATGCAAATCATGTGAAACCATGCGTTGACGGCGATGGAATATGAAAATCATTAGCATTATAGTGCAGACGCACATCCCGGGCCATCGTAGCGTCACCTGCAAAGCGCAAAATAAGGGGAGAACAGATTGGCGATTTGAAGAACGGCATTTGTTTTTCATGCGGCGGTTTTTTTTTCCTGTAAGTTGTTTATTTATGCCAAGTGGAAGATATCGAGCGTCTTTTGACCAAGTTTTTGAATTCGACCAAGGAAGAATAGTAGCCTATATTATCCTTCAGAGAAATCGGTCAACATTTTGGACGAAACCAAGCAACTGTGATGCGGATCTGTCATCGCTGAATCCAGGAGGAAAAGACGTGAGACGGCCTCACGCGTCTTTTCATTAACATGTCTTTTGGGTTCTTTGGGGCCAGAATTAATGGCAACTCTTTTCCAACCAATACCAAGAAGTGAAGCGTGAAGGAAAGATGCAATTTAGAAAACTTTTAAAAATCAGAAGTTAGAGTAAGCGAGGTGACAATTTGAGGAATGTTATGATAATCAATGAGTCAAGCATGAAGAGGTTTTGGAAAGATTAAGTGACAGCTAACAGAAGTTATTCGTGAGAGAGAGCCATTAGGTCAAGGTGCATACTATTGCACTCCAGGAAATCCTCAACTTCAAGTAGGATTGATCGATCGACATTAAGGTAGGAGTGACTATTTAATATTAGGATCTGTGATACTATTGAATTGAGTCTAGGCGAGTTAGTTATTGATAGTGGTCCGGGTTACGTTATTTCGGTATTATATATATTATGTGTTTAGTCACCGTAGATTCTCATATATATTATTATTATCTAATCTGTTAGAAGTTTAAGTTTTAAGACCTTAATAAAGTCAAATGAATATTATGGCAGCTTCTAGTTCTTTCGTTATTCCTGCACCTCTAGCTCACGCCGATAATCAAGGAGAAGGGCACCCGAGGGGAGGCGTCCTTACAGACGTACTGACAGTTCTAATCGCACCCACCTCGTTGCACCACTTACCGTGATGACAGACGGATTGTGTGCATAGCAGTGATGTATCACGCAGCCATATCACGAGCCATAACAGAACAAATTCGGTTTGTTACGCATCATTCGGTGTCCGCTCGTACCTTTCGACGCTATTTGGAGCAAAGTGGAATGTTCGCAAGGCATCCATTGCTTCGCTTACCCTTGACTTAATACCACAGGCTCTTTAACCGCCAATGGTGTGATGAACGGCGGACAAGGAGAACGAAATTGAATGACACTCTGTTTACTGACGAATACCATTTCTACTAGCAATTCTCTCATATAAAGAGTAACTCATCATCGGCTGTGACTGAGATAGAATCATAAACTCTCGCCCCTTAACTTAGATATCAGATGGAGGATTTGATCGCCATTACTCCAGCTATGTTTCTCATAACCAATATCTCTGCTGAAGTAACAGACTTAGATCTCAATGATTTTGCAAAATTCCAACGAATAGTGATATTCCGTGCCAAGTTACTGAAGGACCTGAAAGGTAGATTTCGTAGGGAATATTTAGGACTGTTGGCTCCAATATATTATAAAATGAAAGTTGAAAAAATAGTCCTTGTTGAAAATTCTAACAAGAAGAGGCTGTATTGGCCTTTGGCTAAGGTGTTAGAATTATTACCAGGGCGGGATGGTAACGTTAAAACCCTGAGGCTGAAATGTGGTAATACAGAGATAGTTCGTGCTACTGAAAGGATACTTTCTTTGGAAACACAGCCCGAAGAACTTCCAATTGCAGCTGTTGGTAAGAAAAAGGTCCCAGAGTCATCAACCACGTCTGAAATGTCAAGTAGCCTATACTGATCAAGAAGCCAACTAAGAGTTGACGGAATTAACTCCTGATATGGACAGTTGTAAGATTTCGAGGTGTGCATGAACATGACGGTCTTCTTCGAGTCATAGTTTACTCAAAGGTAGGGGGCTTAAGGCACTGTGATGTTTTCTCAATTACTTTCTACCCTTCTCCATATAATCAACTACTTCTCAACAGCCAGCACAATCATCTCATTTCTCACTCCACAGATACAAAACACGGTTCATCGTGTTAAAAAAAACACTCCCAAGAAATTATATTCTTGGTACAGCAAACCACGAGCCACGCGTCAGTTCTCAATCAAATTAAATCGCTTTTATTAACACCAAATTCTGGTCAAGCACTCCACGCTTCCAAAAACAGAGGATTCCCTCTTTCCTGACCGCCACGTTCGAGGGTCAATCATCTTCTCTCCCACAAAACGGCAACCCTTCCCCCGCAGATGCGGGAACGTCCCAACTCTTAAAAGATCTACCACCAAACAGTAGTCAGACACTACAGTCATCAATAAAAATAAAAAGCTATAATTGTTTGGCGAGAGCGCAGAAGATGAACTACTCAACTTGACTAAATCTAAATAACGTTTTAACTTGCTGCTCTATAAATTAAACATATATGTGAACAAATGACTGTTTAGTTTGCTTTTGAGTTCCGTAAAACTAATTTGAAACGTAACTTAATTACGCAAAACAAGCTTATAAAATTTAAGAGCTTTGTCTGCATTTTTTATTAAGTTACTAACTGTAGCCTGCCACGCGTTGCTGTGGCATAATCTGGTTAAAAAGAGAGAAAAGAGAAAGCACATGTTTTTAGTATATTTAAACATTTGCATTTGAGGTATGATTTTTATAAATATAAATACATTATTATTTCTAATGTCACCTGTCTGACAGTAACAGAGGATTCGTAAGAGAGGAGTAATTGAGGCCCACGAAATTTATAGAGGCATAGGGCTACCATGCAAGCCTGTTGTTATCCGTAGCTTTAAACACCATACAGGTGGCAGTACGTTTTGGCTCGGTTCCGCCTCAATTTTGAGGGAGAACACCCTGGAAGTTGTCAGGGGACTCCCATTTCTCTTCTCCTTTCACCAACCTCACGAGAGGACTTGCAGCTCGATGGCTATTCAGAGTACTCCCATGCCACAACGGGATTATACATTTACAAACATCCATGCCTTCTCTGGGATTCGAACCCAGGCCCTACAACACAGCAATCAGCGTCGCTAACTATTATACCAGATGGGCAGCAATGTATAAATATATATACACAAAACTTTCCTCGACTGGTTTTTCATTTGTAATTTGTTAACCAAATACTTGAAGTTATTATGGCTTATTCCTGTCCTTATGTTGTGAACCTAATATTATTTACATCGTTTCATAGTGGAGACCTAAAATTCAAAGATGAATTTTAAATGGCTCTACTCTAGATTCCTCGAGGGCAAAGAGTTAGTTTTTCAATGATCATGGGTATCTCTGTTAAATCAAAGGTGTGTTTACAAATGCACATTTCTCCAAACAATGCCATTTGGAAACATGAATTGTACTTCCCGATGTTATACAGGAAATGTTTTGATTTTGCAGTACATCTCGTAAGCAAATTGTTTTTCCATTAAATTTCAAAGTCTTGCAATAAGGATACACTTCAGTCAATGTACTGATAAGAACATGCTGGCTCAATCCATAATCTTCCGCAGGGTTGTACCGGAATACAAGGTGACTGTCATTGTGTGATTGCTCACCACCAAGTCGTGCTTGATGGTAAAATGCTGTTTCTCGTTGACATCTTTCAGCCATTCGCAACATATTGTATTCCTTTTGATGAGAACACAGCAGATTAGATGTTGCAAAAAATGAATGCTGTAATCGTAAATGTGCATTGTCAAGTCTGACTGCATTGAACTGCTTTCTAATTTCGATGTTTCTGATGGAGATGTTTCTCTCACAATTCCCCTGATGAATCTAAAGCCTTAGAACTTTTGTGGAGACCTCAAAGGACACTTTAGCATTTTCAGTGTCTTCCATTGCAGATGTCTCCGATTCCTCTACAATTACAAAAAGGTCAGTCCTTTTAGCCACTGCTAGGATTTTTGATCCATTAGGTCTCATTTCGCCTGTAGTTATGAAGGCAAAACTGGTGATGTAAGAATTATGGAGATTAAAATTGGAGTGGAATGATTCTTTGCCAATACATTTGGAAATACAGTGGAAGAGATTTGTGAAGTCTTTAGCTACAATTAACAACTTGAACATTCCACGATATATTTTATTGGACGATGCACTGAGAATAGAACTCCATGGGTACTGCGAACCTTTGAAATCGGTAACGGTTCCCCGGCTTGAGTTGTGTGCAGCAGTGCTTCTTGTTAAGTTAATACGAAAGACCATCAAATCAATGAAAATTCCCTTCAACGATATTGGGCTGTGAATTGATTCGACCATCGTCCTTGCATGAATAAAAAAGGACCCTTCAGTTCTCAAGCCCTTTGTGAAAAATCGAGTCAGTGTAATTCAACATTTAACCGAAGTGAGCTCCTGGAAACACGTCCAATCGCAAGAAAATCCCGCGGATATTATATCCACAGGGATCGATACTGATAAAATTCAAGATTGTGTATTGTGGTGGTATGGTCCATCGGTTTGCAAAACAACCCAGTTGTGTCTCCTTGTGATATCAGTGAAATCCACGACGATTTATATTTACGCGAGTTTAAAAAATCCGATCCAGTATGTCTTGTAACACAAAATGTGGAATTACTCCCAATCATAAATGAGTGCTCATCTTTTGTGAAACTGAAAAGAATTCTTGCATGGTGTCTACGGTTTAAAGAAAATGCAAGAAACCCTTCCTCGCAAAGAACCATTGGCAGTCTAACTGCAACTGAATTATCTCGAGCTTTAATTTGCTTTATCAGAAATGTTCAATCTGCATTTTCCTCTAGAAATCCAGTGGGATCCTTAAGGGTAAACAAATACCCGATTCAAGTAGTGTACTAAATTTGTCCCCTGTCTTAGATGAGAACAGCATCCTTCGTGTTGGAGGAAGACTTAAACACTCCAACTTAACTGTCAATCAAAAACATCCCATGCTTATTCCAAACAAAGGTCATATTTCTAATTTGTTGATTAATTATTATCATGTTTTACATTTTCATACAAGTGTTGAATCAACTATAGCTAACATCAGGTCAGAGTTTTCGATAATTAACTGTAGAAATCAGGTAAGAAAGGCATTGAAAAATTGTATTTCTTGTTTAAAGGTAAATGTAAGGGGGGGGGGCAAAAAATCAAGTTATGGCAGATTTGCCCAGTGACCGAGTAACGGTATCAAGGGTATTCACCAAGGTTGGTATTGATTATGCCGGTCCTTTCTTTATTAAATTGTTTCCAGGTAAATTCAAGAAATCATATAAATGTTATGTATGTATTTTTATTTGCTTCGCTGTAAAGGCAATTCACCTAGAAATAGTTACCAATTGTTCTACTGATGCCTTTCTTGGTGCATTAAAATGTTTCATTTTTTTAAAGATATCGGGGAAAACCCCCCGATATCTTTAGTGATAACGGTACAAACTTTGTAGGTGCTAACAATGAATTTAAAAAAATATTGCAAAATCTATTCATTAAGGAAGGTAAGGAAAAAATTGAAAACTTCACAGCGTCTGAAGGTATAGTTTGGCACTTCAACCGGCCTGCTACTCCCCATTTCGGTGGTTTATGGGAGGCAGGTATTAAATCTCTCAAATCTCACCTAAAACGAGTTATAGGTAACACAATACTAACTTATGAAGAATTTGTAACACTTGTAACCCAAGTGGAAGCAGTTTTAAACTCAAGACCCTTAACCAAAATTTCTAGCGATCCAAACGATTCCATTCTTACTCCAGCTCATTTTTTGGTTGGAACTTCCTTAACTGCTTTGCCTGAACCCAACCTTACAAATACACCAATCAATCGACTAAATAGGTGGCAATTGGTGCAAAAATTAACACAAACATTTAAAAAAAATGGTCAAATGACTATCTTAACCGGCTACAATCAAGAGTAAAATGGCAAAGGGGTGAGCAATCATTTAAGGAAAATGATTTAGTGCTAGTTAAAGATGAAGATTTTTCAAAAATACTTTATAGGAATCTTGCAAAAATTATCAAGGTGCACCCAGGTAAAGATAATATTATAAGAGTTGTGACTTTAAAAACAAATAAAGGCACCTACCAACGCCCAGTTAATAAATTAGTAAAATTGCCAATCTATGAATAACGATATATATATTATTGTATTACATAATTGTATTTGTGTATTATATTCATTAGCATATATTTCATTTACGTATTGCATTATATTAATTATTGAAATAGTTTATCAGTATTTTGTGTATATTTCATATAGTTGTATGTAAGAATGTATGTAATTTGCAATTAAACATTGCAACGGGGCTCAGGATGTTGGCGCCTTCGAACGTAATTGGCGAATTCAGAGTTGCCAGAATAAAAATATGTAACGCGCTATTTTAATTATAAGAAAACGCTGATGCAACGGATCAAATGAACATGCAAGGCATGATGCTTTGGGCACTTTTTCTTATTAACCCTGTAAATA
Organism: Trichonephila clavipes; assembly: GCA_019973935.1. Lineage (NCBI taxonomy): Eukaryota > Metazoa > Arthropoda > Arachnida > Araneae > Nephilidae > Trichonephila > Trichonephila clavipes. The sequence continues at coordinate 212,743 of BMAU01021216.1, read as the reverse complement.
GCCTTTAAATGTTGGTGTGTAGGTAGAGTAGTGCTGTGAAGTTATGTTTAGTCATCAGTAAACGTATTCGTATACCAAGGGCTCTTCAATTATCAGATACAGCATTAAATCAACGATATAATCCTCTTGCTCTCCATTGAATTCTCGACAACACGTTTTGACCATTTATATTCCGATATTCCAATTAGTTAAAAAGATATTAATTAAAAACCTTAAAACGCATAGTTATACACGTGGTGCCATCTGCAGAGAATCGGAAAGATCATTTTAAAATTTTTTTAGTGGAATGAAAAATGTTAAAATTAAAATAAAATAACGATTGATTGATTCATGCAAATCTGAAATCTATTTTATTATTTTCTCGCGAAACTTTTTTTCCGCGTGTAGAAAAATATACGTAATCTGTACATGGTTAAAAAAATGTGTTTTTCAACTTTTTTCCCTTTCGCGATAAATATGTAAACGTTACTTTTTATAAAAGTTTTCTGTTTAAAAATTACCGTTGTTTGCAAATTTTTAACTTAAACAAAAAACGAAATGAGAAATTGACAAAAATCATCCAATATTGTAAAAGTATTTTTACTGTTCTACCCGAAGGAGAGCGTAGCATGGCTGGTTAAGGCGCTGCTTAATAAAACGGCAGTTCCCAGGTTCGAAACTGAAGAGGAAGAAACTCTCAAATTCGGAACTTTTTTTTCAGACGTTTCTACGATCTAATTTTTTTCATGAAACTCACACAAAAAGTAATTACAGATTCGTAAAGAACTGTAACTGTGTAGAACGAAAGATTTATTCAATATCAAATAATAACGAGATTATTTTACGTAATATTAAAATACTTTAAATGCGATTGGCAGCAATGGCACAATGTAACCAGGAGAGAAGAGCGGAGGAAACAGAAGAACAAAAAAGTCGCAGATTGGCAGCCATGGCACAACGTAAACAGGAGAGAAGAGAGGAGGAAACAGAAGAACAAAGAAGTCGCAGATTGGCAGCCATGGTCCAACGTAAGCAGGAGAGAAGAGAGGAGGAAACAGAAGAACAAAGAAGTCACAGATTGGCAGCCATGGCAAACGTGACCAGGAGAGAAGAGCAGAGGAAACGGAAGAACAAAGAAGTCACCGATTGTCAACCATGTCGCAGCATGCAAGAAGACGGCGTGCAAACGTCACTGAAGAACAAAATTTTTATGCAGCGAGAACTTTTCTTTACCCTGTTGTTGAAGAACATAACTGCGGTAAAATGGAGAATATGTCTTAAATGTGGGGGTTTGTATTTTGGGGCAGAAAAGAATGCCAGAAGAGCTTACACCAGTGGTTCTCAAACTTTCCCTACTGGCGACCCAATTTTCAATCATAATTTTTATCGCGCCCCCCTAAAAATAACAATGTATTGAATGCAATAATAATGCACTTTGGCGCTAAAGCTACAATACGATCATAATTATAAACCGTATTAAATTTTGTATATGTTACTTTTAAGTAATATATACTTTCATTTTTTTTCAAACTTTTTAGTTCGATTCACTATAAAAACGCGTTTTTTGTTTGTTTTAAACTATAATTTATTTTATATTTATTTTTACTATAAAGGATAAAAATCACAAATTCCAGTGAATAATTTAATTAAGAGAAAATATACTTACCTACTTTCAAGAACTTTTCAATTTTTCTTTGAAAATTTGAGACAAAATCCAATAAAACTAAGGAAAATGTTGCAAATGTGTGTGTCCTTAATAAAGGACGTAAATCACAGACACTTTTCGCTAACACAGGAACGTTATTTTCCACAGCAAAACTGTCATATTTTGTTCACTTTTTTGTAGTTTTCTGTAAGATGATCTACAAATAGCATTCTGAACTTTTTCTTCCTTGTGTCTTTTTGACAAGGCGAAGTGCTACATTATGACTTCATAGTTTTCTTCATAGAGATCTTTAGGCAGCATTTGAAAATTTCAAATCAACTCAAACGTTTCATGTCTAACGCTTTTCTGATATTTACTTTCGCTATCTTGATTAATATGCATTATTTCAGTAGGTTCTCTTCAAAAGCTTGATCAGTTTCAATTTCTTTCAATAGGAATCACAGATGCCCATTTTTTTTAATATTCTGCTCATTTACAATTATGAACCGTAATAAGTCGCACAAAACTGCAATCAAAACCACAAAATTGTTCAGTAATTTTCAGTACTAAGCAATAATTTTGTGAAACGTTTTTCATTATGCATTGTATGTTTCAAATTACTCAAAAATAAATCTTGGTCAAATAATTCTTCAAAGTGATCAATATGTGCTTATCCATATATCATAAAACTCTTTCACATGGAAAAAGGCGAAACAGAAATATATTATTTACAACTTCCCTAAAAAAACGACGGAGATAACCATACCAGTAAGTTCGAGGGTCAGCTTAAGTAATATTTTAGGTTAAAAGAGACGTAATAAAAAAATCTCTCATCGTGGGATTACAGCAAAGCTAACAAAATATTTAATTTGGTTATAGGATCAAAGATGGCTAATGAGCGTTTGAAGTGGAATCTTTTATTTTTGATGATCACCAGATGATAAAAATAAATTATATCTGTATAAATGTGTATTTTTTATAATGTCAGAAAGCATTTTGTTTTACTTCATTCCAAAAAATTATTATTTAATCCTTTTATTTTCAATATGCTCGCGCCCCCCTCGCAGGGTTACCGCGCCGCACAGTTTGAGAAACACTGGCTTACACCCATTGCTGCCACAATGGGAAGATAATTGAAAAAGCTTCTACATATAAAGTAGAAATGAAGAATTGATGGATGGTAGCCATGATTTATCTCAGCATTTCAAGAAGAGCATAAGATCGTACAACCACATGCCCTGTCCTTTGCTTCAATGGACGCACAGATTGTACCACCTGCTGTGTGTGGTAGAGGAGCGTATTGCTTCAGAATTCACGGTCAAATTTATCACAGGACTTCTCATTTACATCCAGCTCAAGCAGAAGAAAAATTTGTTCAGTTATACGTTTTGGATCCTGAGCTTACTACTTGTCGACGAATGGAGCGTTGTGAAAATTCCGAGTGCAATCCGGAACTGATGCGAAGAATTGACGAAGTCATTAGACGAGTCAACCCTTTCGCAGCCGCGTACACAATGATGTGGGAACTGGAGCAGCAGGTTCTTCACGAAGAAGGGCATGAGGCATCAGAAAGCGTTACAGTGTACATAAGCGATGAGAGACTTGATTCTGACCAGCACAGAGGAAGATATAATGCTCCCAAAACAAATGAGGTTGCAATGGTGTTTAAAAGCTCTGATGGAGTTCCACCGAATAACCGAGATATCTGCATTTATCCAAAACAACGCCAACTGTGTAGGATAAGTACTCTCAATCCTAATAGCGATCCAATGACTTACGTTTCGTTTTTTCCATGTGGTGAGAAAGGTTTTCGCGTTAATCAATGTTTTACCGAGTTGCAGTTTTATGTGCACCGTTTATCAGTTAGAAGAGATATTTTCAATCCTATTTTGTATGGAGGTAAGCATATGCAGCAGTATGTTGTGGATTTTTATCTTAAGGTTGAAGGTAACCGTTTGAATTTCATTCGGCACAATCAGAGGACGCTGCGAGTTGAATCATATTTGGGTCTTGCTGACCACGTAAATGTTCTGGCTACCGAAGCTGGCATGAGGGCATGTGTTACCCTCATTCTATCATCAAGCTTCATTGGAAGTTCTAGAGCAATGCAACAGAACTTTCAGGATGCCACGTCGGTTGTTAGAGATTTTGGTAAGCCCGACTTGTTTTTGACTTACACTTGCAACCCGAAGTGGAAAGATATCAAAGACAACCCTTTCCCTGAACAAAAGCCTCATGATCGTCCTGACTTAGTTGCCAGAATTTTCGACATCAAGAAAGCACTTTTACAAGATTTGAAAAAGAATGGTATTTTTGGTCGCATTGCGGCAGACATTTATGTCATAGAGTTTCAGAAGAGAGGAGTACCACACATGCATCTATTGCTGATATTAGCAGAAGAGGATAAAATAAGGGACCCGGAGAGCATCGAGTCTCAGCAGAACTGCCGGACAAGACAGAGGATCCTAAATTGCATGAAATTGTGAAATCTACAATGATTTATGGACCTTGTGGTGTGTTGAACTCCAATGCTCGATGTATTGTTGATGGTGTTTGCACAAAGAGATACCCCAAGCAATTTAGAGATACAACTGTTGAAAGCATCGATGTTTATCCTATGTATAGGTGTCGTGACAACGCAAATCATATTGTGATAAATGGAAATGTTGTTGATAATAGGTGGATCGTGCCGTATAACCAGTACCTCACCAAGAAATACAATGCCCATATTAATGTGGAAATCTACAGTTCTATCAAGTCCATATTCAAGTACGTTTACAAGGGTCATGACTGTGCGATGGTTGTCTTTGAGGGCAATGGCCAGGGGCTAATTACATGGGATGAGATATAGACCTTTTTGAATGCAAGATATGTATCTGCACCTGAAGCAATGTGGCGACTTCTAGAAAAAAAATGCACGAGAAATCCCACGCAATCATTCGTTTACCAGTGCATTTGCCAAACATGAAGCCTGTGTATTTCTTCGACGATGAAAAGCGTCAAGCATTGGAAAGAGCTGCTCAAAGGAATACCATGCTGACAGCTTGATTTGAATTGAACAGAACAGATCCTGATGCCAACAGATACTTATATGCTGACATTCCAAAGCATTTTGTTTGGAAGAACAATAAATGAGAGAGACGTGTACGATTGGGTGATCGAATTGTGTCAAGATTATATTCTGAAAATCCGAAAGACATTGAACGATTTCATCTACGGATATTTCTGTTTCATGTTCCAGGAGCTAAGTCTTTCGAAGAGTTAAAAACCTACGAGGGTGTTATGATGACTTCTTTTAAAGAGGCGTGTCGTGCTAGGAATTTGTTGGAAGATGATGGTGAGTGGAGAAACTGTTTGAGGGAGGCATGTAGCTTTCAGATGCCATCAAAGTTAAAGCAATTATTTACTTTTATTTGTGTTTTTTGCAGTCCTTCATCACCTCTGGCACTTTGGGAAGAATTCAAATCTTATTTGTGTGAAGATTTTGAGTTCCACACCTCGGTACACCAAAGTGTAGACCTAGCATTGCACAACATAGCCGATCAACTACATGCTCACAACATGACCCTTATGAGCATTGGATTGCCAGAACCTGCCATTTCACACGCATATGTCGAGACGGATTCTTACAACTTAGAAGCAGAAAGGCAAGAAGAGGAGAGACTAATGTCAATGTTAAACCCGGAGCAGCGTACAATTTTTGATGCAGTTATTCGTGCAATCCAAGATGTTGATGAGGGTCCACCTAAGGCCTTTTGTGTGAATGCTTTTGCTGGGTCAGGCAAAAGTTTTTTATCCAATGCCATAATTCATTCAGTTAGAGGATTGGGGAAAATCGTTGTTCCGGTTGCATGGACTGGAATTTCAGCTATTATTTTGGAAGGTGACAGAACAGCGCATTCAAGATTCAAGTTACCAGTCCCTATTCTGGATAATTCATCATGTGCCGTTCGTCATAACACTAAAGAGGGACACTTTCATAAGGCGGCGAAAATCATTATTTGGGATGAGTGTACCATGACTCCTCATCATGCTTTGAGTGCAGTTGACAGGCTTTTCAGAAATCTGATGGGCTTAGACGTACCATTTGGAGGCAAGGTTTTTGTCCTTGATGGTGACTGGAGACAGATATTACCTGTTGCAGTACATGCTAATAGAACAGCAATTGTTGATACTTGCTTGAAGAATTCACCTCTTTGGAGCTCATTCAAGCAATTTTCACTCATTAGAAATATGAGAACCGAACCCCATGAACAGGATTTTGCAAGTAGGCTTCTGCATATCGGCAACGGAACTTTGAAGAACGACTGCCAATTAGGAGAAGATATTGTGGAAATTCCAGAAGAAAGTGTCGTGAGGGAGTCTATTGTTGAGGAAATTTTTGGATCATCTGGTTTTGATACAGAAAACCTATCTGGAAAGGCTATTTTATGCCCCAAGAATGAAGATTCTCTGAAAATCAATGAACAAGTTTTAGCAAGATTTCCAGGCGCTATAATGCTACATATTTCAGTGCAGACAGCATTATTTCCGAAGACTACGAAGAACAGAACAATTTTCAACTGGATTTCATCAATGGAATAACTCCTTCCGGAATGCCACCGCGTGTACTTAACTTGAAAGTAGGAGCTGTCATTATGTTGCTCAGGAATTTGAATCCATCCGCTGAACTATGTAATGGAACCCGTTTGAATATTCGGAAACTGATGCCCAATGTAATAGATGCTGAAATTTTGACTGGACATACAAAATGCTCACATGCCTTTATTCCAAGAATTACACTTCGTCCTTCTGACAGCAATCTACCTTTTCAACTTCAAAGGCGGCAGTTTCTAGTTCGACTTGGTTTTGCTATGACCATAAATAAGTCTCAAGGACAGACTCTTCAAAAAGTAGGAATACATTTGCCTCAGCCGGTATTTTCTCATGGGATGCTGTACGTTGCCTTTTCAAGAGCAACGTTCGCGTTTTGGTTAACGACACAAAGAAACAAGAGAAATGAAATCATTGAAATAGAGTTTTTACGAAAAATGTTGTTTTCCGTGAGGTTTTACTTTGAGCGATCGTGTGCATAAAATAGTTTTGGGTGTGTTTTATCCCAAGTTTCAGTGTACTGAACTTGGTGCATACAATAGTTTTTTTGGTATTCAATTTGGATTCTTCAGTTGGTACTTAAAAATGTCACTTACTTTAATTATGTTATTTTATTTCCAAAATTATAAATTAATAGTTTTATGAAATTGTCAAATCGACAACGGTTCATAGGTTTTGTGGTGCGTTTTACTACAACTTCCTATGTATCGTTAATGGATGACATGGTATAATGTAATTTGAAATAATATAAATTTGTAGTACATTATTTCAAATAACATTTCTTAGTGTCACTTTTTTCTTTATCAATGTTATTTTAATTACAAAATTATAATCATTAATAGTTTTTAATTGTCAAATCTACAACGGCTCATTGGTTTTGTGGAGTGTTTTACCCCAATTTTCTATGTATCGTTGATGGATGACATGTAATATAATTTGAAATAATATAACTTGGTAATGCATTTTTTTTACGTAACACTTTTTAAAAAGCAACATTTCTTAAATATGAAAAATATTTTACACACATACGTGAAATAATGAACAAAATGTGGTTTTCCATGAGGTTTATACAGCTTTCATGCTAGGTTATTAACACGCTGGATCTTCGAATTAAATTGTCAAATCTACAACAGTTCATGGACCTTGTGGTGTGTTTTTTACCCCATTTCAGTGTATTGTTGATGGATGACATGGTGAATAAATTCTTGGTATTCATTGGAAAGCAATTTGGATGTGACAGTATTCTTCAGTTGAATTGATGGTATTTACTTTTTTTTTTTTTTTTTTTTTAATACACATTTATATACTATGAGCAAATGTTATTTTGTTATTTTAATTACAAAATTATACATCATTAATAGTTGCATTTAATTGTCAAATCTACAACGGCTCATTGGTTTTGTGGTGTGTTTTACCCCAATTTTCTATGTATCGTTGATGGATGACATGGAATAATATAATTTGAAATAATATAACTTGGTAATGCATTTTTTTTACGTAACACTTTTTAAAAAGCAACATTTCTTAAATATGAAAAATATTTTACACACATACGTGAAATAATGAACAAAATGTGGTTTTCCATGAGGTTTATACTTTCAGCTTTCATGCTAGGTTAGAGATTAACACGCTGGATCTTCGATTGCATTAAATTGTCAAATCTACAACAGTTCATGGACCTTGTGGTGTGTTTTACCCCAAGTTTCAGTGTATTGTTGATGGATGACATGGTGAATAAATTAGTTTCTTGGTATTCATTGGAAAGCAATTTGGATGTGACGAGTATTCTTCAGTTGAATTGATGGTATTTACTTTTTTGCCTTTTTTTTTCTTTTAATACACATTTATATACTATGAGCAGAAATGTTACTTTTTCTTTATCAATGTTATTTTAATTACAAAATTATAAATCATTAATAGTTGCATTAAATTGTCAAATCTACAACGATTCATTGGTTTTATGGTGTGTTTTATCCCAATTTTCCATGTATTGTTGATGGATGACAGAGTAATATAAAATTTGAAATAATATAACTTTGTAATACATTTTTATTTACATCACACATCTTTAAGCAACATTTTTTAAATATGAAAAATATTTTATACACATATGTTAAATAATAAACAAAACACAATTAACACTTTAATGAAATAGCTGCATCTTTAAAAAACATAAAAACTGACAATCTTTAATTTTTTTTACAAAAAAGGATGTTTTTAAATGTTAGAAAACATTAGATAAATAGAAACACATAATTAAGCAGTTTTTTAATGAAACAGCTGCATATTATCTGTAAAAAAATTTGAGATAAACTGAAAATCTTTACTTTTTATTTTCAAAAAAATAAGGTACTTTTAAATGTTAAAAAAAATTAAATTAATATATTTCAATGTAGTCATTAAAATTATAAATTTAGGCATTAACATTATGCAATGTAAGTGTATACATAATCAACTAGTCAAACAGTTTTTTTTATGTAAACAGTTATTTTGCATACTGCTGAGTGACTTGTGGAACAGGGTCCTCGCCCATCACTCTGGAAACGGTGCTTTAAATATAATATTTAATGCACGGGCTAATGGTTCCACATAATTTTTTTTAAAAAAGGTGTAGTTTTTAATATTAAAAATAATAAAATAAACGAACACTTTTATCAATTTCATTTGTCATGTTTTACGTTTATTTTATCAAAGCACATATGAGTGTTAGCATTTTTTTATTCTGAAAAATTTTGCCATTACAGGAAGTTCATAGATGTACCCTCCCTCTTAATGCATTTAAAAATATTTTTTTCCTTTGTTTTACTGAACAAAATACAATTTTGCAATACATTTCTTCATTTATATACATACCACATCTTATAAAAAGGTCTTGAATATGAAAAATATTTTACGCACATGTTACGCATCTTTGAAAAATATAATAAAAAAGATAATCTTTATATATTTATTGCAACATTTATAACTACCTTTTTTTTTTTTAAAACATTTGACACTTTTATCACTTTCATTTTTCAATTTTACTTTTATTTTGTTATTCTTATCTGTGAGAAGGAGGGGAAGATAGTTATACACATAAATGCTGGTATCATGAAGAAAAAGAAAGCCCGATCAACGCCGGGCTAAGCGGTGGAGGTGGGGTTGGAAATCATTTTGAAAATGAGTATTAGAAGTTCTGATTTTGTGAAAGAAAGGGAAAATTTATAAAAGTAGAGATAGCTCGTGCAACGCCGGGCCATGCAGCTAGTTTTATATATAAAAATTGTCTCAAGTATATATCTCGAGCTTAAAAATAAATTGAAAACGAAATAAAATTCTAACGTTAATTGAAAAATAAAAAAGAACTGAACTATCTTTATCACACACAATGCGAAAGCATAATTTGAAAAAATAATTACAATCTTACGACCACCTTCTTCCTCAACATGTATTTGAACCATCTGTCTGTTTTGTTCGTATGCTGTTGCCTATCCCAATTTGATGCGCAATTAATTACCTCTCGTAAAACTTTTGCTTGGCCAATATGATGACCTGAATTCTATTTTTTGCAATGCAATTTTATGTACTGAAGCTGATAGACAGCACTTAAAAAGAAGAAAGGCTGAAATAAAAGCATACGAAATTGCAAAACAGCTCTAAATGGGTCCTGTATCAAAAATTATTTGGGGCCTTCTTCAGATATGAGCACCATGTTAGTGAGATAGTAACATATGTTGGGGCCCCTGTATCATTGATATGGCTGATAAAACGGTAGCTACGTCCCTGACAAAAGCAAATTGCAATAACTTCCAAGCCTTCTGTTAACAAATTACTAAAGGAATCTGTTAAAGAAAGTTATAACGTAAATCTGAAAAAGCTATCAAAAACAAAATTAAGTTTAATTATTTGATGACTCAAAATATATATGAGAAAATCTTAATTTTGCCATTTGTATTTCAATAGAAACATTAAATTAAATTTAAAAAATTGTCTATAACAGAAAAAAAACATACTTATTAAACATACCGTCAATTAATTTCGCCAAACTAAAATGTCTCCAAGTGGGAAAAAAAATATTGTGTTCGAATATACACAGAACAGTTTCCAAACATTAAATGCATATCGCAGCATTTTGCGACGTCTTTTGATTTGAGGTAAACAGTCGACGGAAAAAAAACGTCAAAAAATAAAAATAAAAAATATTTTTTGTGAACTAATTTATTTTAGAATTACTGGAGAAAGATAAAATAGAGGCGAAAATTTCAATCGGTACGCTACGCGTTGTGGTACTCATGCGGCCAGTGTAATGTTATCATCAAATCGTTAAGAAATTTCAACAACTATTTGGCAGAAAAATAAGAAGCATACAGAAGTCAAATACAATTATAATATTCGCTTAATAAAGAGAAACAGATTTAGCTTAAAATTACAGAAAAAACAACGAGGCAAAATTGTAAACATCCCGCGATAATGCTATCTGAATGTTGCCAAAACTACAAAACAAAATTTGAGTTGTTAAAAAAATTATTTTTTAAAAATGATTTATTCGAAAAATATTTCTGATTATGTATCAAAGAACAAAAAAATGGATAAATATGGATATCAATAATCATAATAATAAAAATCTAATATATATTATAAATGCGAAAGTTTGTGAAAATCTTTGTTAGTCTTTCACGCAAAAACTACTGAATGGATTTTAATGAAACTTTACAGTAATACAGCTTATACATCAGAATAACACATAGGCTATAATTTATAGTATAGACTATAATTTATAAAGATTTGGGAAAAGTGCCAAAAATATAACGATATTTGTCAAGTAGGAAAAAATTCTGGCATGCGCTGCAAAAAAAAAACCACGTCTGCATATATCTATCTTTTGTTTGTGAAAAACCTTTTTTGTTTTGGCTACGAAGGTGCTCGCTTCTATATATATAATTCATTCCTCTGATATAATGCCTATTTTTTTTATTTCAGAATCAAACTAAGTTTTGAAGGGAGAGGTTGTTATAAATCTCTTTATTTTAATGTTTTTTTTTATGATTTTATTATGCACATTTGGTAGTAAGAAATTGATCTTTTTTCCAAATAAATGCTTTTATCAGTTCTGATACTAAAAGTAAATAAGCTTTCTCTTTCACACTGCATCATTTGGTCAATTTTTCAAAATTTATTTGTGGTTAGTATTTAATTATAACGCTATAATTTTAATTGAATAGGCAGATATAATTATTTTTACACTTAAAAACGCAAGAACTATTGTTCTGTATTTCTTGGAGCGTGAGAGTGAGTGAATATTAATGTTGCACTGTTCAGCTACACGAGGGCTTTTGGCAACGGATCACGTAATTTTGAACCATAGTCAAGTAACGTGGACGACATCTGAGCTGGCACCCCTTTCTCCTAACTACCACACCACACCAACTTAAAAGGAATATTCTACCAATAATTAGCAGGAATATTCTTTGAAATCCACTCTTCCAAGATATATGGCAGCACGGGTTCCATGATGAGTATTTTAGCGGAAAAAATAGTTTGTCAAAATTTAAGTGTCTTATGTTTTTGTATGTTAATGAAGACCTTAGAAAATGATTTGATTACTTATTTTAAGTGAACGGTATATATAATTAATTTTACAGTGGAATATCTTTATTTAATTTATTAGCTCTAACGGATTAAATTTCCCAAAGTGGAGTGTTTTGTTTATGTATATCCCTTAATTTTCAATGTAGTGATCCAAAAAAATATTGTATGAAAAAAACTGCAGTAAATCATTATGCGGTGGATAAAGTATTAACGTGCATCGCTCCCCTACAGGGTGGGTCTTACAAAGCTCTAATAAAGCTCGAGTTATGAAAGTAGCTAGGCATTTGCCAACTTGACTCTATCGTTAACATTTCGCTATGTTTTTCATTGGATCGTCATTATAATTTAAGAAACGGCGTTGCTTGCGAATATTACAATTTTAACATAAAATAAATACTACAGAAAGTAATATCAATGTATTATACTTTCAGATAAAAATTATTTACACTATTTTAAGCGTTCATTACACAAAACTTTTAACAATGTGTTACTTTTGCTGAGCAGAGATCAGCTTAGGAAGGTTTTTTCAAAAATCAACCCTCAAGAGTGTTACGGGGAGTTATAAATAAAAAAAAATCCTTTTTATCAGCTATTAGACCTACATACTTAAAATTTAACAAAGGTGTTTTATTTCTCTTTTTTTGTTACCTGAGTTACGCCAAAAGCTTTTTTTGTTTAATTTGCAATTCACCTAAAATTAACTCATTAAAAACTTCTTTATCCTTCAATCTGTGTTGTTTAATTTTTCAGTTCACCCGTGCGAAGATCGGGTATACCAGCTAGTATGCAATAATCCCGAAAAAACTTTGTGTAACGTATAAATTTTAGCATTCAGAGAGAAACGTGACATGATATGACGTCATAACACCGAAAAATAACGTAAAAATTTAGAGTGAATTACGAAATATTAAGTACATAAAAACCCGTCCGGATTCAAATGCAAAGTAGTGTCAAAATTTCAGAGGAAATGGTCCAGTACTTTCGGAAATTAGCGACTTTGAACAAATACACACACATTTACATTTTTATTTATACAGATGGAACATTTTTTTGATGTAAAACAGGAGACTAAACAAAACTTCCACACTCACTTTTCAAAACATCTGAAAGAAAAAAGCCTGACAAATCATGAAATAATTATTTTTTACCACACGAAAATGAATGTTTAAAATTATATGAAATTAATCACTTTGTTCTGATTACTTGCGAGTTGTCTGTTGCTTGTTATGTGCAGTTCTACGTCTTGAAAGTTTTATTGCGTACATGTGTTTGGGTAAACATAAAACATTAGAAAATATTTTATGATTAGAAATTTTGCTTCCTAAGGTGATTTTTATTGAAGAGTTCAGTTTCATGTCATTGAAAATTCTAAACATAATATGGTTAGGCTTAAAAGGAAAACTATTGCTGTAAAAGTGAAATTTTCTGAGATGTGGAACTCGGATATTTATACAAGCAGAAGAGCAAAGATGTGTCAAAACACCAATTTGAATCATTCAAAACTTGGAAAAAACATGCAATAATTCATTAAAACTGGAAAAAAAAGTACAGTGGTTAACCAAAATCATCATTATATCTATATATATATGCATTAGCACACCCTTTCAAGAAACAAGTCGAACGCATCTGCAGGAAAGGTCATGGACAGCGTGTTTTGGGAGACGAAAGGGATCTTGTAAATTGATTGCCTTGAAAAAGGTAAATCAATTACAAACCTCTAACCCTCTTGATCAGCTGGATGCCAAAATTCGCGAGAAGAGAAAAAAAAACTATCGTTCACCAGAAAAACACAACTGTGCACAAGAGTGCGTTGGCTATAGGAAAACTGCCGAGATTTGGGGTACGACTAGCTCAGCCATCCTCCCTATTATCCTGATTTTGCACCCTCAGATTACCAAGTTCCCAAACTTTAAAATATTTAATCTGGCAATCGCATTGTGTCCCATAGGCCACAGATGAGTGTTTTCATCCTTCCAGACACTTTCGGAAAGGAAAACTGATGTTGGAGAAACGCTGGACCCAATGCGTTGAAGTCGACGGAGATTATGCAGAAAAATAAAATTATTTTTAAACAGAAAATCGCAGTCTTCATTGTCAGGCCGAGAATTTTTTCCATTACTCTTGTAATGCGGAATAAATCATGTCGTCCGTAATATTTACTGAGCTTGACATGAATGATCTAAGTTAACCTTAAAACAAAGTGTGTTTTGAAACCAAGATTTTAATCTAGGCATTCAAAAAGTATGAATATTCAATTTTTGGTTAATATTTAACATTTAGAAAGAAAAGAAAAATAAATTTCAACTCTTCCATCATTATTAAACATGAAAGAAATGGAAAACACCTACAATCATTTTTTTAATCTCTCGTGTTGGTTTGAAAGTACGATTTAGAAACGGAATAACTGAAGTATATCCATCAAATAAGAGACAAAATTAATGGCTCTTTCAGACAAGGCAGGATTAATAACAATGTTTTATCTGTTTTACCCATTACTTCTCACCGTCCGATGACGTACTTTGTATAGATGTCCCTGATTCAGCACAACATATCAAACTCGAGCCAATCCTTACGTTCACATCAGATATATTGCCGTAGTTTTTGCAAAGAGAGTTTCGAGCAGCGGTACTCAACCTGCGCGGCCCACCGCGCCCTTTAAAGTGACCCTGTCACGGCCCATTGCTCTGAGAAATTTACTTATTGAAGAACATTGTATTTAAAATTGGGTGGAAATTCCTTTGTCAAGAAATCAAATGTATCAATTTTGCTTTCGGTGTCGTAAGGGTACGAATTGATATTCTTTTTCTATTTGTAACGGTTACGGTTAGTAATAACAGACAACAGTGGAGTAGCGACCATTTTATAGGTGGAACTAATTCTTAACTATCTTTCATATCTCTTGTAGGCGAAAAATATTCGAAGAAAATATATCTTTCCAAGACGATTGGGATGTTGACTATTTGGTAGTGAAAAACAAATATGGATCAGTAATTGTTTGGTTTGTCACAAAAGTGGTGTACTTAAAAAGTACAAATAAACAGGAATCATTAAATGCCACTCTTTTCCTCGAAGTTCTCTTTTAAGAGGTAATAAATAGGCTTTCTGTTGAATAATTTTTGCAACAGCAACAAAGTGTTTCGTCCGGGATAATATCTCACAATGGTAACAAATATATTCCATGAAGTTTGTTATATTATTGGTCATCATATGAAACCTTTTACTGATGCAGAAATTGTGAAGGAGTGTTTCTTAAATGCTTCTAATTTAGTGTTAGTGACAAAAATAAAAAAGTAATTAAAGAAGCAAAACAGGAGTTATAAAATTTTGATCTATTTTCCCCATTTTAAATTTCCAATGTTATCTTGGCCTTAAAGCATTTTCCCCCCGTGCCTTTTACCATTTATCCTCATGTTGCGGCCCGCGTGAAAAAGCGGACAGATGTATGTGGCCCAACAGAAAAAAAGGTTGAGTACCCCTGGTTTAGAGCAATATCGAACGATTACTCTTACTTCTATAAATATCTTAGCTTTTAAATTTTATTGCTAAATCTGATTTACTTTTCTAATGTATATTTCTGAAAAAAATCGCAATATTTTATCCCTAATGATTCCCCTAAGAAAATACTTTTTAAAAGGCAAGATTGTTTTCTCTTGCAAATTTTTAGTCAAAAGACAACAAAAGTAAATGAACCATTCTGCAATTTGAAGTCTTCCATAAATTAAATGAAATCATTGCTTTTGAGCATTTCACTAAACATCGATTTAAAATAAAATTGCTTAAAACTGTATTAAAATTTCATCATTAAAATTCAAAATTTCATGACCTTTAAAAGTGTCCTCCTTTTGTCAGCAATTCCTTTCAAGAAAAATTCTTGTTTATTGCTAATTACCAATATTTCCACATTGACATATATGATTATCTTTTTATATGATTATAATATATGATTCATATATGATTATCTTTTTCTTTAAACATCTCATCAACTTTTCTTAGAATGTATCACGTGTAAAAAAACAGATCGTAAGGGCTATTACATACAATATTACAATGCATATATTTTAATAGACTGAATACCATGCCTTCAAGTGTCTAATGTCTTACAATGACATGCATTCAGCATAAGGATAAAGTATATTTTTTATAATAATAATAATTTTAAATTTAATTCATAGAATAAAAAGAAGCAAAATAAATATAAGAGTAAGAAAGAAAAATGATATAGCTTTTAAAATAATTGAATTATGTTGCACCTTTAAGAAGACATGTTAAATCATATAGCTCATGTCTGATATGAAAACTATTTGATTTACTCAGAATTCAAGTGCACTTATCCATGTTCAATATTTTTCTTCTTTGAGAATTATACATTTTTTCAAAAACATAATTTGATGATGTCTGGAAACAGGATTTGTAAAACTTTGAAATGAAACATGAAATTAGATATTTCAAATGAATCCAACAAAGCTGAAGTCAGTTGAGGATAAGCACTTTAAATTCCAATTTAAACACAGTAAAATTCAGCTAATAATACCTTTTCTCTTGATTTTAAATATAAAGCTTATATATATTCTGATACTCATATATACCAATAAACTTAAAATGAAAAAAATCACTATACATAGTTGCTTACACAGGCTTTTAACACTAATGGAACTCGTTTTTTTTTTTTTTTTTTTTTAAAAAAAAATGTTCTATTCAAAGTTTTATAAACACTTACAGCCACCAAAGAAATATATTTATTCTTAAGGTATGACTGGTGATAAAATTTGGAAAAGTAGTTATAGAAGATACCTTTATATAGTGTGTGTGGTTAAAACAAGACACTCTTTAGTGGTTAGTAATTAAATAAATCTAAATAAAATCATTTAATTAAATACAAGATTTTATTATGGAAATCACATAGGTGCCAAGTTTTTCATCTTAATACATGATAAAATTTTAATAATTTTTCAATTTCAGTACTATGGAAAGACAAACTGAAACACAGTTACAGATTTATTTCTGTTTTAGAATTATACATTTTAATTAAATTAATGTATTTACAAGCAATATAAAAAAAAATTAAGTCAATTCCTACTTAAATCAACAAAGAGAAATTTTATTTTAGCTACTTTTCATTAAATAGTTACAATTAATATAAATATATGTATATACATATAACAGAATCACAACAGTAAGTGGTAATTAATTTTTACTAATTATCATTAAAGTATCATATTGTCAACCAAAGCAATTGTGTATATAAAATTTCAGTTCTACTGAATGCTTTAAAACAGGAAAGAATTTTTTTTTTAAGTTTTGACTAAAAATGAAACCAACGTAGCTGTATCTGTAATTCTTTAAATAATTAGTTTCGGTCAATTAATTTTAATTAATTATAGTTAAATTATTGTATTTTTACCCAAAACAATAGTGTATAAAAAATTTCAGCTCAAATGAGTGCTTTAAAATGTGAGAAAAAAACCTTTTCAAGTTTTGACACAAGTTGCCAAAATGATCGCTAAGTAGCCAAAAATGTTGCCAACATGGCTGTATTTGTAGTTCTTTGAATTAATAGTTTTAATCAACTAATTTTTATTAATTAAAATTAAATTGCTGTATTGTCATCCAAAATAATCATGAATATAAAATTTAGCTCAAATGAGCGCTTTAAAATGTATTTTATTAATGATTGAAAATTCCACCAAGATAAACAAATATATAGAGAGTGTAAGCTAATAGTAGGAATTGAATAACTAATGTATTAATATTAATAACTTTTGAATCTATCCAAGGATGATACATTTTTTTTTTCTGTAGTTATTTATGTAAATAATGTGTAATTACATACGTGTTTTACCATTTGACTTTTAATTTCCACAAAAAAACCCTCAAATTTACCATTCATAAATAGACTTCAGGCCAATGAAATCTTTCAGTTTTAAGCATCCAATAACTATTTTATCTACAATTACATTTTCTGGTAAGTATGTATTTTACTATTTGCTAATTTTTTCAAATAAAAAATGTTTTACACAGCCAATAGTGGAAAATTGTTTTCTATGTTTGTTTGAAAACAATGATAATGATAAATATGCATTAAAGACGATCTCTTTTCATTTGGCAAAAATTGGTCCACATCATTATAGGTAAACAATAATTTTCTTTTCACTTATTTTTTTCACTTTTAAAATCAATAAAAATGTGCAACCCTTTTGCCAATCAATAAAGTAAATCACTTTTATTATTTATACATTTATGATGGTATCTACTGAAAAACAAGTTACTTAAGGGTTTTTTGTATACTATCTAAGCTTAATATTCATTTTCATTTACAGTTATCTTTCTTATAGAATTTTAAAAACTTAATTAAAAGAAATTAAAATAATGCCATACAACATGAAAAAGTAATGCCTGTTGCATATTACATATTGTCTTTCACAGATATCCAACTGCAATGATTCATTGGAAAGATATCTCATCGTGTTAGTTTTATAAAATTAACAAATCTTGTAAATAAAAACACGTCACCAAATGCCACAATATACAGCCAATAGAGAAAGCTGTTCTCATGCACATTCAAACACAGTAATAATAACAATATGAGCATCCGGTGAAACATTTTGCACTGGAGATGTCTTTTCATTCCACAAAATGTTCCACTATGAATTGTTGGTTTGCAGCATAATATATCAGTAGTGAAGACTGCTTCGATGAAAAGGATTACAACATAATCCAGACATAAAGAAGCCAATTTTATTTGAAACAGAAACCTTTCATGTTTAGAATATTACAAACAATAGTTATAAGAAAAAAAAGTGCAACTGGTTCAAGTGTAGTATGGGGGAGGGCACTTCGGATTTGACGATTTTTCTTCGAATTTTGCGATTTTTATCTAAATGTCATGATGAGATATCGAATTCATTCGAAAATAAATAATAAATAATTCCGAAAAAAGTCCCTTGGCACTTTTAGTTGCCAAAAAAAAAAGGATTGCGCCAAGTGGCGCCCCTAAACTACACTTAAACCGACACAACTTTTCTTATCATGTCTGATATGTTTCTATGTATTACAAGTTTCTTTTAGGATATTTTTCTTTTTTTGTTTTTGCATCTCTGAGGAAATGATATTACTGAGCACAAAACATGTCAAATTCCTTCATTTTGGGAGGCTATGTTGCTTTATTTTCATCATATATGATAAGGAACATTTCTTGTATTATAGGTACCCTTAGTTAAATATTGATTGCCATATAAAAAAAGAAACAACACAAATATTGTTCTGTCGGAGGAAAGTCAAAATTATGGATTGGATAATTCATCAAAGTTGTTAAGCACATTACTTTAATGGTTTATTTAATATCAAATTATTACAAAAAATATATTGAGACTAAATTACGTAATATAAAATATAAGGGTACAAGTGTAGTATGTGGGGGGGGGGCACTTCACGCTGTCTTTTTTTTAACGACTAAAAGTGGTCGCCAAGGTACTATTTTCAGAATTATTTATTATTTATTTCAGACTGAATTCGATATTCCACCATGACATTTGGAAGAAAAGTCGTCAAATCCGAAGTGCCCCCCTATACTACACTTGAACCATTATAAGTTTAAAAAAATATATTTTTCAAAACAAAATATATTGTGGATACAGATTCTAACTAGAATCAAATATGCGGACTGCATGTTTAAAATCTAGATAAAAAAAAATTAATGCAGTAAATTTAAAAACAGGAACGAATAGTTTAGAATAAATCATTAAGAATAGAAATTTAACAATATAAAAATTTTAACATGAAGAATTTAACAAGAACAAAGTTTTTTAACATACCTAACTTTATTCTATGATTCGATTCACACAAACATTGAATTATTAGAAGGAACACAACGCGAATAATCAAAACAAACAAATCTGTTGCCAGTTATTTTACATAAATTGGAAAGCATAGCAGATAAAAAATAATTAAATACGTTGGAGTAGCTTGAGCTCATGAGCCAACAAATATGAAAGCATTAAAACTAAGATTAAACGATGCAATTCATAATTAAATTGCTTAAAACTGAAAATCTTCTGATCGGATTTGTCTTAAAACTGATACATTATGCATTTGGTAAGATCCTAGAACATTTCCCTGATCTATTTCAATCATCTAAACCAGCGATACTCAACATGCGGATCGGCGGGCATTTCTCAGTGTCCCAGTCATGATACATTGCACTAAGAATTTAAATTAAGAACAATGTATTAAAATTTTAGTGAGAAATCCTAACATTCAAGCAATCAAATCTATCAATTTTCCATTTCAGTTTGAAAGATTTTTTTTTTCCTGTTTGTAACTGTAACACTTATATATAGTAATATCAAATAGCAGTGAAGTAGTGACTAATCCAAATTTTATCGGAGCATAAGGCTTTGGTCAAGTTTCCACTGTTACAGTGGTACCACTGAACTGAACTGAAGTGAAGTAACGACCATTTTACATAGCGTTGGGGGCAGGAAAATCAAGAGAAAATAGGGATTTTTTGATAGGGGAAAAAGATTTTTGTGTATAGGAAGAATCCACATAGCGTTGGGGGCAGGAAAATCAAGTGAAAATAGGGATTTTTTTGATAGGGGAAAAAGGGATTTTTGTGTATAGGAAGAATCCTAGATGATTGAGTCGCAGGAAGAGTCCTATATCATTAAACAGTAAGAATCCGAGTAGTAATACTATAGTAGTAATGCGAATATGTGAGGAAAGGAATAAAACTTGATATTTATTGATGCAACAAGGTTTCTAAAGAAGCTTAAATGTATCATAATTTTCTAAATAATTGAATTTTAGGATGATTAAATTAAATTTTATGTGGTTTAAAATAGTATTAGTTCTATTGAGAGAGATTTTGAAAGAAAATGTTTAAACATCTGATGCATTCTTGGAATGATATTTTTTCATTATCTTACAAAATAAGCAAAACTTGTGTGTGTAAATTCATCCCCAATAAATAAATTTTTGTTATGGTGTTTTTCACAGAAGTTTCTGTAACAGAACAATGGTCTTAAAAGTAATTAGTTTAAAAAAATGCTTCTTCACAAAGTTGCAATTAAAGCTTCTAACTTGCTTAAAAACTAAATAAATTATCATTTGTAACAGTTCATAGCATAAAATTCGATATCTTTTTCTTTTTAAACATTGTATAATTAGTGTTCATATAAAATTTTAGGTGAAATTGTCGAATCCGGCACTTCTCCGCCAAATTTTGAAAAATCGCCAATTTGGCGTGTTTTTGCGTGTTGTGTTTTGGAGTTGCAACCCTACCACAACACGCAACGCCGGAGCGCGAAATTCAAGATTTCGGAAGGAAAATCATTAAAAAACAGAAACTGAAAATCGCTGCAAAAATGAGGCATTTAAAAATGAAAATTTATTGACTTACCGTAAATAACGATGTTTATGAACAGGATGTCCCCGGCTGAGCATCTTACGGAATTATTTCGTGCTCCGGCGGGACGTCCTGTTGCAAAGGGGGGAAAAAACTCGCCACATCCGCTAAGAATGTTTTGAAGACTTCGTTTTCAACGGAATGGGAATTTTTCCTTCACCACATAAAGTCATGCAGATATGAATCAAACATGTCCTCGGTGCGATGAGTCGTATTCCTACAGAAATTATACCAATCGACAGCCGTGTGTGAGCCAACACCCAAGTCTGCGACCGCATATTTCTGAGGGCACCTTCCGAACCATTTACGCATCACTAACAAAACCGTACACATATCCATGTTGCTCAGTTGAAACCAAGACCCTTTCCTTACACTCCGAGAAACATAATGATTCTCCTCTTTCACACTGGACTGATTTCTACACATCCATTCAAAACCATCATTCACACTTTTGCCTGTTCTTTCTCTCAATTCCATAGGTTTCCCACTTTTCGG
The DNA here is from genome assembly GCA_019973935.1 of Trichonephila clavipes. Classification (NCBI taxonomy): domain Eukaryota; kingdom Metazoa; phylum Arthropoda; class Arachnida; order Araneae; family Nephilidae; genus Trichonephila; species Trichonephila clavipes. The sequence goes on along the minus strand of BMAU01021216.1, from coordinate 191,060 downwards.
GCAAACATATGAAGACGCAATCAAACCTTCTTTCAAACACCATTCTAAAACCGCTTTCTTTCCAAACACAGGCAACAAGGCAAAAAACCTTTCAGAATACTCATCATACTTCTGCATGCATTCATTCAAATTAATTCTAACAGCATCGCTGGACATCATGGGAATCTGTTGTAATTTATGAGGAGAAAGAAAGAAAGAAAGAAAAATTACCTGTAAAAAGTAATTCCCAAATCGAAGAAAACGAAGCCGAACAGCTGACCCAACCGGAGCGAAAGAAATAACCGTTTGCTGTGTAACGAATTTTTTTCAGAAAAAAAAGCTTTCTGCTCATGCGCGAGAAAGACCGTTGGAGAATTAAACTGTTAAAATAAAAAAAACCAATTACGAATGCGCTAACTTCGTTAAAACTGTTAAAATTTAAAAAATCTACTGCGCATGCGCCGCATTTCGCCAAAAAGCGACTTCACTGAAAAACGAATTCAGAAGGGTTACCAGATTTGGCGCATTTATCGATTTGGTGAGAAAACACTTGGTGCGATAAGTGCCGGATTCGACAAATCAACCAAATTTTAAATTTCTTGCATTTGTAATTTCATGAAAGAAAAAATCCAATGCAAATGCTTCAATAAAATGTACTAATGCTTGCAATAAATCCAATATTTTCAACAATCCTATAGTTAGTGTAAAAAAGTTGAAGACATTCATCTTTCTTATAAATACGAAATTTGTTACACTTATTGGTAAACTAATTTAAATTTTGCAAAGCTAGCAGTGAAATTTATGTGTCGAGGAGGCATGAAGACGAAAAACAGTTTCTTAAAACTGGCCTTTAATAATCAATCATAAAGTCACTGCGCTCGTTACTGGAGCGATAAAAAAATAAGTTCAAAAATCAACATTACCAGAGACATCCGATTCGAACCGTCTTCTAATATTGTAAAATGAATTTCTAATCTAAAATGGTGATGCAACCTGCAGTTGCATTGCCAACCAGCCGTTCTCTCCCTCTAAGAGTTAAACCACTCACACACTTCTTATATTTCTGTTTCTCCTTCCTTTTTGAAAAACTAACATGAGCCGAGTTTAAATACTCGCTCGATTTGCATGGCAGTTGCTGCCAACCACAAATCACGAAACTCAAAAAGATCGGGTTCGAATCGGTGTGCTTACTTTCATTGAGATCATGGAACGGGATTGGAAAAACAACACAAGGAGATCATAAAAATTTGGATCCGACTTTTTAAATATCTAACAATCGGCCCCCTTTTTCCAATCTCGCACCATTATCTCTTACAAATCAGTAAATTTTAATCTATAATCACATGTTATACAATTTAACACAAAAAAAATACATTTTATTCACAATCTTTATTGTAATAAACAAACTAATATTTTAATCTTAAAGAAACAAAGTCTTATTCTATAAAAAGAAATAATTTTCTACAAAATTCTAACAATTTTTCCTTTACCATGGGTTTGGTAAAAATGTCCGCCAAATTATTTTTGGTACCTATATATTTAATTTGGAAAACCTTGTCGTATATCAAATTCCTTAGAAAATGATAACGAACATCGATATGTTTTGTTCTATAATTTTCTACCGGTGACTTTGAAAAACTTATAGCAGCTTGATTATATCACAAAACATTACATTTTCACTTAATTCCAAATTTAAACTTTTATTATCAATTACATTCTTTAGCCAAATGAATTCCTTAGCTGCTTCTGTTAAACTAACATACTCAGCTTCCATGGTCGAGAGACTAACGGATTTTTGCTTGAAAGTTCGCCATGAAATTGGAGTTTCGTCTATAAAAGTTATGAACCCTCCCATCGACACTCGATCATCCCTATTTGTAGCAAAATCCGAGTCTGAATAACATCTTAGTTTTAATGATTTAACTTTTGAAAGTTCTAATTTATATTCTTGAGTGTATTTTAAATAACCTAATAATCTCAATAAGCAATTCCAATGTTTTATTCCCGGGTTTGCTTGGAATTGAGATAATACATTTACTGCATACATAATATCGGGTCTTGTATCTAACAATTTTATTATTTTTCATCATATTTAATGGTATAAACCCAACGGTTTTCTAAAATTTTTATATTATCCGGATGATCAACTAAATCCCAAACTTTACGTTCCTTCATTACGTTAATTTCTTTATCCATTGCATCATGCCATTTAGATGCGTCTCTGGATCGTATTGCCTATTTGTAACAGTTAGGAATAGTTACTTCAACCATAAGAGCTTCTTGTTGCTCTGAAAAATCTGAAAATCCCTGGGATTCGGTATTATCTTTTCTAAAATTAAATAAACTAGGATCATACTCAATATTATGCCCCTCTTACAGTATCTCTCTATTTCGTTAAAAGATTTCAATCGGGTTGCTTCCCCTTCTATACTATAATATACGTTAGATCCAGTTACTTTCCTACCTATATTTCGAATCCACTTAACCTCCGTACATGGGATCAAACTATGATTATCGGAAGATGCATCTGGGTTTTCAGATGTTGAGGTCATTTCCGTACTTATCTTTGAAACTAAACGACTCGTTAATGAATCTTATACTCTATCAAAATCATCCTCATAATAATCAGAAAGGTTTAAATTATATCCAAGGTTACTATTAACTTTTTGTCTAAAATTAATTCCCCTCTTATTTTCATCGAATCTTACATTGATGGTCTCGACTAATTTATTTTCATCTATCAACCATATCCTATAACCCTTAGTACGTTGTGCGTATCCCATCATAATTCCCATTTTCGCACGCATATCGAATTTTTTTTCTAATTTGTTTTGGCACACCAGCATATGCCAAACATCCAAAAGGTTTTAGATGCAATACCGATGGTTTTCTACCTGAATATTTTTCGAAAGGCGTTTTGTTACTGTCTTTGTGACAAATTCGATTCCACGCATAAGTGAAACTAAGTAATGCTTCTCCCCAAAACTTATGGGGAACTTCACTAGAATTAAGCAATGTTTTGATGCCATCTAGAGAGGTTAAATTGAATCTCTCCGCGACCCCATTCATTTCTGGCGTATATGAATTTGTTACCTCATGCTTTATACCCAGTTCTGTCAAGAAATTATCCATATCCTTATTACAAAATTCTAGTCCGCCACATATCAGTTCTAACTGCTATTACCTTTTTACTTAGAAAACGTTCTGCTCGTTTCTGAAATCTTATAAACGTATGAAATACGTCAGATTTATTTCGGATGGGAAATACAGTCACTTTTCTTGAATAATCGTCCATTATACTCAAGAAATATTTATTACCGCCTTGGCTTTCAGTTGGCATTGGACCACAGAGGTCCATATGCAACAATTCCAATGGACGTTTTGATCTTACGGTCCCCGTCTTTTTGAACGACACTCTCTTGGACTTTGCTAATTTACACGGTATACAATGAGTCTTACCATTATCAGTTAAGCGTGGGAGACCTTTTACACTATCAGTTTTACTAGTTTTTACCAAGTAATCGTTATTAACATGACAAAAGCGTTGATGCCATATTTCTATTGATCCGTTTTTTGTTTCAGGGGTTATATCACTAAAAAAACTAATTTCTTTACTCTTTGGTATAATATAATGATCCAGCTTAAAAAAATACAAATTTTCATGGCGTGTCGCCGAGAACAATTTTATCCAGTCTTTATTAAAAACATTAATTTTACCTTTAGTACCCACAAAATGCACACCTTTACTTTCTAATCTGGAACCGGATAACAAATTTCTCCTCAACTTAGGATTAAATAATACATCAGTCAAAGTTATTTCATGAAAACTCCCCTTATATTTTACCCGAAATCTAAGTGTACCTATTAATTCTACGGGATAACTTTTATCCTCCGTTGCTAACGACATTTTCATGTTAGTTATTGGTTTAAGATCTAAAAATAAACTCTTGTCATTACAAAAATGACTCGTGGCAGCAGTATCTATTACCCAAACACCTTTATCAAACTCTGTGTTAAAAGTTTCATTTACAGTTGAACGAGATTTTGGTAGAGACTTTTTCTCTTTACAGTTTACTTTAAGATGCCCGTACTTATTACATACATAACACGGACCTATAGTCTTAATAGATTGTTTAACATTTTTAATAGTTTTACAGTTAAATACCTTACCACTTTTCTTTTGGTAATCATTCTTGCCATTTGGATCTCCATGAGCTGCAGCCGTAGCACCAGGTAACGTCTTCGACTTCTTCGAAGTGAAACTGCTCAAGTAAGCATTATCCGCTTTCTCCAAATCTTGTTTCATCAACTGAAGACGATTGGCTTCTAATATCAGCTCTGCTTCAATTTTGACAGCTCTGAAGTCCTCTTCTTTCCATCTGTAGATTTGTTGCACGGTAGACTGGAATTCCTGAGGAAGCCACCTTATTAATTGAAAGCCTATGTACAGGTCGTCCAATTTATGACCCGCTTCTTGTAGTCTGGTTGCCGCTGTCTTTACACGAGATATGAAGATTCCAACATCTTCCCCTGGTTGGTATTTTGTTCCAAAAAATTGATCTAATAGTTGAATTACCCTTGCTCTTGTGACTGGTTCGAAGTGATCTTTTAATATCTTCCATGCCGCTACTCCGTCAGTTGTTTCCGTTATCAGATTTTTCAAATCTGAACTGATGTTAGTATAGATCAACGTATAACATCTATCCTTACGAAGTTGTAGATCTAATTTTTCCTTGTATGTTGCCTCTTCATCAGGTTGCCCTGGCTTGGTCTGTATTATAAACTGCCAGCAACCATAATGCATTAAGAGTACTTGCATATCATGCTTCCATGTGTTCCAGTTATTTGGAGTCAACACTGATATCTGGTTGTTAAACTCCATATCTGTTACTCGATTTAGCGTACTAGCAACAGAGTTCATAAAAAATAGTTCTAGACTGGAACAGTATATAAATAGACAAAGTTCATGGCCTGGTTCAACTGCTTAGCCTGCCTCGACACAGTACATGGACTGGGCCCATAACCAAATTTGTTACACTTATTGGTAAACTAATTTAAATTTTGCAAAGCTAGCAGTGAAATTTATGTGTCGAGGAGGCATGAAGACGAAAAACAGTTTCTTAAAATTGGCCTTTAATAATCAATCATAAAGTCACTGCGCTCGTTACTGGAGCGATAAAAAAATAAGTTCAAAAATCAACATTACCAGAGACATCCGATTCGAACCGTCTTCTAATATTGTAAAATGAATTTCTAATCTAAAATGGTGATGCAACCTGCAGTTGCATTGCCAACCAGCCGTTCTCTCCCTCTAAGAGTTAAACCACTCACACACTTCTTATATTTCTGTTTCTCCTTCCTTTTTGAAAAACTAACATGAGCCGAGTTTAAATACTCGCTCGATTTGCATGGCAGTTGCTGCCAACCACAAATCACGAAACTCAAAAAGATCGGGTTCGAATCGGTGTGCTTACTTTCATTGAGATCATGGAACGGGATTGGAAAAACAACACAAGGAGATCATAAAAATTTGGATCCGACTTTTTAAATATCTAACAGAAATAATAGGAAGAATAATGCTGGAGAGTATATAGATACTGCAAAATTCTAATGGAGATGTACTCCTGCAGAAAATTTAAATTTGAAAAATATATATTTTTGAGTGAGTAGGAAATTAGAGTAGAATATACATATTTTTTGGAGAGGATTTACTTATGATATAAAATTAGATTTTTTTATGTTTATTTTTGTTTAAAAAATATGGTTTGTTATTTTAAAGCATTTCTTTTGAAATTTTAGGAGGTAAATTATTAGCCTACAAATCAATAAACAAGTTAAAGACAACATTTTTCCCCCCAAAAAAGCGATTCAGTATATGAAACAAGTTATCCAATTTTAAAATGTAATCTGCAATCTTTTTATATAACTTCCTTCAATACTAGTCTAAAATGTTTATTGAAGATGTAAGAAATAAGAACATTTTTCTAGGAAAGTAGGTTGCAAAAGATTCTCTAATGATGTATTTCTAGAAATTTACATTAAACTATGTTTGAGAAATTTTTCCCCCCCAAAGTTATAATATGTACATTGTTTTCTTGAGTTGTACTTATAAAACATGTTTTTTACAAAAAGTTTTGTGTTCTTATACGAAATTAAAAAGATTAAATCCTTGTAAATGTATTTTTGGAATTTCATGAGATGAATTACTTGTCTTCAAATAAATAAATAAATTAAGGATATCAAATTTCTGAGACTTATTTCTTCCCTAAGTACAATGAAAAGTAACCAAGATTATATAGTGTCTAAAGTAACTATTTCAAGTTGAAATCATTGATACTCTTTTCTCAATTTCATTCAGTAAAAAAAAAAAAGAATGAAAAAAAAATATTTGGTTTATTAATAATTTGTGCAATTGGCTTAACACAAAATTGAGGTATTTAAAAGAAATCAAATCATCGATGTTTGATTAGAAAATTTGGCAATCTGTGATTTCAGTACCTGAAAATACTATATTAACTGATATAGAGCAGTGGTCTTCAAAATTTCAACTCACAAAACGCCTAGAACTTGAAGGTGCTTTCCTGGAACCATTAGAACTAGAAAGTGTTTTCGTTGAACCCCATTCCACATATACATACTTCGAAGAATGTATCTCAAAAATAATATTTAAAGTAAATCAACATGTTATAGGTACTTAATGCTAAGAGAATTAAAAAAAAGTCTAATCTAATTTTTTATTAATATAGTTTACTCATTGATAATATTAATTTGTGATTCAAGTATCACGTACCCATGCATTATATTTAGCAACTGGGATATATGCTAATGTTTTTTACACAAAATTTCGAAGTTTAGGTCTATTGAGATTAAAAACAATCGCATTAAATGTATGTGTTCCGAATTTCATTTGTTTTTGTAGCCACTTCTTACGTTGATAAATGTTTCACTTGAACATGTAAAAACTTGAACAATAAACATTAAAATGTTTATTGCTGTGTGAGAAATCCTGTGTATTTTGCAACCTAAAATTTAACAGCTGTTCTTAGATTTTAACATCAACTCTGTGGATAATTTGTTCCTTTTCCCTCATTATAGTGCCACGGTAGCCTAGTGGTCATGGCTGGCATGTCACGAGTTCAAGCCAAGTACCCACCGTGTAGGGGTACGATGCACATTAAATTTGCGAGTTTAAACGTCCTCCCATTGGTGTGGTAGTTAGGAGAGGAGATTTCCAGCTCAGGTGTCGTCCTTGACCATAGTTCAAAATTACGAGGACTGTCGCCAAAAGCCCTCATGTAGCTGAATGTTAATATTCGCTCACTCCACCATTACAGGTGTTTTCCACAAATGTAAAAAGGTGCATTTTTCATTAGAAAATATTTTGTTTTGCAAGACATTGTGCTGGTTAATGAGTTATAAAATTCTTGTGAACCCGAGATAGTAAACAGAATATTCACAATTTAGTAGGAAGTATATATAAATATGAAACACATTTTAGTATTCTTTTATTATAATAAAAGCTTTAAAAGTGTTGCAAAATAAAGTCATTATAATATATGAGTAAAATTTTTAGTTTTAATGAATAGGATGAGCTTTAGATACTGGTAACTGTACAAACTTCATAGAGAACATGAATCCATTTTGCATACATATTTGTTTCTTCTCGATTTTTTTTTTGGAACCCCAGGGTTCTGTGGAACACAGTTTGAAGACCACTGATATAGAGTAAAAAATATCGCTGAATGATTTCTAATACTTCTGTAGTGATTTTAATGTATTGTCTTTCAAACAAGGGTAAATATAATCTATATTTTTAATTCTTAATAACTTAGTTCACATTCAATTTTGTACTTATTTTTTAAAGTTATGGTAACCTGAAAAACTTTCATGAATAATTCATAAAAGTTATCGCAATGTATTAATTACAATTATTTGTGTAATGTAATCCATTCAAATGAAAAATTTCATGTACAATAGAAATTTTGTATTTCAAACAAAATTTCAACACTATATATACACATATGTAATTAACATCCACAATATTAGTACAATTAAAATGAATATTAATTAAAACAATTATACAAATGTAATGATGTCCATTGAATAGTCACTAACAAATATTCTTTAAAAGACTAAAATAATAAATACATCAGCTAGTATCTCAATCAAACAAAATTCTTATAAAACAGAAATAAAAATAAATTAAACGAGTACCCTGAAAAAAATAAGTCAAGAATGTATATAATCCATATTTTTGTTTGGTTTGAAATTTCCAAAGTAACATAACAATAAATATTTTTACATACAAATATTTAATGCACAAAAAAAATGACATTCAGTTATAATTACTAACCTTTCAATTTGGTATAAAGTTGTACAAGATAACAGTTTTCGGCTTCTATCATTAGTTTTCCAAACATACCTTTTATAAATTGTGACACTCATCTTGTAAATAGTATACATTTTCTCATTTCAAAGTTCTAAACCAGATATTTACATACATTTGAGTAGTATTACTTAGCTTTTAATATACGTATATATGTGAAATGCATTCATTACCTTGGAGTATTTTTCACTCCTTTCATTTAAATATTCCCTATATTCTTGAAAATGTAAGGCAGGTTTCTGAACTTCCAAGGTGTAAATATGAAATGGTGTAAACCAAAATGAAAGAGCAACACACATGTACACAAAAAGTAAAATAGTATCAATTACAGCACATGAAGGTATAGATAATTTTTTATCCAAATTTAACAATAACTAGAATCAAGATTTTGGTATAACAGAAATTCACTTTGAAGATCAAATGTTTGCACATTCAACATAATTAGGTTTGATGAAAAATTCATGGTTCTATAAAAAGATACAATTTATTAAATTACAGACACAATTCAGACTGTCTTAATCTGTACTATTGCTGTTTTAATCAGAAACACACGAGAGAACTAATGACCCTTTATAAAGACAGATAAATGCAAGGTTAATGTAAAATATTATTACACAGAAGATTAACTAATGTTCTCTCCTGAAAAGAGAAACATATATTAAGATTAGGTGATTCTATTTTTATATTACTCTAAAAATTAGAAATTATAAGTGATTGTCACCAAAAAAATACAAATGATAATGCAACAGTAATTTTTTTTACATCTGAAATGTGTGTTAGACTTCTCTTTAATAAGTTAGATTAATTTTTTTTTCTTTAATATCACAACACAAGTCAAATAATATTAAAAAGAGTAAACAATCAATGGTTGATGGAAACATTTGTTAACATTTTTGTTAACTAGTTTTATTCAAAATTATTTTTATTTACATGCATTCTTTTGAACCAGTTCTTGCTTTTATGGGATTTAGAAGTAAGTGTAAACCGCAACATTAATTAAACTTTTTAAGAGATAACTGACTCTACTTTAAATGTCATTACAGAGCTATGTTTGCATTTTGTGGTAGGCCTCATAATTTGACATATTTACCTAATTCAGAAATATGCTAAACTCAGACTTATTTAATACTGATCAAGTATTTTGAGTCCAAGAAAAGAACTTAGAATAACTATAGAAATTTTATTTAAAGTTCCTTCTTTAGAAAACCATACATAAAATATTGAAATTATAAGTGAATCCAAGTTTTAAAAAGAATTTTCTTTCTAGAAATAAAGATCAATACATTAAAATACAGATTGTGTATTTAAATTAGTTTTCATAAACTGAAATTTTACTATGAATAATTTAGTTTAAGACTGCTTTTAGTTATACCATTTGAAATTTCAAATGATACTTAAGCTTCTCTACCACGTCAAGATAGCAGCCACAGAGAAGTGAATACAGTTGGATCTCTCTACAAATGGGTATCTTTAGGATAGAGAACAAAATCAACTTCTGAAAAAATATATTATAGTTTTTGTTTGTAAATCACTTGCAATATTTAGAATTAAGCATGACTGAACTTTATTATGTAAACTATTTTAATGGGGAAGTGATAGCAAATAAGATAAGAGTTTATTCAGTTAAGAAATTTTTACTTTAAGTTGTTTCAATATTATTACTATTGAGACTTTAAATTTATGCATATAACCAGGTTATTTTTTACAGTTACCCATTTGCAAAAATTCAAATGTATTCTTTTTTTATTTAAATCAACTATTATAAATACATTGTTAATCTGCAGTTTTCACAACATGTGGATCTAAAACCTACAGTAAAAATGAACATATATATTGCACATTACATACTAGCCAGGAATTTAACTATATAGACTTAAAATTTTTTAAATGCCTTCTTGTGAATCAGGAACTCTATATTGGAATGACCTAAAACTGCCTATAATAAAAAGGAACATACATGTATTGCGCATACGCTTAAATCGTAAGGAATTATTAAACACACCTTCTAGTTAATCAGCATTGCACTATGATCTAAAAACACCTACAGTAGAAAATTTCATATATTGCACATGGATACCTGAAAATTCTAAAATTATTATTACATTAACACCTCTTTTAATTTCCAGTCATTTTATCTGAAATTAATAATGTTAAAACCATAAATTAATTTTTATACAGATTTTGCTGTCAAAACCAGACTCGTTGATACACTTTTACATTCTTCTTGGGTAGGTTTTCTCAAAATGTAGTTGAAGTTTTCTGAGAAGTCGTCTTTTTTGTTGAAACATATCTCTGTGTCTATCTTTTTATTTGGCGGCTCCATATTCAAAGATCTTGATACAATTTCTTGATAAGCTTCAGGGAATAAATGCGATGAATCGACATTATTTTTTAAAAGAGTTAAAATGTTATCATATTGTTCTGGGGATACTTTATTTAATAATTGCATGCCTCCTTTCAGGAATTCTTCCTTGGAAATTTTTGCCCGTGTAGATGTGGCCCTCAAATTATCCACATCATTTGAATCCAAAATACCATCAGACCTTATATTGTATTCTTCTTTAATACACTGGCCTCAAAAGTTAAGGTACAACCGGGTTTTTGTGTCTAATTTGCAAATGAATGAATGTAGAAACAAAAAATTTGGAGGATATGTGCATTAAATAGTTTTTATTGAATGCGTCATAGAAATTTTTATATAAGTGTATTGCAAAAACGATTTATAACAAAAAACGCAATCTCTGCGGAAAAGTCCATTCTTGGAGAAAACAGCACATCACAGTGTTATGTGGTAAAATGGCATAAAAACAATACAAAAATGGGTTCTAATAAGGCATGTGTCCACCCCTAACTTGAATGCATTGGCGGCATCGATTTCCCATGCTGTTTATTAAGTTGTCGGACACCGGAATAGGAAGCGAAGACCAGACACACAGTAAGCCGTGTTTTAGCTCATGTAACGAACTTGGAGGAGGATTTAAAAAGCAGCAACCTCTCTGCCAAGATAGTCCCAAAGATGTTCTATCAGATTCAGGTCTGGAGATCGAGCTGGCCATTCCATTCGTTCCAAACCGTGATCCTCCAGATACTCCTCAACAATCCGAGCTCGGTGAGGTCGTGCATTATCATCCATCAGAATGAAGTCATTACCAATAGCAGCAGCATATGAGCGTACATATGGATCAAGGATCTCATCCCGATATCTAAGACCAGTTACGGTTCCTCCATGGAACACATGCAGGTCAGTGTGGCAACCGAGCGAGATCCCTGCCCAAACCAGGATTCCACCACCTCTATAACTGTGTCTTTCAACAGTGTTGGATTGATGGTATCTAGTGCGCTGTTCCCTCCAGATCAGTAGACGCCCTGAATCACTCTCCATTGTAAATCTGGACTCGTCTGTGAACAGCACAGAAGCCCATTGTTGCTGCGTCCAAGAAACATGTTCTCTTGCCCAGCATAAGCGGTTCCTTCGCTGTCGTCCGTTGAGGGGAACGCACACAACTGGTCTTCTTGCATACAGACCTGCATTGTGAAGACGATTTCGCACCGTAGTAGCGGAGATTCTTCTTCCTGATGCTTGAAAGTGGTCTGCAACGAGCTGCGGCCCAGTAGTGGTTCTTCTCCTTCGTGCCGAAAGAGCTAGAAAACGGTCTTCTGCAGGTGTTGTAGCTCGTGGTCGGCCTGGAACAGGTCTTCTGGACACAGAATCTTCGGATTGGTATTGATTCCAAAGTCGCTGAACAACACTACGAGACACATTGAGACGTCTAGCAGCATCAGCCTGCGACAATCCCATTTCCATCCATCCAACTGCCCGCTACCTTAACGAATTGGGTAAACGACGTCTCTGAGACATTTTATAAACTCTATTGACTATTGTCACCGAAACTGCCAACAACTGTTGAAAATCAACACAACTTACACACAAAAAGTACGAAAGCTTGATATTTTGCATATTTTTCTCTCACTCATAAATATACGTTCTTTTCTATAAAATAAAAGTAGTAGCAATCGTTTTTGCATTAATGTTTTTAAAGTTCGTTATTATCATTCATGTAAACTATGCATTTTATTGTTACTGCTATTTTTTTTATGGTGAGCTTCGAAAAACATGTTGTACCTTAACTTTTTGAGGCCAGTGTATTTTTTTATATCTTGCCGTGTTATTAAATGAATTCTTTCTAGTTTCTGATTAATAGAATTTCTAATATCATCCAAGATAGCTTCGACAGGGATTTTATTTTCTAGTTTTTTCGCTATATCTTCTTTTTCTTCTCTAGTTATTTTCATCCGTCCCAAATCTATCCTATGTCCTACATGGGTTTTTGTGAATTCCACAGTCACTTTGCTTTCAATGTCTTCATATACTTTCATCTTTGAAGGGCAGTTTCCATTAATCTTGTTGCTACCAGCTATTTTCATATTTCTCTTCATATCACCCCTTGCATTATAAAAACCATTGCAATGACAGTAAAAGTAGGTTATTTTTCCACCAGTTTTCCCTGATTTACTTCCAGTATTCTTCACATACAAGGAACTAGTTTGCTTCTCAATGCTTTCTTTCTACAACTTGAAATCTTGAAAAGTGTCAAATGTACGAGTATCCTTTTCTGTTGTAATATTATGTACCAAATCAATGTGATCCTCCAAGGCCTTTTTAGAAATGAGTTCTACATTGCAAAGAATACATCTTACTTACCTGTTTAATTGTACTTACCTTGTTATGAATCAATTTTGCATGTCGATTTAAGTTCGAAACTGTAGAGAAGGTCTTATCACATTCAACACATTTAAAGCTATCCATTACTAAATTTTACAAGTAATATATATTTTTAAAAAAATAAAGAACAATAGATAATGAAAACACACAAATTTATGTAGTAAGTATTCTCGATACCCATAAAGAATTCCTTCAACTATTCTTTGATACTGAAAAAAAGATAAAATAGAATTACTATTAGAATGGATTAAATTTTCTTGATTAAAAATTACTGCATGTTTGAAACTAAAATCTATCTGAATTCATCCATACCCCTAAACAAAACGTGGTTTTTATTTTACAAGAAAATTATTCATTATTCTGCAATAAGCAATTAATTTTTTAAACAATGTTGATGTAAAAATAATAATCGTTAAATAATGAAAAACAAATTACTTACCGCTAACCAAAGAAAATTTGCTTTTCAAATAAAAAACGGACACACTACTGACCTGAAATACAAAATTATTATTACTATGGATTGTATCTCCTTGATAGTAGATTGCTACATGTTTGACACTAAATTCAATTAGTTCCTGTTGAAATACATATTGAATTGCTTTCGATTTGCAGAAGAAAATAAATCAATCTGAATTCATCCATAAGTTCTAAGAAAATACGCGGGGTTTTTTTATTTAAATTATTTATTAATATTTTGTAAAAATCAATATGAAATTAGTTTTTAAAACAATGTTGATGTTCATTAATAATCGTTAAATAATGAAAAATTACGTACAGCTAAATACAAAGGAAATATCCTTTTTAAAAAATAATATGACACGGACACACTCGCTATGCTAAACTCGAAAACAATTTACAAAATTTTTCCCTTTTGGTAACGAAGGAAATTTTCCCTTTCCCTCACGATGCCAGCGTCCCCTGCTGATTTAGGTTATTTTTAACATTAAGATCTTCCTTTCCCTATGAGCTTCGGACCATTTTGTGTTTGAAAACGACTGTTTCCAGACAATTGTGATAATGACTATTTTGTAGTGAAGTACAAATTCAAAAAATACATTATTTTTCTACCACGACAAAAATTAAACAGTATGGTCCTGATATATTACTGAAAAACTACAATTATTTTAATTATATAACAGCATTTTTAAAAGATTTAAAAGTAGATTTAAGGATTTAAGGAAAATCATTAATATACTCGTACTCATAGAAAATTCCTGACACTTAAAATCAGCAATAATGTCGGCACTTGTTGGTATATTAGCATGTAATTACGCAGAGCTACTTGACCAATTTATTGATATGAAAAACAATATCCATCAAGAAGCTATTTTTAAAGAAATGAGAAATAAACAGACGCGCGTGGAGAAATGTCTTCTTTCAAACAATCATTATTACTGCAATATATCCAAGGAATTAAAATTCCTTATTAGAAGAATACTTGTGGAAAATTTTGTAATAATTGGATTAAAAATTTCAAAGCATGGAGCACTTTTAATTTTGGTTTTGAGGCAGATTTTTTGATTTAAAGAAGTTTTTTTTTAAATTTAAGCATAATTTAGGTTTTTTAATTCCTAATAAAATCACAAATTTAATATAGAATAACTTTAAAACAATAAATAAAGAATAAGCCTAATTTATGCTGTAATTTTTATTGTTACATGGTAACATTGAGGCTTGGTATAAAGAATGGTTAAATTGATTTGAGAAATCGTTTATTATACCCAGAAAGTTTGGCTGAATCAACTTCGTTATTATTGTGTGCATTGACCCTACTATACATTTCATTAATCACTATAAACTGTCAGAAAATATTTCAGAATATTACAAACTCTAAAAAGTTTTATTATCATATTAACATAAAACATTTTGCAATCTTTCACAAAAAATCAATGCACTGCCATTATAGGAAGCATCTATATTGGAATTATTATTATTATTATTATTTTAGTACATGCATTATTTTGAGAAATGCATTGTTTTCATCTTTTAATAATATTTATTTTTCATTTATACATTTGGTATGCTTTTGATTTGAGATATTACGTACTCATATTATGGTATATTCAACTACATCTGTCACAACTAATTCTATCTTCCTTTTGGAGAAAATTACTTTCATTAGCAGATGCAACTATGCGCACTTTCATCAGAGTTTGTGAATTTGCCTACTGTACTCTGTCGTATGTAGAATCTGATGGTAAATGCTGATATACAAACAGAATTGTTTTCAATAATTTGATGCAAGAATGAATAGTTATGGAACTATTTGATACTAAAGTTTCATTTCTGGCCATTACTGTTTTGTTCATACCAGAATGATTCCCTTTCTATGAATAGGGTGGGTGTTTTTTTTGGTTGATAGACGAACAAAACATTAGAATGGTATAAATTTCAGTTTTCTTTCTTTTGGTGCCTGGTTCATTGTCTTTTATAGCATTTGTACAAAAAATTTGTAGTTTCGTGCTATTTCTGTCAATCAAGTTTCCTTGTTTATATTTACCAAATCACTTTCATTCCAATATGACTCAATAACTCTTCTATTTCAATTTTGACATCAGATACATGTTATTTTCTGTTAAAAATTGAAAGGATTTTGGTTGCAATATCTTTGCATGGGAATAAAGGTCATTTGGTATGCACTAATTCATGGTCCCCACATTATCAGGGCGGTATACACCTCCATGGGTTCAAAGTATTACTTAATTACTTCATATAAGAAATTTTGAACTGCGGTTTCAAATTATTAAATGGTTCTAAACTACGAGGCCATCACCAATAGCCCTTTGTGCAAATTTATAATTCGACGAAAATATAACTCTCAGTCTCTACTTTTTTCTTGAATAATATTATTAACAATTTGAAGTCTTGTTTCTGGTTTATAATATGTTATTTGATATTTAATGTTTGAAAATGTTGTCTCTGTATGTTGTTTCAAGAGGAAGACGACGACGGAAGATGGTATATATATATCTCCTCCTAACTGCCATACTACAACAAATTTACTAAAGGGAGATAATAGTTTAATTTAAACGTTTATCGTTTAAATTAATAGTTTAATTAAATTGTTTGCTTGTCGCCCAGACAGTATGATGGTTATGACCATCTGCTGGTAACCGAGTGGGTTCGGGTTCGAATCCCGGTAACTTCCTCGAGAAAGATTTAGGTCTTTCACCTGTAATGGATTCCCGTTTCGAAAGGAAAACAGCTCACCCCTCCTTGTTATATGCTGGGATTATCATCTGTAATAAATGTGTATATTCTTCTGTTGTATTGTATGCTTTCTGTTCTTCACTTGTATTTCATATGTTCCCAGGATAGAAAACATACAACAACAACAATCGTTTGCTTTTGGTTTTAGAATCAAAATTTTAGGAAAATTTCTAAAAAAGTCTATAGTAGTAGTTTTTTTCATTTTTCAAAAACTACCTCAAAAAATACACATTCGTTTTCTATATGCTTTCTCAAATTTTATTATTAAAACTTAAGTGGTAAATATATATATATATATATATATATTACTTTTTTAATTATTTATAATATTTAAAATTTAATTGGACAAAAACAAAAATGGCTGAAAATTAAATAGCATCCTTTGAGAAAAAATGAAATTTGAATCCTTTGAAATTCGGCATCTTCACATTAATTTTATCTTTGTGTTTCCTCATATTCTCCACTAAAATTCATAAAAAGATTACTGAGTATGGCAGGCAAAGGTTTTAATTCGATCGACCAATCTTGGGCATGCTGACTTGTCCACAAAGTGTAAATAAGATTTCTACTTTTGGAAGTGGTTACATGACATGTCATTTTTGACCAGGGTAATGCCAAGATCTTCAGCATCTGATCAGTAGTCACGTTCACATTCATTTGAATGATAACCAGTTAGAAGAAAAATTGCTATAAAACACGCATTTCGTTAGCAGTGGTCAAGAAATCATGTTCGTTTTTTACATCTGTTGCATATCGCTCACACAGTTTCTTTAATAATGAGATCGTACACATCACTCGAATAAATCTGCTGAAAATGCTCTGATGGAGTTTTTCTTTAAATGCAGTTTCCATTTGCTTGAGGAAGTCATTTGCAGTCGATTCAAATTATGATTCCCATTTGGTATGTTGCAGTGATTTCTTCTTTACCCAAGATGACTGGCGTCTTTTTTCTGCTCTTTGTTGTCGAAACACTAGAGCTAACTTTTTTTCAAAGGTTTTTGGCGCGCATAATCAATGTCGTAGCGGCCGTTGGGAGAGGGCAATAGCCCCGGGCGGCGGCAAGCACCGCGATATTTAAATTCAAAGAGTATTTCTAATTCCAAATCGCACCCACGCTGACACAAGCCAAGCGGAACCACACTAATAGTTCAGTCATATTAGTCAAAAATAAGGGTTAACTAAGGAATGAGAGATAATAAGCTGAAAACTTTTATAGACCGTTATTTTGACACTTTAAATGTTGTCTCAAAAAAGTCTCATAAAATCTCCTGTCCGCGTCTTAAGATATTTAAGGTCAAAAGTAAAAAAATCGGTTTTTTGCAAATATCTGGTTTTTAATGGCTTAATGCTATTTAAATCTTTATATTTAAAAATCTCCTGTGCGTGTGTATGTGACTAAACTCCTCCTAAACGGGTGGACCGATTTCGATGAAATTTTTTGTGTCTGTTCTAGTGGATCCGAGAATGGTTTAGATTCACAATTCGGTCTGATATCGCAATTAGTTAAAAAGATATTAATTACACGTGCGTTGATCAACAATTATCCTAACCTACAAATCTATTTGTGTAGCTAATTGATTACACACATTATTAAAAAATGTTTATACAAAATTATTTCTTATCAGAAATCTATACTAATAACAGAAACAGTTTTTGTTTCCCTTCTAAGCAACTCAGAAGTATAAATTTTGGCACAAAATTATTTTATGTCCTAATGATGTGCAGAACAAAGAATTTTTTTTCAAAATTCGCTTTAGATTTTTTTTTAAGATTAAATTTTTAAGTTATTTTTCCCTTTTTTTTCAAGAAATGAAATTTGTTGAAAAAAGTGGGTTTTAATTAAGATTAATAAAAAAATATTAATTTGTTAATTTAGAAGCAGTCATTTTTATTTTTCTTATATTTTATTTGATTATTTCAAACAATTTCTGGATATTAATTTGATGTTTTCGTTTCTTTTTCAGCTTAAAAAAGATCATTATTATTTGGTTTAACGTTGCTTATATTTTATTTTATTATTTCAAACTATTTCTGGATATTATCGTTTGATCCAATTGTGGTAACCGTATATGTAATGACCTTGGATATCGTAATAACTTTTCAATACAAATTTTCATCAAAACGGTTCAGATTGTTAAAGCTTATTCATAGAAATTTGGCATTTTTGAATTTAAGATGTGGGTACAGGACAACATGCCTATCGGGTCCGCTAGTTTAATATAAATATTGTAGAGAATAAAATTTTCTTAAAATTTTGTTTCAAACATTTTTTATACATCAAACCATTATAGAGGGCGTTAAACACTCAGCGCTTAGCTATCTACGGCAAAATGCAAGGTCAATCATTAGTCACGTGGTATAATAAGCCGTATAAAGTCCAAAAAATATACATAGTTAAAAACATTCGGCATTTTTTATTAATTATTATGTTACGTTTAGTAATAGTTTTAATTAAACAAGTATATTTTTAATAACCCTCATCTGTTCGTGTAGTTAAATAATAGTTAACTCAAATTATAGACTTTAATTATATTTTAATACATACTAATTATACATTTTAAGTCGAAAAAAATGAAGTACAATTACTTTAAAATGAATTAACCTTCCAATTTGTTGATTTCGGTACAGATTATACCTGGACCTGCGGACTCCTATTATATGAACGTTCTATTTATAACTAGTTGAAATACAAATGTTAAGCTGTATAGTAAAAACCGATTTTCTTTTCAACAAACCTGTTTCAACTAGCCACGCTTATTCGTTAGTTTTAAATTGTATTTTGACAACCACGGACGTAAAATTTTGAGAATTATGTCCGATTTGTGTTTTATACGTATTGCATCATTATCACAAAGTGATCCTGTTAATGTAGTGCGCGGATTAAAACCTTTGATAGCAGCCAGTATCGAACGAAATGACAGCCACATTGATTTTTTAAATTCCTCAACCCCCGAGAATGTACATACCGAGTGCCGAAAAATGTACATTAGTAGAAATTCGATTTTAAAATAGAAATGACACATTGAAAACAACGAACATTTAGCAACACTTTGTGTACCTCGTAAAAGAAGTGAAGCGTTTGATTTAAAAAAAACTCTGTTTATTTTGTGGTCAAGCAGCTGATGAAGTAGAAGAGACTAAAAAAAGAGAGAGAGAGAGAAGTACAAGTACAAGCAAGATCAGTAAAATAAGTACTCTTGAATTTAAAGTCAATGTCTTAAAAAAAGCAGAACGTAGTGATTCAATAGGAGAATTAGTGAAAGATCGTGTATACTTTGTGAGTATGATTTGATTGCTTCTGAAGCAAAATATCATACTCTCTACTACTCTAATTTCTTAAATCGACTTCGATCTACTGAAAAGTAGCTTCGCCAAGATAATCAAGTCTCAGAAGCTATGGCAGAGATTTTTAATTACATCGAAAATCACGATGATTCGCAATTTACATAGAGCTCAGAGGTGTCCCGACGGAGTATGAACCAGATGAAAATACTATAATTACGTGACTTCAACAAAAGTATTTGACAGATGTAATAACTACGACAAAAGTAAAACCTTTTACAATCATATTTTTCGGGATATACAAGCTTGGTAAGATCATAAAAAAGGGATCCCGAAGAAGAACGGTTACGAATTGTACAAACTGCAGCAGCTATTATTCGTGAAAATAATCGGTCACTGTCGTTGAAACCAAGTCTTATGCACCTCCAAGTAAAATGTTAATCAAGGAAAATCAAGAAATACCAAAAAGTCTATTGCATTTCTTACAGGAAATCATAATTAAAAACAGAAAAGGAAAGATAGCTCATTCAAAAACAAAACGCACGTCAATAAATCATGCAATAATGGCTGCATTACGAGAACGATCATTTTCATCACAACTACTATTAAGTCTTTCTGTATTTCCTCATAGAAGATATGGATCTGAAAGACTAATAGATGTGATATATAGCTTGAGATTTGCAGCTTCGTATGTTAAGACTGTACGGTAAGAAATTTCAACAGCTTACCATCCGCAGCCTCGTCTTTTATCATCGGAATCAGGCACACTAGTACAATATGTTCGAGACACAATGTCAGTATAAATACCCATACTCTTGATGGTAATAATGCTCTCCATGTTATGGGGATGATTAAAATTGTTATTCAAAAGATATATATTGACCATGTACAAAAATGAACAACCAAACCAAGTGCAAAAGAGTTAGCAGCAATATCACATATGTCTATTCTAGCATATGAAAAACCAATTGTACCTGGATACAGCAAAATTCAAATAAAAAATCTACATGATGATTACGCATTGACAGAAAAGAATTTTAACGGAGTTGATTTTTTGTGATTATACGGAAATTGGAAGAATACTTCATCGCGTTGTCTGGGTGGAATGGATGCTTTTACCCGAGGTCGAATCATTGGGAGAAGTTGAAGGAAGGCCGCAGTGTGACAAGTGTGGCTGCAGAGTTCGGAATTGCTCACAGCATCGTTTCACGGCTTTGGAGACAATTTCAAACTACAGGAACAGCTATCCGGGGGTTCAGTAGTGATCGTTCACGAGGAACCACACCCGCGGATGACCGGTACATTGTCTTACAGGCCAGAAGAAACAGACGGCAGAAAGCGGGAGAAATCGCTAGACACACGACACAGGCGACTGGACGACCGATATCGCGTTTTACCGTGGCCAGAAGACTGCACGGTGGTGGTCTGTTTGCACGACGTCCTGTACGGTGTGTACCTTTAACGCCTGCCCATCGGAGAAGGCGTTCTCTGTGGTGCCGGGAACACCGGAATTGGAGAGACAATGAATGGTGACGAGTACTCTTTACAGATGAGAGCAGATTCAGTTTAGTAGCGATTCTCATCGCATACTCATCTGGAGAGAGTGGGGAAGCCGCAATCATCCCTCGAACATCATTGAAAGGGACAGGTATGGAGGTCGCGGTGTTATCGTTTGGGGAGGCATCATGCTTGGTAGTCGTACAGACCTTCACATCTTCGACGCAGGTTCAGTCAATGGGACCCGTTATTGTAACGAGATTCTTCTTCCATATGTGCGTCTTTTTAGAGGCGCTATGGGTCTGCAGTCCCTTTTCATGGACGACAATGCACCATGTCATCGCACAGTAGCTGCCGAACACCTCTTAGAGAGTGAGGATATTGAGCGTATGGATTGGCCGGTACGATCTCCGGATCTCAATCCCATCGAGCATGTATGGGATTTTCTAGGCAGACGCTTGGCAACTCGTACCTTACCACCAGTATCGATTCGGGAGCTTCGATTGGCGCTGCAAGACGAATGGGCAGCAATGCCTCAACAACTCATTGACACCCTCATTCTCAGCATGGGCAGACGCTGTGAAACCTGCCTAGCAGTGAGGGGAGATCATATCCCCTACTAAAGACCGGATGTTTCTTGCTGGACACCCATCACAGGGATGTTTCAGCCTTCAGTCGCATTGCGCTCCATGCTACTTTTTCAATCAAGCTTCTTTTTATCCCTCTGATTTCTCTTTTACTAAGTGTTGCTTACATTACACATGTCCTTACGTATTGGGAATCTTACGGTATTAAATGTGTTGATTTGGAAAGCTTTTGTACAAAGTTATATTGAAAAAACCGTCTCGTCCTTAATTTTTGCACAACAGTGTATTTAAGGATTATAGACTTTATACGGCGTATTATATTATGTGGCTAACGTTTGACCTTGCATTATGCTGTAGATAGCTAAGCGCTGCGTGTTCAACCTCCTCCATCTAAAAAGTGGTTTGATGCATTTACAGATGGAAATAACCTCACCTGAAATACTAAACATATTATTTTATTCTCGGTTTTATGTCTGTCTTGTTTAATACTAACTTAAACATCAAAAATTGGAGCCAAGTGATGGTTTCTTTTAAACAGAAAATTGTTTATTCGTATATTAGTTTATACTTTCTTGTCAAACAATGCAGGGCATATATGTGCATCGACGTTATAATTTTAATAAATTGATTCGGAACTAAGCATTTTGAAAAAGCTTAAAACTTGATTTGTCGAATCGGGCACTTATTGCGCCAAGTGTTTTCTCGCCAAATCGATAAAAACGCCAAATCCGGCAACTCTTCCGAATTCGTTCTCGAGTGGAAAAGTCGCATTTTTGGCGAAATTGTGCGCATGCGCAGTAGATTTCTTTAATTTTAACAGTTTTAACGATATAGCGGCAAGTTAGCGCATTCGTTATTCGTTTTTTTTTTTATTTTAACAGTTTAATTCTTCAACGGTCTTTCTCGCGCATGAGCAGAAAGTTTTTTTCTTTAAAAAATCCGTTACACTATTTCTTTTGCTCCGGTTGGGTCAGGCTGTTCGGCTTCGTTTTGGGAATTACTTTTTGCAAGTAATATTTTTATTTCTTTCTCCACATTAATTTCAAAAGATTGCCATGATGTCCAGCGATGCTGTTAGGATTAATTTTAATGAATGCATGAAAAATTTTGATTACAATTGTTAACCCTCTAACCGGATAGCACGGAAAATTCCGTCAGTGTAAAGATGCTTCGAAAATGGACTGCACTGATTTTTCTGCCTTCAAGTAACGTTTTCAAAAGCGGATTAGCCGCACTTTTCTGAAATCCTTTCCTCCTTTTAAGGTTTAACATCTTGAAAGATAATGAGGGACGGAGAAAGCAACACAGCAGGAGTTTTATGGCTCGCAGGGAACCCCATGTTTTGACCCTGGGGCAATCGTAAAAATCGAGGGGAAATTTCTTTAGACCCCAGGAAGTGTTAATTTGTTACCTCGTTTTTTTAAAGTTTTGTGAAGTCCCAACGCATAAGTAAAATATGTTACAATTCCCTTTTGGTTTCATATTAATTTGAAACTGTAACAAGTTGGGGCGTGTCAGTGCAATCTGCTATTTTATATAGTTAGACAAATTATCTTTTTTTAAGTATATACTTTTGCTTCGTTTTTCTTATTTTAATCAAAGCTTTCAGTTTTTGAAACATGATTATTTTATTATAAGATACCGAAAAAATTAATAAAACACCAAACTCTTTAAAATTTGGAACTTTTTCAATTTTCCAACCACTAAAAATGAATAAATTTAAACTGCATCAAATCATTTGAAACATTTTCTTACACTTTGATAAAAATAATAACGAAAAAAAAACTGATTAAGATTTATTAGTTTTATTTTGTTTAGATTTCAAAGCCTAAGTGTTCAGGGAAGTTTAAGTACAGTGCCTGGTTATATATTGTTAAAATACACCGAATTATATTTGAATTTTAAGTGCTTGAACTTCAGTTTACATCAAAGACAACATGAATGAAGATTTTCACACATTTTTTTTATAACTTGAATGTTTGAATAAATGGTAATCAAAAATATACGGAAACATTTACAGTAGACATTTATGCATATAAATAAACATAAAAATCAATTTTAAATTCGAGCTATTAAAAAACATTCGAATTATATATTGTTCAAAAATATCTATTTATACAAAATACCTCAACATTTATCTTTTTTAAAGGCTAACTCTGAATAAGTAATTAAAATCTGGATATTTTTTTGAAAACTCGACCGTATAAAGCTAGAAATTTTATGTTAGAAATTCTATTTGAAATTTCGAAAAAAAAATGCATCGCGCAGTTAAAAATTATTTACCATAAGTTTTAGCAATTGTTTGAGTATAATAAAAATTTCAAATTTTATTATATAGCTTCTTTGGTATCTTTTAATATATTTCGGCCGCGGTAGCCGAATGGTATAGGTATCGGAACGTGGCTTGCTTTGTCACGAGTTCGAGCCCAGTACCACTTAAGACCCGCCGTGTAGGGCAGCGATGCACGTTAAATCTGTCGAGAGCTGAAACGTCCTCCCGTTGGTGTGGTGTGGTAGTTAGGAGAGGGGGTGCCAGCTCAGGTGTCGTCCACGTCACTTGACCATGGTTCAAAATTACGTGGTCCGTCGCCAAAAACCCTCGTGTAGCTGAACAGTGCGACGTTAATATTCAATCATTCATTTAATATATTTCGCGCGAAGATTTCATACAATTCAGTTGAAAACCGCATGCTAAGAGCAAAAAATATACTAAAAATATTGATGAATATACAATTACAATATAAATTCTTACATAGAGAAGTAAAACTGAGAAGCTAAAGCGTAGGAATAAAAAAATTTGAGTATTTCTGAAGTAGTTTTCGAAATATTTATTTTAAAATTTAGAAAATTTGTGTGCGTTGTGTTATACTTAATATTAATTAAATGGTTAAAATAATGTGTTAATATTAGTCATGTAATCGTTTGATGACACATTCATATACTAATAAAAATTATCATGGTCATTGATGCGAATGTCAAGAATTTTATGTAATTTTAAATTCAGACATTAAGATATTGATGTAGAAAATATAAAACGACCATCTAAAATACATGAAAAATGCAGTCTGCTATAAAATGATCTTGACAAACAAAATCCGGCATTTTCACTTACTATGGCAGAGCCGGCTTAGTCAGGGGCGATCTGGAAAAACAGAGAGGGAACCGCGGTTTTGATGGATGCCGCTCTAGCTTTTAAATCTCTCATGGGAAAAAATATATAAATTACAAATGCAAAAACTAAGTCTTGTAATTTTCCATACATTTTTATAACAACGCATTGTGGAATTGGCTCCCAATACTTTGGTGTGTTTGACAATATCTAAGGTAACCAACGATACCTTAGATAGATTTGCACTACTTTTTCGTAACCGTATTCCTTTTAAAATTAATTCGTGCAGCCAAAATACACTTTTTGCACTCTTAAAAATTTATGTAAACTATAACAGTTAATTTTAATTTATGCAACTTGTGAAATGTTCATAATTAACCATTTCCGTCTAAACAGTTTACATAAAAAAAAAGTTTAGACACCGTCATTTATTATGGAATTATATAAGATTCTAACATTAAGTTTTATTTTTCACTGAATAGGGTCGAGTGGGCATAGGGTATCGTGCTTCCACACCACAGGTCTTGGGTTCTATTAACGGGCTGGGCAATGTCGACTCTGCCTTTCATCCCCGCTACATTGGGTCGATAAATGAGTACCAAGCTTGCTTCGGGTCTTAAACACTGAAGGTCTCTCTTCAGACAGACCACCAAATCGGGACATCTGTTCATGCACCTCAGCGTCCAATGGTCACGTGTATTATGATGGGCACAGTAGTTCCTGGCCCTCATGGATTGTTGTGCTTCTGAGTTTGAGTCTTAAGTTTGAGGATTACCTCACTTTGGGGATACCCCTTAGATAAACATGTATTTCCACTCATTTGCAATTAAATATTTTTCTTTCAATTACGTTTATTTTAGAAGGAAGTTTGATTTTTCAAATGTATTTTCTAAATAACATGTATATTTGTGTATTATATTAAACATTTTATCAATCCAAAATTACATGTTTTTAGCTCCTCTAAAAGCTTTTAGGATTTTACATCTGATCTTACAATTCATATACGTTTTATAGTAGTGTATTTAAAAATGATAAAGACATTTTTACGACTGTGTGAGATTTTATGCCTCGTTTATAAATATAAAAAATTGCATTCAGCTACAGTTTTTAAAATGTACTGAAGTAAGTGGAGGAATATTATATTTACATATTATGAATATTTTTGACTGCAGTAAGATATATTTAAATTTCAGTTTCTTTACAATTTGAATAGAAGTTGTAAGCCATTTTGCGAATAGTTTGATGTTGAGTATAAACCCATAGGCTGTTTAATATTGTAAAGTGTTTTACTTTGATACCAGCACACACTAAAATAAGACTCAATTGCAGTTATATGATCAGCTTCAGTCATATTTAAATTTTCAAAAATAGTCTACACGTACGAAAACATTCTTTCACAACCGCACACCATATCTCATACTATATCTTTACTAAAGCAGGAAATATTTCTGTATACTGAAAAATTTAATACAGGATACATTTTCAAGTGTTAAATTTGCTTTTTAAATTTGGTATGAATACATTGGGGAACTGTCGGTTGACTTCACTGAACAAAACTGTTTTAAGTGTACTGTTTTGAAAGACAAAATTAATTAGGGAGAACTTTTCTCATAATAGAATTTGTAATGACTGAATTGTGTGAAAATGTAGTTATCGATGTGTGACATTTTTCCTTGTAATAAAAGAAACAGAAAGATGAGAAATTAAACTTGAGTAGAATATGGTTAGAAGTACTGTCATGCGCATTTGAAGAAGTATATCCCCCATTTAAATTAAAAATTATTGAATGAATGTGTGTTATGTCCATCACAAATGCCGATGTAGAAAAGCAATTTTTATTTAATACAAGAAGTTCGGAAAAGAGAACACTAGGAAGGAAAATTTAAATTTTTTTTCCGAAAATATTCAGTTAACATAAAAATATCTTTTATATGATTTTAATTAAAATAAATTAAAATTATTGAAATCCTTTTTTATGCTATTTTAAATTAAAAATATAACTGAATAGAGAAAGATCGGTTTTATTTCATAAATATAATCATCGTATGTAATATTTATTGTGTTATTGTTTAAAAATGAGATAGGGCCTTTGCTCTTTTTTTACCTCATTACTTTTTTAAAAACAGGAAAGTGAGCGCGTTTTCTTACTCTCATATTCAAAAATGAATACAGGATGCTTTTTCTGGTTCAAATCGCAATACCAAAAAAAAAAAAATATATATTTTTTTAATTTTTAAAAAATGACAGAAATATAAATTCTCTTTGAAGAAAATATAATTATTTTTCAACTTCTAACATACTATTTATTTCATTTTTTCCTCTTTTTTTTTACCTTTCATTTCGTTTTTAATTTTACTGTGACTGAACATATAGGAGAAAGAAACACCGAATTCCAGTACGCTTTCAAAGAAGATTGCCCAAGGCAACTTAACAGCTAGCTGTAAACGATTGATCTCTTGGTTCTTACTTTACAAAGGGACCGAACTGGGTCGTAAAATTGTCCCCGTTCGACCTCCCAAGTTCTAAAAGGGGGAAAGGAAAGAAGTCTGTTGCATTTTTGAAGGGAATCGCAAAATAAGAGTTAAACGCTTTCGGAATAACTTTTCAGGAGGAAGGTATCCAGTTAAAGGGTTAAAGGTTTTTGCCATGTTGCCTGTGCTTGGAAAGAAAGCTGTTTTAGAATGGTGCATGAAAGAAGGTTTGATTGGATCATCGTAGGTATGTCCAAAATGTGGAAAAAGAATGGAATTGAGAGAAAGAACGGGTAAGAAAGTGAATGATGATTTTTGAATGGTGCTGCAAATTTCAGTCCAGTGTGAAAGAGTATACCCATCATGTGTTTAGGAGTGTAAAGAAAGGGCTTTGGTTTGAATTGAGTAATATGGATTCATGCACCGTTTGGTTAGTGATTCAAAAATAAAAATGTTTTGGAAGGTGCTCTCAGAAGTATGCAGTAGCACACTGGTATAATTTCAGTAGGCAACTCATCGTCATTATAAATGTCGGGAAAAGCAGATTATTTCCATTTTTTAAATGCCAGATTTTTGCAGCGATTTTCAATTTCTAAACTTTAAAATGCTATTTTTTAATCATTTTCCTTCCGTCATCTTGAATTTCGCGCTCCAGCGTTGAGTATTGTGGTAGGGTTGCAACTCCGAAACACAACACGCAAAAGCGCACCAAATTGGCGATTTTTCAAAATTTAACGGAGAAGTGCCGGATTCGACAATTTTACCGATGAAAGATTCAATTAATTGCTTTGAAAATGGGAAACACTTTCAGGAAAATATAAGGTTTTTATGGAGATAGCAGAGATGCAAATAGCGTAGCAAGATTTTAAACCGAAATGTTTCATTGATTGATTGATTGAACGGTTTGAAGAGGATTTGAGCAACACAGGCTATGATACCTCAAAAAAAAAACCCTGAAACTTTGACAATTGCATTTGCGCCTTTTGAAATTTATCGTACCTTTTGAACATTGATCGTGCCGCCATGCCAGTCGTTTCCGATCCGTGCTCTTGTCAACCGGATTGCTTAGTGTGTGGTCGGGGAGAAGAGCCTCCCCATGATTGTGCCATCCACGTTTTGTTGAAATCGATGGTGTTTCAAGAACGAATGTTGCACATCGAACCCACCGAAGCAAAATAGGAGGAAATTTTAAAAAATGGAAAAGAATATTTCCCCCTTGCCATGTTTATGACGGACGAAAATAAAAGACTCTCCATCAAACAGGAACCCTCGGAGGTTTCAAAAAACATTGTTTTGTGGATGCCCAGAAATCAGTCATTCATGAAATTGGGTAACAATGGATTCATTATTCAACCCACAAATGTAAATGGTATCAATAAATGATTGATTGTTCAAATATGTTTCTTTCATTTCTTACTTGAAAGCCCTTATCAATTTCCTTCTCCCTTATCAGTCGACTTCCTCCTTCTGTCCACTATAAAAGCAGGGCTCAGAAGCCAGTCGCATCATTTTACTCTTGAGACATGGAACACGATTTAGCTTTCACACTGCATCTTGCCATGTACCACACACACACACACACACACACACACACACACACACACAAGAGGCAGACCTTGGTGATTACATCACCTTCAAGATGAATTTTCGGACCGTTTTAATTCGTTTGAAACTTTCCGAGGAGATTGAACTCGAAACAATCTGTGCCATGAAAATTATTGATTTGATGATGCAAATCCTACCGGAACACGACCCCCATGACGTGCCTTGGTTTGAAAGTTTTTTCTATTTCGAACCTGCCGACCTGGATAGCGAATACATGGAGCAAGAGGCTTCCAAAGGGAAAGGCGCCTTCATCCAAGCCTTATGGACTCAATATGTCATACCCAAATTGTACGGTTTGGAGAGAGAGAGAGAGTACAAGGCTTTTGGAGACGCTATGGTGCTCAAAACCTGACCACCTGGGCTCGATTGGCTCAAGTGGTGTTGGACGGGTGTTTTGAGCAGAAATGGCCCGATTGCGTATTCCAAGTGGCAGACTCGTGTTCGATTTGATTCAGCACGATGCACTGGCCGGAAAAGACGCTGTGTGGCCATGCATTTCACTTGCGTTGCCTCCTCCGACACCTGGACGGGAGCAACACCTGCCCCCTGTGCAGAACACCGAACCCTCTAAGGGCACCTTAGACACCGTATTGATCCCCCAAAAATGGGAGAATGATTACTGAGTAATCATTCTCCCATTTTTTTTGGGCTCCTCTTTATGCCAAGGTTGGAAACTATTGCACGCAACACTCTCTCTCAAAATAATATTTATGTGGTCAAGGTTGAAACACATCCAGCATTCTAATCATTCCATGTAATACACAGCTTCTCTGGTCAAAGTTGATCGAATTCAATCTCTTATCAGTAACCAATGAGAAACCACTTCCGACTCTGTCTACTATAAAAGCAAAGCCCAGCCAAATCATTTTATTCATGAGACATGGAAGACGACAAAGTCTTTGCGCTCAATCTTTCTCTGTACCTAGGAGCAGACCTTGGCGATTTCATCAATTTTATGGTGCTGCTTCGATCCCATGTAAACACCCTAAAACCTTCCGAGATCATTGCTCTCGGATCCACAGTGGACCTGGTTGAAAAGATTCGTCAGCTGTTTCCACATCTTGACCTCCAGGACTTTCCTTCGCTCGAGCCTTATGCGTACCTGGAACCTGCAGACCTTTTCCACGATTACCTGGAACAGGAGGCTAGGAAAGGAAAAGGAGCCTTTATCCAAGCCATGTGGACTGTCATCGGCAAGCCTAAACTATACAATTTGGTGACCAAGGCTTGGACAGAGCAAGGTCCCCAGACTCTAGCCCCCTGGATTCAATTGGCTCAATTGGCGTTGGATGGGTGTTATGGACAGAAATGGCCGATACCGTGTTTAAAGTGCCCCATGCATGTCCCATCTGCCTCACTCCTATACACAAGCAAAAAAGAACACAGTGTGGACATGTGTTTCACAAAAAGTGTCTTTTACAACACTTGGACATTAGCAACACCTGTCCCATCTGCAGAGCATTGTTGATAGACCCATAAACACCATATTGAGCCTCAGAAAAATGGGAGAATGATTACTGGAAAGGAGCATAGCTTGGGACCAGTAGTCATTCTCCCATTTTTTGGGCCCCTCCTCTCGGCAACGTTGGCAGAGATGGAAAGAAAAATTTTTGGAAAATATTTTTACACCACAAAGAAACAAGAGGGATTCTCATGACTCACGACTATATCAACAATAAATAAGAAGCAGTAATAAAGAAGAAACTTTCTCTCTACATACTTGCTACATCCATACTACTCCATATTAAATATATACTATATATATATAAGGTAATGTTAACTTTTTTCACTATAAGTTGCTGACAGCGTTTTCACAGTGTTTTAAACAGGTACAATAATGGATAAAAAATCGAGCGTTATAACATGTTTTTAGGTGAGATTTGAAACAAATGGGGACCATTTTGTGACATGAAATGAATTAAATGGGGTAAAACTTTGGAATGGGAGCCTCAGACGGTAATTAAAGGTTGATTCAATCAATCCTGCTGAACATTCAAACGCATAGAGTCGTTGAAACATGGAAATGAGAAAAGGAGGGAAACTGATAAATACCAAAAAATTGTAAATAAAGAGACTAAATATTTTGTGTGTTTTTTATGTGTGAAAATATGTGAAATAAAAAAGTAAATGGACAGTTAAAACTGTCCTCTACAAGTAAAAAAAATTTTTTTAATAAAATATTTTTTGATGGTAGAGTTTAAAGCTCCCACTCATCTCATGATACTAATTCCTGCAAAAATAATTTCCCCAGACTGTGATGATTTTATTGACATGTTCAATGTACCAACACCTATCTCACCTTTACCACCAACTCCAGTGGCTTCTTCATCCCATGAACAATCTCAAGATGCGATTTACGATTCGTTACCACCCATGGAACAATCTACAGTTCCCAAGTCACCTTTGAAAGAACCCATGGAACCATCTAGAGTTCCCGAGTCACCTTTGAAAGGTCCCGTGGATTCTAAGCCACCAATTGTTTCTAAATTACCTGATCCACCTGTCAAGAAGGCCCATGTCAAGAATGTTGATTCCGTCATTCATCGTTCTCCGCGATCCAGGGAAAGCCGAAATGAGGAAAGACGGAACAAGGAACGAAGGAATGAGGAACGAAGGCCACGAGACCCCAGGATGTATAGAAGACCCGATTTCAGACCCCCGTATCGAAGGCATGATTTCAAACCAAGAGTGTTTCGGGGACCCCCTTATGCACAGCATTTAATGCCCACTTCCCAGGAAAATGCCCAAGTCTTTTTCCAAAGCCAAGGTTTGGCCGTGTTGTGTATTAGAAACAGTGGTTTCACGCTGACCAACAGAGGCGTCTCGTATGCCATGGATCGGGAATGTCCCAACGAACTGTTTAAATTTTTATAATATCTCAATGTGGGTACCATTTGTGTCACCTACCAACATTCTAAACAAACATTTAAGGAAATCCAAGCCAGTTGGAGCTCCTCGAGTCAATTCAAGCGAACCCCTGTGATGCTTTTAAATTCAAATGGACGTGAGCTGAGTCAATGTCCATTTTGTAATCAGACCATATGTCATCGCTGGATTGCAGTGCAAGGCATGTGTGCTATTCTGCATCAACCCATCAATCCCATTTGTTACTCGTGATTGGTTCAAACACTCATGATTGGCTACAGATGGATCCGTCCACATTCTGTTTAAAAGTATAAAAGAAAACTCGTCTCGACGCTTCACATCAGTGCACGATGGACCAAATCGATGCCTTCCCCGAGCACATTTCAACGACCGTGGTACCCGTGACGCTGCCCGAGAAACCAGACGCATTCGAATATGCCGCTCGGCAGGGACATGTCCGTGCTTGCATCATTTACCAGGAACCCAACACGAAACGAGTTTTTGTCTTGTTTTGCAAAGACAATTGGTACCAAAAAAAGACGCTGGTGGATAATTTCAAGCGTGCTATCATGGAGGCAAAGCACGTGAACGAATTCAGGCCCGACGATGTCTTATGGGAGAAAATCTCCAAGGGACTTTTGAGAAATCCCGATCGACCCCTGAAAAACACTGACAAGAGGATGGTGTACATTTATAACAATATGTTTTTTGTGAAAAAAGACTACTTTTGGCTTCCGAACGGTAAAGTCCGGCGAGATTCACCTTATTCAGACGACCAACGATCCCATGTTAATTTGTGAATTTCCTTCTTCCAGTCTCAGGTGTCGAGCCAATCCCAATTTGTTTAGGAGGAGCTTTGAGCCATATTATCAAATGCTCTATCATCGAATGGTGTTGGAACCCCACACGGCGTACAAGATCCCGGCTGGAACCCGTTATATCTTGTTGACGGTTCAAAAGACTGTGTTTGGTTTGGACATTATCCCCAAAACCATTCTCCCCCAGCTCATGGAGAATGGATTTAACCTGGGGATCTTAGAAAAATGAAACGGTACGATCAAAAGGCGTACAAGCTACCTCCCCCTACCCCAGCTCATGTACCTGCAGAGACAAACAAACGACCTTTGGAAGAACAGCCAGGGCCTCCTCCAAACGGAACAGAGTGTTTATCACACCCGTCATCAAACCACCTGTGGCTCCTGTGTTGATTGCCAGACCTTCCACTGCTTTGGCCTTCCCTCAACCCGTGAGTATTCCAGAGCCTCCTGTGCTGACGACACCTCAGATCCTTCTACCAGATCCACCTCGACCACCTGAACTGACGACACCATTTGTGCAGATTCCAGATCCATCTTGACCACCTGAGCTGACGACACCACTTGTGCAGATTCCAGATCCACCTTGACCACCTGAGCTGACGACACCACTTGTGCAGATTCCAGATCCAACTGTGCAGATGCCAGTCTTTCAACCACTTGTGCAGATATCACCTTTGCCAACGACACCACCTGTGCAGCTCTTTTTACCAGATCCACCACCTGTGCAGATACACGATCCACCTGTGGTCGAGACTTTGGAGCCGACCCTTTTGGACGACTCTTCAATAGATCAGATCATGTCGTCCGTATTTGGAGACTGCTCGCAACAAGGGCTTCCCCCGGCTCATACCCAAGAACCCCAGTTGCTTGACACGGTGCCTTCCCTGTTCGACGAGAATAATGATCTCATCTCGTTCTTGGATAATTTTGAAACAGGGTTGGCCATAGAGCAACAAGAAGCCCCCATGGACTTGGCCATGCCCCGAATGAAAAAGAAAGTGAAAAAAACTACTGGGTTTAAAGTGATTGAACCGTTGGATCTGTCGGTTCGCAATTATTCTTGCATGTAAATATTATTTTGATGTAAATATTTTAAATATTATTTTGATGCAAATATATATTGTAAATATTTTTTTTGTAAATAAATTTCATTTTTGCCTGAAACCAGTCTAATTTTTTTTGTCCAAAAAATATAAAGCTTGGAGACAAGAGTATGTAAAAAATGGTTTCGGTAACAAATTTATTGGACTAGTGTCGACATCGCTGTTTGGAAATCTGGGTCGGTGGCCGGATCGAGTCACGTATTACGAGCAAGACTATATTTACACCATCATTTTTGAACCCAACTTTGGTGTGCACATTCCTCGGTCGTTTGGGAAAACGGTCATTGTGTTTACGAGTCATTTGGATCAAACCTGGGACAAAGGGGTCGAGTTGAGATTTTTTTCAAGTGGGTCGTCCTCCCTCTCACCGAGTTTGGGAAGCTTATCAACCTCAAACTACGGATGCGTATAGTTTGGATTTTGCAGACTGCACTCGAGTCGCAGATGTGTACGTGAAATGGTTGACGTGGGAACGATTGGGAAATGCATCGAGACGACAACGTCCCTTGGCGCATGGTGAGTCTCCAACCTTGGAAGCGGGCTTTGGAAAAACACATGCAGCGCTCGCATGAAAAGGCTTTGGTCAATGGGATGTCATCTGACGTCACGCTCCTCGAGCATATATAAAGCGATCAACCAGCCGCTAGAATCATTCTGCTGTTCTAAAATTGAAGCAACATGTCTGTTTCGAGTCAACCAGCCTATTTTGCTCATGCCAACGTGTTTCATCACGATGGCAAGCCAGTGCCCATCGAATTGTCCATTGCCACGATTCCCAGGGATGGCAGCGATCCCAAAATCATGCCGGGCAAACTTCCAAGCCCAAAGATTTTCGATCCAACTGCCAGTTTCGTCTGGTACACCACCCGTTACCCAAGAGTGTGCCCGTGGAATATCTGCCCTTTTACGTGAGGGGCAAGTTTAGGCAGCTGGTCCGAGGCAACAGGGGCCTGATGGTGGTCAAATTAGTGGAGAAACAAAATTTTTTTCATGGCCCTGGAGAACCTGCTGAAATTCAAAGACATTTGTGACGGAACCTTACCCAACCCCGTGCATGAGGGTGTGCACGAGGAAGAGGACATTTTGTACTGCACCATGCTAAAATCTCATCAATTTGCCAAATACCTGCAGCAGTTTAATAAGCTGCATGCTGAATGGATCTATAAAGTTACGGTACAGTAAAAAAATGGACATTGGCCCGGAAAAAGGGGGATCGAGTCGACACAAGAGTCAACTCGGTCCCCTTTTTTTCGGGCCAAATAGTGTACCAAGATTGGAATGCGCATTTTAAAAACTTGTGCTGAATCGTGCTGTTTGATGCACCAAGATTGAGTTTATCTGTATTGTGGAACCTTGTGCTGAATCGTGCTGTTTGATTCATCTGTATTGTGGAACCTTGGCGCTGAATGAAAAGATTTCTTTCATCAGCAATAAATGTCTGGTGATTCAAGGTTGGAAGGTATCGACCAATAGGAATCGATTCACGTGACCTAGCACAGTATAAAAGGCGAGCGCTCATCCACCGGAGACATTCTCACTCTGCAACATGTCTCACTTAGCCTCTTTCGTCCATGCCAACGTGTTTCACCATGGTGGCCAGCCTGTCCCGATCGAAATGTCCATTTCCAGCATTCCGGAGGATGGTAAAGATCCAGAAGTGATTTGCATTACGGTGGATCACTCCAACTTCCTCACGACCACCAGAGACAGCCGAGCCAACAGGTACATTAATGAACGACTCAGCCTGAAAAGCCACCTGCCCGGATCCGTGCCTCTGGAATACCTGGCTTTCGGCGTCCGGGGCAAGTTTTGTCACCTGGCCCAAGGAAACAGAGGCCTCATCGTCGTCAAGGGCTCGGAGCAGAGAAAAATGTTTGAAAAGCTGGGACTTTTTACAATCAACCTGGAAATGCTGCCCCATTTCCGGGATTTGAATGGCCGCATCCTGTCTCACCACCTGCAGGATGAGGTGCATGAGGACTTTGACATTTCCGAGTGCACCATGGTGAAATCTTATCGATTTGCGCGATACCTGCAGCATTTTAACAAGCTGCAGGCTGATTGCAAAAGACAGACGGCCCATCTAGTAGAGTGAGAAAAAAAATTTTACCGAAAAAAGGGGGATCAAGTCGACACAAGAGTCGACTCGGTCCCCCTTTTACACACAGCATACCAACGTTGGAAGGTATCTTTTTTAAAACATGCGCCAGCCAATAGGAATCGTTTCACGTTACCTCATTAGAGTGTATAAAAGGCCAGCAGCCAAACATTCAGTCATATTTTCATGCTAAATGTTTTTCTTTAAGACTGTCAGGATTTGAAGTGACTAATATT
The DNA here is from genome assembly GCA_019973935.1 of Trichonephila clavipes. NCBI lineage: Eukaryota > Metazoa > Arthropoda > Arachnida > Araneae > Nephilidae > Trichonephila > Trichonephila clavipes. The sequence goes on along the minus strand of BMAU01021216.1, from coordinate 155,091 downwards.
CTCAAATTCTAGCAGTCTTATTGGTAAATGTTTTTAGCCAAAATCTTGAAATCCGGAAATTGGGAGTGGACCCCTTTTTTCAGGTCAACTACTACACCAAGATTGGAATAATATAGATTAGACTTACCTGTTGTCGTCTTCACACACCCAGATTGGAGGGCTTGTCTCGTTGAGTTGGCATGTCCTCTGTTTTTTCACCCAGATTGAAGGGCTTGTCTCGTTGAGTTGACATATCCTCTGTTTTCTCACCAAGATGCATACATTTCATATGACATGCCAAGAATTTCATTTGACCGCTTCATGATGTCTAAATTTCATTTGTTGATGACCCCTGTCTAAATTGTCTCTCTGGGATGGAATGAAAAATTTTCTCTCGCCTCGTGATAAAATATTTTTGGGAGAAATCTGAAAAATTTCCGAAAAGTATTCCAACTAACGCCTCCTTTATACTTTGCTTCAAGCGTGAATCGAGACTCTAAAAACAACGTTGGGGTATAAAAACGGGTGAAAAGGGACAAGAGTCATACAAAAGAGCCGTTTTAACTTTCCTTTTGGATTGAAACCTTAAATGCAAGTTTTGGATAAAAAGTAGGTGAAAAATGTACAATAGCCATATAAAAAGAGCCGTTTAAAATGAAAAAGTGGGAATAAAACAACACAAATACGGCGTTGAGATGGTTTTCGTTTCAAACGAGATGGTTTCAAAAAAGGTCGTTTTCCATTTCCAATCAATTTTTGAAAGGGTCACGATGCTCAACTATTTTTTCGACCGACTGTATCTGACAAAATTTTTTGACCAGCCAACTTTAGCAGCACAATATTTGGGATCCATTGAGGGAGACCTAAGGCTATTTGGAGGGCTTTAGTTTGTATAACATTGTTGTTCTCGTGTCCATAAATAAATGCAGTACATATCACTAAATTCCGTCGAAAGTCTTGATAACTGCCTCTGCTATTCTAGGAGCATCAGGGCTGTACAGGATTCCACGCAAAGTGTCCCTCAGAGGGACCATTACCATTTTTAGTAACTTTGTTGCGACGGTTGGGCATTCCAAAATGTGTTTGGGTGTGAGTTGAAGATCTGGGAAATGTTTGCATTGAACATACGATCTTGTCTTGTCTGGGTGAAGCTTCATGCCCTTAAGGTGTTCAGTTCTCAATCTGGCAATTGTTGATGTTAATGTTAAATTGGATAACATTGAAAGTTTTTAATTGATTTTCAGACCGTATATTTATTATGTAACAAATGTAATAAAGAACACTGCATATTCTATTATTGACTAAATTAATGAGATCTCCTGATCTCGGCCCATAATGTTTATATGTCATGCCCTTCAGTGCATTGATCCTTTTCAAGGCTTTACTGCTTAGCTGATTTTTAATATAAATATTTTGACAACGTTTATATAGAAAAATAAACTCCTAAGTATTTAATAGAAGTTTGCTATTATAGGAGAAAAACAGCCAACATAATAGTAGGAAAAGAATAATTTCTCTTATTTGATAATTCAGCTATTGTACATTTCTCTGGGCTTAAATTCCCTTTCTAATATTTACACCATTGGGAAATTCTTTCTAGAGTATTTTGCATTTTTTTTGCAAATAACATCAAGGGATTTATGAGAGCAAAATAAAAAAAATGTCGTCAGCATAAACCAGACATTCAACTTCCGACTCTACACACGGTATCAAAAATATCATACATATACAAAATAGGAGATTGGACACTGCCTTGGGCTAGGCCCTGCGGAACAAGCTTTTTGGGGAAAAATACCCCCACTTAATTTGGAATGGTGGAGATGTGAGAAATTTATGTATCTAATTTGCTATGTTTCCTGCTATACAAATTTGTAAACATTTATAAATAAGACCACCCGGGAAGTCTTCAATAACCGGGGTATTCTTACACTTCAAAATGTGCCAAAACGCCAAATAGAGCGAGTATCATTCAAATGTGGCTGTCGTCTGTTAAATCTGGCAAAGTCACAGATTTAGAGCAACATGAAGTAAGAGTCAGAAAAAAATGGTTGAATGCAGTTCTTCCGCAACAAAGTATAGTCCGAATTATAATTACATTTATTAAAGAGAATATATAAAAAAATGAATTTTTAATGTCAGTTTTGGGCTTATTTTGAATGCTAACAAATTTTCAAACAGTCTTAGACAGTCTCATAAAACAGTTCCTTTACATTTATATTTCTTCTTATAAGTAAAATTTCCCATTTTCTTTGGAACAGTTGGTATTTTCGTTTAAATTTAGGAATTCTTGTTACTTAAATATGAAATTAATATTACATTATTATTACATTTTTATTTATATCTTCTTTACTGTATATTTTAAACGATTTTTTATATATTATTTTTATGGAATATTTTTACAATAAAACTTTTTTTGATAAATTTAAATAATAATTTTTAAGGTAAAAACCAATATTTGATTTATAAAATATGGTTTTAAAATAACAATATACAGTCGACTCTCGATAATTCGAACTTTCGATAGTACGAACCTCTCGCTAATTCGAAGTATGTGCTCAGCCCCTAGAAAAACTCTTGATATTTCGAACTAAAACCATACGTTTTGGTACTCTCAATATTTCGAAGTAAAATTTGTAGTTGGCCAGACTACAACACGCGATAATTCGAACCTTCAATATTATGAAGTTAGATTCACTTCCTGTACCTAATTATCCCACGAGCGGTTTTCTTACTGAACTTATTTTCAGTCCAAATTGTGCATGTTGATAGAATAACTACTTTGTTTATTATATTTCCGATATTTGCTAAGCAGAATTTTGATTTATTCCTAAGCCATCTGTTTTTTCTTTTTCCATTGATACCCAAGCTTTATATGGCTAAAAGAAAAACTGCTTTCTTTTTTATTCACTGTGCAGTAATGAGTGATGCTTCCTTTTACAAATATTGCACAATAATTTTGATTTGCGTTGAGTATTTATTACTAATAATGAGTCACATTTAAACAGATGTTTTTTTTAAATAAAGCACTCAAACTACATCCAAAATAATTCAGCAGAATCATTTTATGGCAGAGAATTAATTGAAAGCGAGAAATAAAACCTTTATATAAAAATGAATGAAGCAAAGACAGGAGAGACAGGGATTTAACTTTATTCTATTATTTTTTTTAAAAAAAAAGCGGTAATGTGCCACTAAGAATTGCTCCACGTGCCATAGTTGTCGACCCCAGCTATTAATTACACCCCGTAGCTGAGTGAGAATTTTGAATGCGCCTTGTGTTCATTTTAGATTCCAAATTTTAAATTAAAAATATTATTGTACTAAAGTGTTGTGGTGATTTACGTTTCCTACCTGTTAATTTTGATAAACCTTGGGCCACTACTTTACACCTTACCTCAGTGTCGACTTATCACGCAAAAAGAACGACACGTCTTCTTTTAAAAAGTACAAGTGCTTAACAATTTCTGAAAAGCAAAAGGTGATAGAATCAGTTGAAGAAGGTGAGAGGAAGGTCGATGTAGCCAAAGCCTTTGAAATCTCACTCAGCTCGCTCTCCACTATTCTGAAGAATAAAGAGAAAATCTTTAGTTCATCTTCGAGTAGAGTGAGAAAACGCGCTAGTAAAGGTAATTTTCCACGTCTTGAACAGTGTTTAGTTTCATGGATGAGACAGTGTCGAGGACAGAATATTCCGATGGGTAGCTCTTTATTGAAGGAAAAGGCTAAAGCATTCGCCAACGAATTAGGAATCGAGTTTTCGGCTAGCGAGAGATGGCTTACAAATTTTAAGAAAAGGAATAGGATAGTCTTCAAAAAAATGTGCGGGGAAAGCTCAGGTGTCGACATTAACGTTTGTTCTAAGTGGCAGAATTCGCTTTCGGATCTAATAAAGGAGTACGAACCACGTAACATTTTCAACACGGATGAAACCGGACTCTTTTTCAAGTGTTTGCCAGAAAAAACATTTACATTCAAAAAAGAAAAATGCCATGGAGGAAAACATAGCAAGGAGAGGTTAACTATTTTACTGGCTGTAAACATGGACAGCTCAGAAAAGATTACTCCTCTCGTCATAGGAAAATCTGAAAAACCTCGGTGTTTCAAGGGCATAAACTCGTTCCCTACCAAATACGCTCAAACAAGAAGGTATGGATGACCACCGAATTCTTTAATGAATGGTTGGTCTCACTGAACTCGGATATGAAAAGAGAAAAACGACATATTCTCTTATTTTTAGAAAAATCTATTGACAAAGTTAGATTGAATGCCTTAAAACAAAAAAAGAGAACATATTTTTTCGACAAAAAGGATTAATTATATATAGTATGCATATTCTTTTAATAGTTGTTTGCAAGACATAAGTGTATTCTTTTAATATAGGACTTTTAGCTTCTGTTTTATTTTTATACTGTATAAAATGTACTTTAAAAAAGATTATGTACAATTGTTGCTTTATTACATAGTTTTAAATTTAAATGTGTTAGAAAAAACTTCTCTTCGTGTATTTTGAGAGTTTTTCCTACCCTCTTGATAATTCGAAGTTTTTCATTGGTCCCTCCAACTTCGAATTATCGAGAGTCGACTGTATCTATATATATATATTTACTAAAAATTTTATTTCAGGGAAAATTTATAATTTTTTTTATTAATTTTTTTTGTGAGATTAATATCATTGTATACCTTCTTAGTTGGTAGTCCTTCAATAATTCACTTGAATTGAATTATACATGGATTATCGATTTTTATAAGCAGGTTTTGATTATTTTGAAGACATGTTTTATAAAAAAAATTTTTTTTTATCACTGACACTCAATTTTACCTAAATAGTTTTATTTTTCTTTAATATCAAAGTATGTCAATTTTTTACAGGATACATTTGATCATCTAATTTACTATTGCAATCCTAAAATTAACTACTTTCTTGAATAATTTTATTTACATTTTTCAGACTTGTTTCAAATTAAAAATTTTTTAGTCAATATTTAATGATTGGAAATGTTATCTCTGTAAATTGTTTTAAAGGGATGACGATAACGAAGTTGGTATATCATTCTTCTAACTGCCACACCACTCCACATTCACTATAGGGAGAAAAGAGTCAAATTCAAATATTAAAACCCTTTGCATTCCATTTTTGAAAATTTATTTTTTCAAATACAAATGTAGTTTTAATGTTATTCTTAAAAATGTAGCTATCTTTCCAATTGAAATTTTACGAATATTTCTAAAAATTTCTATAACTTTCTTTTTCCCCCTTAGAAACTTCCACAAAAAGTACACATTAGTGTGATATATAATTTCTAAAATTTTATTATTAAAATTAGTACAATTGTACTCTTTTTTAATAATTTAAATACATAAAATATAGTTTATTTTTAATCAATATTTAATGATTCAAAATGTTATCTCTGTAAATTTTTTTAGAGGAAAGACGAGATAACAAAGATACTATATCATTCTTTTAACTGCCACACCACATTCACTATAGGGAGAAAAGAGTCAAATTCAAATGTTATAATCCTTTGTCTTTCGTTTTCAAAATTTATTTACTCAAATACATGGTTTAAGGCAGGAAGGAAAAGAAATTCATAGTATAACATGAAGGGCAGTTTTCAAGTATTTAAACCACTCCCCTATCCTTGATATATTATAGTCGCTGCTAAAAATACGATGAAAAGCCGTTGGGGAGGGGGCTTCTGCGGAAGAAACGTCCCTATATTGCAAACTGGTACTGCGTCGCATTCGACCTCTAAGATAAAACGATCCTTCTCTATTGTTCAAGCAAAAACTGTTCGCCGTGACAGTTCCAATAGGACCCCTGTTTCTGATAAGGATCTTTATTTGACCATTCCATCCGGTTACTGTATGCATTCATACAGACCTGTATGATCCTTCCGACAAGCAACGATCTTTGCAGCTGGTACGTAATAAAATAAAAAACCATCCCATATCCGTTTCTCTTTCTCCCTCTCCCCCGCCCAAAGAGAGTGTGGAATGATTCGCTTTTGCGCGTTCTAGATATTTTTACGTAAATTTTCAAATAACTTAAATAAATAAAGAATTGGTTGATCTTAAAGCTAGTACTTAATTTAGTGTCCATGCAAGAGTTAACAATATTTCAGTAATTTAACCAATTTCAACTGCAATTAAAGACGAAATTACAATTTAGTTAGTTTGAAGATCGATGTAAAAATTAAAACAAAATTTGCATACTTACTTTGGAAAAATATTTAAATTCATGTGTTCCTTAACCCACAATTTTCTATAAAAAGTTATTGCATATTTAAAAAAATTATACAAATATCAAAAACTCAGAATTGGATTTTAAAAATATTTTAATGCTATTAAAGGCTGAAAATTATACTAACAGTAAAATTTAAATGTGAAAAAAAGAATGTTTAAGAAATCACTTTTCTCTTTACAAAGCAAAAATAAGCATTTTAATCAATACGATTTAGATTTTTCAGAGACCATGGCCAGTGTTAATAATACCTATAATGAAAAAGAAGGAACAATCCGGGATCGAAAGTTCACCAATCTTGTATCATGTTCGTTTTGATTTTGTCGATTTTCGGGAACAAAAGACAGTAAAAAACTAATTATTGAATATATAATTAGCATTCATTAATAAAATGATTCATTAATAACAAATACTTAATTAAATTTTACGTACTATATACTTAGAATTATAATCAATCGGAAAAAGGGGAGAGGAGATGTTTTTAGAGGGGAGGGGGTCCAGATCCCCAGGACCCCCTTCTTGTGTGCGCCACTGTTCATATCAAATATTAAAGTATGCTGCATTTTTTTAATAATGGAATTGAGGAATTGATACTCACACAAATTTTTTACGTAGTGTAATATGCAAGTTAGGAAAATTAAATAACTGGTGTTATCCTTGTATTACTGAACTGCAGTTCAAAATTGGGAAAACCAAGATCTATCCAAATTAAAATTCATATTTGTATGGGATTTGGAACCAGTTGCTTAGTTCTTTTACGGTAATATCGCCTTTAATAAATAAGTTGTGCACACAGAAATCTATAATTCAAAAAATAAAATTTTGGAAATCTCTTCTATAGTGTAAACATAATAGTAATCTAAAGCCGAAGCCACTTTTAAGGCCAAGGCGCAAATTATTGGAGGGTGAAAAAAATTTAAATTACAGCAAATGTGTACCACCGCCTAGTGAATCATGAGAAAAAGATTTCTGCCCTCGAGAGATTAAAGACTGAAATGAGATCTATGGGAAAATAAATAAATATTAATAATAAAAAAACTTCGGTTTTTTTTTGCTGGTGTAAAACAAAAGTTTAAAAAGAATCCTTGTATTACTGAAATGATTTTAATAAAATTATCTTTAGATTCTTTTTACCTGTTTACACTTTGCAATATTTAATTTCTATAACATAATAAATTATACATATGGACACAGTAGGCCTTTGATCCGCATGGGCTGTTGCGCCACTGAGTTTAGATTTAATATTAATGGAATTAGAGAAAATGGCCAGTATTCATCACGTTCTCAGTGAAATATAAAGCATCCTTTAATTTAAAGGTGTCATTTTTATATAAAATATGAAGGAAAAAAAAAAAATCCTATACCTAAAAATTTTCTTTCTACGACAGTATTTATACCAAAAAATGCGACTGAATTATGTATCATTAATACTAATTTATAAGCAAAAAAGTTAAGAATAAGGTCTCTCTCTCTCTCTCTCTACATACTATATCATGTATACATTTTGGAGGAAGAATCTGCATTTCGCCTACATTATTTTCTGAAGTATGAAATACTAATGAACTTAATCAGGCTTAATTTAAGTATTGGTTTAATTTCGTAAACACATTACATCGAAAAACAACCTATTTATTATTTGATTTATAATTGCTGTACTGAAAAAAAAATACAAATTTCTAATTATTTGTTAAGTGGAATAATTATATGAATCAAATTATTGATAAATTCATATGAAATTAAAAAGTTTTAATGCAATTAGCTATATTCAAATCAGTTAATTTCTTTCATTCAAAATCTCCTTTTTTAAATAAAGTTTCGTTTTTTTTAATGCTTTAAAATCAGTCCTTTTCTTTCGCACACACAATTCCTACAATTAGTTCACTCTCTCTCTGTATTTATGTATTTATCTTGTTCAATTTTTCAATCGTTAATAAAATAATTTATATTCATTCAATCAAGTTCAAATAAATTTCTTTAAACTTGTAGTGGATGACACTTGATGTTAATACAGTTTTTTTCATATATTAATTAATTAATTAAATTTAATTAAGTTAATTACCGGTTTTTGACTCAATTTAAATTCGTCTCAATTGTTGTAACAATGTAACTGTTAAAACAATGACAAAAGCTGGCATGGAAAACCGGTTTTTCAGACAAACTAGCCAAACCGGGTGTGCATTGTTACAACAATGCAGACAAATCAGTAGCGCACACAGGAATTTTCAAGGGGGGTCCGGGGTCGAAAGTTCACCATTCTTGTATCCTGCTCCTTTTGATTTTGTCAATTTTCGGGAACAAAACACAGTAAAAACTAATTATTGAATATATAATTAGCATTCATTAATAAAATGATTCATTAATAACAAATACTTAATTAAATTTTACGTACTATATACTTAGAATTATAATCAATCGGAAAAAAGGGGAGAGGAGATGTTTTAGAGGGGAGGGGGTCCAGATCCCCAGGACCCCCTTCTTGTGTGCGCCACTGTTCATATCAAATATTAAAGTATGCTGCATTTTTTTAATAATGGAATTGAGGAATTGATACTCACACAAATTTTTTACGTAGTGTAATATGCAAGTGAGGAAAATTAAATAACTGGTGTTATCCTTGTATTACTGAACTGCAGTTCAAAATTGGGAAAACCAAGATCTATCCAAATTAAAATTCATATTTGTATGGGATTTGGAACCAGTTGCTTAGTTCTTTTACGGTAATATCGCCTTTAATAAATAAGTTGTGCACACAGAAATCTATAATTCAAAAAATAAAATTTTGGAAATCTCTTCTATAGTGTAAACATAATAGTAATCTAAAGCCGAAGCCACTTTTAAGGCCAAGGCGCAAATTATTGGAGGGTGAAAAAAAATTTAAATTACAGCAAATGTGTACCACCGCCTAGTGAATCGTGAGAAAAAGATTTCTGCCCTCGAGAGATTAAAGACTGAAATGAGATCTATGGGAAAATAAATAAATATTAATAATAAAAAAAACTTCGGTTTTTTTTTGCTGGTGTAAAACAAAAGTTTAAAAAGAATCCTTGTATTACTGAAATGATTTTAATAAAATTATCTTTAGATTCTTTTTACCTGCTTACACTTTGCAATATTTAATTTCTATAACATAATAAATTATACATATGGACACAGTAGGCCTTTGATCCGCATGGGCTGTTGCGCCACTGAGTTTAGATTTAATATTAATGGAATTAGAAAATGGCCAGTATTCATCACGTTCTCAGTGAAATATAAAGCATCCTTTAATTTAAAGGTGTCATTTTTATATAAAATATGAAGGAAAAAAAATCCTATACCTAAAAATTTTCTTTCTACGACAGTATTTATACCAAAAAAATGCGACTGAATTATGTATCATTAATACTAATTTATAAGCAAAAAAAGTTAAGAATAAGGTCTCTCTCTCTCTCTCTACATACTATATCATGTATACATTTTGGAGGAAGAATCTGCATTTCGCCTACATTATTTTCTGAAGTATGAAATACTAATGAACTTAATCAGGCTTAATTTAAGTATTGGTTTAATTTCGTAAACACATTACATCGAAAAACAACCTATTTATTATTTGATTTATAATTGCTGTACTGAAAAAAAAATACAAATTTCTAATTATTTGTTAAGTGGAATAATTATATGAATCAAATTATTGATAAATTCATATGAAATTAAAAAGTTTTAATGCAATTAGCTATATTCAAATCAGTTAATTTCTTTCATTCAAAATCTCCTTTTTTTAAATAAAGTTTCGTTTTTTTTAATGCTTTAAAATCAGTCCTTTTCTTTCGCACACACAATTCCTACAATTAGTTCACTCTCTCTCTGTATTTATGTATTTATCTTGTTCAATTTTTCAATCGTTAATAAAATAATTTATATTCATCCAATCAAGTTCAAATAAATTTCTTTAAACTTGTAGTGGATGACACTTGATGTTAATACAGTTTTTTCATATATTAATTAATTAATTAAATTTAATTAAGTTAATTACCGGTTTTTGACTCCAATTTAAATTCGTCTCAATTGTTGTAACAATGTAACTGTTAAAACAATGACAAAAGCTGGCATGGAAAACCGGTTTTTCAGACAAACTAGCCAAACCGGGTGTGCATTGTTACAACAATGCAGACAAATCAGTAGCGCACACAGGAATTTTTCAAGGGGGTCCGGGGTCGAAAGTTCACCATTCTTGTATCCTGCTCCTTTTGATTTTGTCAATTTTCGGGAACAAAACACAGTAAAAACTAATTATTGAATATATAATTAGCATTCATTAATAAAATGATTCATTAATAACAAATACTTAATTAAATTTTACGTACTATATACTTAGAATTATAATCAATCGGAAAAAAGGGGAGAGGAGATGTTTTAGAGGGGAGGGGGTCCAGATCCCCAGGACCCCCTTCTTGTGTGCGCCACTGTTCATATCAAATATTAAAGTATGCTGCATTTTTTAATAATGGAATTGAGGAATTGATACTCACACAAATTTTTTACGTAGTGTAATATGCAAGTTAGGAAAATTAAATAACTGGTGTTATCCTTGTATTACTGAACTGCAGTTCAAAATTGGGAAAACCAAGATCTATCCAAATTAAAATTCATATTTGTATGGGATTTGGAACCAGTTGCTTAGTTCTTTTACGGTAATATCGCCTTTAATAAATAAGTTGTGCACACAGAAATCTATAATTCAAAAAATAAAATTTTGGAAATCTCTTCTATAGTGTAAACATAATAGTAATCTAAAGCCGAAGCCACTTTTAAGGCCAAGGCGCAAATTATTGAGGGTGAAAAAAATTTAAATTACAGCAAATGTGTACCACCGCCTAGTGAATCGTGAGAAAAAGATTTCTGCCCTCGAGAGATTAAAGACTGAAATGAGATCTATGGGAAAATAAATAAATATTAATAATAAAAAAACTTCGGTTTTTTTTTTTTTTGCTGGTGTAAAACAAAAGTTTAAAAAGAATCCTTGTATTACTGAAATGATTTTAATAAAATTATCTTTAGATTCTTTTTACCTGCTTACACTTTGCAATATTTAATTTCTATAACATAATAAATTATACATATGGACACAGTAGGCCTTTGATCCGCATGGGCTGTTGCGCCACTGAGTTTAGATTTAATATTAATGGAATTAGAGAAAATGGCCAGTATTCATCACGTTCTCAGTGAAATATAAAGCATCCTTTAATTTAAAGGTGTCATTTTTATATAAAATATGAAGGAAAAAAAAAAAATCCTATACCTAAAAATTTTCTTTCTACGACAGTATTTATACCAAAAAAATGCGACTGAATTATGTATCATTAATACTAATTTATAAGCAAAAAAAGTTAAGAATAAGGTCTCTCTCTCTCTCTCTACATACTATATCATGTATACATTTTGAGGAAGAATCTGCATTTCGCCTACATTATTTTCTGAAGTATGAAATACTAATGAACTTAATCAGGCTTAATTTAAGTATTGGTTTAATTTCGTAAACACATTACATCGAAAAACAACCTATTTATTATTTGATTTATAATTGCTGTACTGAAAAAAAAAAATACAAATTTCTAATTATTTGTTAAGTGGAATAATTATATGAATCAAATTATTGATAAATTCATATGAAATTAAAAAGTTTTAATGCAATTAGCTATATTCAAATCAGTTAATTTCTTTCATTCAAAATCTCCTTTTTTAAATAAAGTTTCGTTTTTTTTAATGCTTTAAAATCAGTCCTTTTCTTTCGCACACACAATTCCTACAATTAGTTCACTCTCTCTCTGTATTTATGTATTTATCTTGTTCAATTTTTCAATCGTTAATAAAATAATTTATATTCATTCAATCAAGTTCAAATAAATTTCTTTAAACTTGTAGTGGATGACACTTGATGTTAATACAGTTTTTTTTCATATATTAATTAATTAATTAAATTTAATTAAGTTAATTACCGGTTTTTGACTCCAATTTAAATTCGTCTCAATTGTTGTAACAATGTAACTGTTAAAACAATGACAAAAGCTGGCATGGAAAACCGGTTTTCAGACAAACTAGCCAAACCGGGTGTGCATTGTTACAACAATGCAGACAAATCAGTAGCGCACACAGGAATTTTTCAAGGGGGGGGTCCGGGGTCGAAAGTTCACCATTCTTGTATCCTGCTCCTTTTGATTTTGTCAATTTTCGGGAACAAAACACAGTAAAAACTAATTATTGAATATATAATTAGCATTCATTAATAAAATGATTCATTAATAACAAATACTTAATTAAATTTTACGTACTATATACTTAGAATTATAATCAATCGGAAAAAAGGGGAGAGGAGATGTTTTAGAGGGGGAGGGGTCCAGATCCCCAGGACCCCCCTTCTTGTGTGCGCCACTGTTCATATCAAATATTAAAGTATGCTGCATTTTTTTAATAATGGAATTGAGGAATTGATACTCACACAAATTTTTTACGTAGTGTAATATGCAAGTTAGGAAAATTAAATAACTGGTGTTATCCTTGTATTACTGAACTGCAGTTCAAAATTGGGAAAACCAAGATCTATCCAAATTAAAATTCATATTTGTATGGGATTTGGAACCAGTTGCTTAGTTCTTTTACGGTAATATCGCCTTTAATAAATAAGTTGTGCACACAGAAATCTATAATTCAAAAAATAAAATTTTGGAAATCTCTTCTATAGTGTAAACATAATAGTAATCTAAAGCCGAAGCCACTTTTAAGGCCAAGGCGCAAATTATTGGAGGGTGAAAAAAATTTAAATTACAGCAAATGTACCACCGCCTAGTGAATCGTGAGAAAAAAAGATTTCTGCCCTCGAGAGATTAAAGACTGAAATGAGATCTATGGGAAAATAAATAAATATTAATAATAAAAAAACTTCGGTTTTTTTTTTTGCTGGTGTAAAAACAAAAGTTTAAAAAGAATCCTTGTATTACTGAAATGATTTTAATAAAATTATCTTTAGATTCTTTTACCTGCTTACACTTTGCAATATTTAATTTCTATAACATAATAAATTATACATATGGACACAGTAGGCCTTTGATCCGCATGGGCTGTTGCGCCACTGAGTTTAGATTTAATATTAATGGAATTAGAGAAAATGGCCAGTATTCATCACGTTCTCAGTGAAATATAAAGCATCCTTTAATTTAAAGGTGTCATTTTTATATAAAATATGAAGGAAAAAAAATCCTATACCTAAAAATTTTCTTTCTACGACAGTATTTATACCAAAAAAATGCGACTGAATTATGTATCATTAATACTAATTTATAAGCAAAAAAAGTTAAGAATAAGGTCTCTCTCTCTCTCTCTACATACTATATCATGTATACATTTTGGAGGAAGAATCTGCATTTCGCCTACATTATTTTCTGAAGTATGAAATACTAATGAACTTAATCAGGCTTAATTTAAGTATTGGTTTAATTTCGTAAACACATTACATCGAAAAACAACCTATTTATTATTTGATTTATAATTGCTGTACTGAAAAAAAAAATACAAATTTCTAATTATTTGTTAAGTGGAATAATTATATGAATCAAATTATTGATAAATTCATATGAAATTAAAAGTTTTAATGCAATTAGCTATATTCAAATCAGTTAATTTCTTTCATTCAAAATCTCCTTTTTTTAAATAAAGTTTCGTTTTTTTAATGCTTTAAAATCAGTCCTTTTCTTTCGCACACACAATTCCTACAATTAGTTCACTCTCTCTGTATTTATGTATTTATCTTGTTCAATTTTTCAATCGTTAATAAAATAATTTATATTCATTCAATCAAGTTCAAATAAATTTCTTTAAACTTGTAGTGGATGACACTTGATGTTAATACAGTTTTTTCATATATTAATTAATTAATTAAATTTAATTAAGTTAATTACCGGTTTTTGACTCCAATTTAAATTCGTCTCAATTGTTGTAACAATGTAACTGTTAAAACAATGACAAAAGCTGGCATGGAAAACCGGTTTTTCAGACAAACTAGCCAAACCGGGTGTGCATTGTTACAACAATGCAGACAAATCAGTAGCGCACACAGGAATTTTTCAAGGGGGTCCGGGGTCGAAAGTTCACCATTCTTGTATCCTGCTCCTTTTGATTTTGTCAATTTTCGGGAACAAAACACAGTAAAAACTAATTATTGAATATATAATTAGCATTCATTAATAAAATGATTCATTAATAACAAATACTTAATTAAATTTTACGTACTATATACTTAGAATTATAATCAATCGGAAAAAGGGGAGAGGAGATGTTTTAGAGGGGGAGGGGGTCCAGATCCCCAGGACCCCCCTTTTTGTGTGCGCCACTGTTCATATCAAATATTAAAGTATGCTGCATTTTTTTAATAATGGAATTGAGGAATTGATACTCACACAAATTTTTTACGTAGTGTAATATGCAAGTTAGGAAAATTAAATAACTGGTGTTATCCTTGTATTACTGAACTGCAGTTCAAAATTGGGAAAAACCAAGATCTATCCAAATTAAAATTCATATTTGTATGGGATTTGGAACCAGTTGCTTAGTTCTTTTTACGGTAATATCGCCTTTAATAAATAAGTTGTGCACACAGAAATCTATAATTCAAAAAATAAAAAATTTTGGAAATCTCTTCTATAGTGTAAACATAATAGTAATCTAAAGCCGAAGCCACTTTTAAGGCCAAGGCGCAAATTATTGAGGGTGAAAAAAAATTTAAATTACAGCAAATGTGTACCACCGCCTAGTGAATCATGAGAAAAAGATTTCTGCCCTCGAGAGATTAAAGACTGAAATGAGATCTATGGGAAAATAAATAAATATTAATAATAAAAAAAAACTTCGGTTTTTTTGCTGGTGTAAAACAAAACTGTTTAAAAAGAATCCTTGTATTACTGAAATGATTTTAATAAAATTATCTTTAGATTCTTTTTACCTGCTTACACTTTGCAATATTTAATTTCTATAACATAATAAATTATACATATGGACACAGTAGGCCTTTGATCCGCATGGGCTGTTGCGCCACTGAGTTTAGATTTAATATTAATGGAATTAGAGAAAATGGCCAGTATTCATCACGTTCTCAGTGAAATATAAAGCATCCTTTAATTTAAAGGTGTCATTTTTATATAAAATATGAAGGAAAAAAAATCCTATACCTAAAAATTTTCTTTCTACGACAGTATTTATACCAAAAAATGCGACTGAATTATGTATCATTAATACTAATTTATAAGCAAAAAAAAAAAAGTTAAGAATAAGGTCTCTCTCTCTCTCTCTACATACTATATCATGTATACATTTTGGAGGAAGAATCTGCATTTCGCCTACATTATTTTCTGAAGTATGAAATACTAATGAACTTAATCAGGCTTAATTTAAGTATTGGTTTAATTTCGTAAACACATTACATCGAAAAACAACCTATTTATTATTTGATTTATAATTGCTGTACTGAAAAAAAAATACAAATTTCTAATTATTTGTTAAGTGGAATAATTATATGAATCAAATTATTGATAAATTCATATGAAATTAAAAAGTTTTAATGCAATTAGCTATATTCAAATCAGTTAATTTCTTTCATTCAAAATCTCCTTTTTAAATAAAGTTTCGTTTTTTTTTAATGCTTTAAAATCAGTCCTTTTCTTTCGCACACACAATTCCTACAATTAGTTCACTCTCTCTCTGTATTTATGTATTTATCTTGTTCAATTTTTCAATCGTTAATAAAATAATTTATATTCATTCAATCAAGTTCAAATAAATTTCTTTAAACTTGTAGTGGATGACACTTGATGTTAATACAGTTTTTTCATATATTAATTAATTAATTAAATTTAATTAAGTTAATTACCGGTTTTTGACTCAATTTAAATTCGTCTCAATTGTTGTAACAATGTAACTGTTAAAACAATGACAAAAGCTGGCATGGAAAACCGGTTTTTCAGACAAACTAGCCAAACCGGGTGTGCATTGTTACAACAATGCAGACAAATCAGTAGCGCACACAGGAATTTTTCAAGGGGGGGTCCGGGGTCGAAAGTTCACCATTCTTGTATCCTGCTCCTTTTGATTTTGTCAATTTTCGGGAACAAAACACAGTAAAAACTAATTATTGAATATATAATTAGCATTCATTAATAAAATGATTCATTAATAACAAATACTTAATTAAATTTTACGTACTATATACTTAGAATTATAATCAATCGGAAAAAAGGGGAGAGGAGATGTTTTAGAGGGGAGGGGGTCCAGATCCCCAGGACCCCCTTCTTGTGTGCGCCACTGTTCATATCAAATATTAAAGTATGCTGCATTTTTTTAATAATGGAATTGAGGAATTGATACTCACACAAATTTTTTACGTAGTGTAATATGCAAGTTAGGAAAATTAAATAACTGGTGTTATCCTTGTATTACTGAACTGCAGTTCAAAATTGGGAAAACCAAGATCTATCCAAATTAAAATTCATATTTGTATGGGATTTGGAACCAGTTGCTTAGTTCTTTTACGGTAATATCGCCTTTAATAAATAAGTTGTGCACACAGAAATCTATAATTCAAAAAATAAAATTTTGGAAATCTCTTCTATAATGTAAACATAATAGTAATCTAAAGCCGAAGCCACTTTTAAGGCCAAGGCGCAAATTATTGGAGGGTGAAAAAAAATTTAAATTACAGCAAATGTGTACCACCGCCTAGTGAATCGTGAGAAAAAGATTTCTGCCCTCGAGAGATTAAAGACTGAAATGAGATCTATGGGAAAATAAATAAATATTAATAATAAAAAAACTTCGGTTTTTTTTTTGCTGGTGTAAAACAAAACTGTTTAAAAAGAATCCTTGTATTACTGAAATGATTTTAATAAAATTATCTTTAGATTCTTTTACCTGCTTACACTTTGCAATATTTAATTTCTATAACATAATAAATTATACATATGGACACAGTAGGCCTTTGATCCGCATGGGCTGTTGCGCCACTGAGTTTAGATTTAATATTAATGGAATTAGAGAAAATGGCCAGTATTCATCACGTTCTCAGTGAAATATAAAGCATCCTTTAATTTAAAGGTGTCATTTTTATATAAAATATGAAGGAAAAAAAAATCCTATACCTAAAAATTTTCTTTCTACGACAGTATTTATACCAAAAAAATGCGACTGAATTATGTATCATTAATACTAATTTATAAGCAAAAAAAAAAGTTAAGAATAAGGTCTCTCTCTCTCTCTCTACATACTATATCATGTATACATTTTGGAGGAAGAATCTGCATTTCGCCTACATTATTTTCTGAAGTATGAAATACTAATGAACTTAATCAGGCTTAATTTAAGTATTGGTTTAATTTCGTAAACACATTACATCGAAAAACAACCTATTTATTATTTGATTTATAATTGCTGTACTGAAAAAAAAAATACAAATTTCTAATTATTTGTTAAGTGGAATAATTATATGAATCAAATTATTGATAAATTCATATGAAATTAAAAAGTTTTAATGCAATTAGCTATATTCAAATCAGTTAATTTCTTTCATTCAAAATCTCCTTTTTTTAAATAAAGTTTCGTTTTTTTTAATGCTTTAAAATCAGTCCTTTTCTTTCGCACACAAATTCCTACAATTAGTTCACTCTCTCTCTGTATTTATGTATTTATCTTGTTCAATTTTTCAATCGTTAATAAAATAATTTATATTCATTCAATCAAGTTCAAATAAATTTCTTTAAACTTGTAGTGGATGACACTTGATGTTAATACAGTTTTTTCATATATTAATTAATTAATTAAATTTAATTAAGTTAATTACCGGTTTTTGACTCAATTTAAATTCGTCTCAATTGTTGTAACAATGTAACTGTTAAAACAATGACAAAAGCTGGCATGGAAAACCGGTTTTTCAGACAAACTAGCCAAACCGGGTGTGCATTGTTACAACAATGCAGACAAATCAGTAGCGCACACAGGAATTTTTCAAGGGGGTCCGGGGTCGAAAGTTCACCATTCTTGTATCCTGCTCCTTTTGATTTTGTCAATTTTCGGGAACAAAACACAGTAAAAACTAATTATTGAATATATAATTAGCATTCATTAATAAAATGATTCATTAATAACAAATACTTAATTAAATTTTACGTACTATATACTTAGAATTATAATCAATCGGAAAAAAGGGGAGAGGAGATGTTTTAGAGGGGAGGGGGTCCAGATCCCCAGGACCCCCCCCCTTCTTGTGTGCGCCACTGTTCATATCAAATATTAAAGTATGCTGCATTTTTTTAATAATGGAATTGAGGAATTGATACTCACACAAATTTTTTACGTAGTGTAATATGCAAGTTAGGAAAATTAAATAACTGGTGTTATCCTTGTATTACTGAACTGCAGTTCAAAATTGGGAAAACCAAGATCTATCCAAATTAAAATTCATATTTGTATGGGATTTGGAACCAGTTGCTTAGTTCTTTTACGGTAATATCGCCTTTAATAAATAAGTTGTGCACACAGAAATCTATAATTCAAAAAATAAAATTTTGGAAATCTCTTCTATAGTGTAAACATAATAGTAATCTAAAGCCGAAGCCACTTTTAAGGCCAAGGCGCAAATTATTGGAGGGTGAAAAAAAAATTTAAATTACAGCAAATGTGTACCACCGCCTAGTGAATCGTGAGAAAAGATTTCTGCCCTCGAGAGATTAAAGACTGAAATGAGATCTATGGGAAAATAAATAAATATTAATAATAAAAAAACTTCGGTTTTTTTTTTTGCTGGTGTAAAACAAAACTGTTTAAAAAGAATCCTTGTATTACTGAAATGATTTTAATAAAATTATCTTTAGATTCTTTTTACCTGCTTACACTTTGCAATATTTAATTTCTATAACATAATAAATTATACATATGGACACAGTAGGCCTTTGATCCGCATGGGCTGTTGCGCCACTGAGTTTAGATTTAATATTAATGGAATTAGAGAAAATGGCCAGTATTCATCACGTTCTCAGTGAAATATAAAGCATCCTTTAATTTAAAGGTGTCATTTTTATATAAAATATGAAGGAAAAAAAAAATCCTATACCTAAAAATTTTCTTTCTACGACAGTATTTATACCAAAAAATGCGACTGAATTATGTATCATTAATACTAATTTATAAGCAAAAAAAAAAAAGTTAAGAATAAGGTCTCTCTCTCTCTCTCTACATACTATATCATGTATACATTTTGGAGGAAGAATCTGCATTTCGCCTACATTATTTTCTGAAGTATGAAATACTAATGAACTTAATCAGGCTTAATTTAAGTATTGGTTTAATTTCGTAAACACATTACATCGAAAAACAACCTATTTATTATTTGATTTATAATTGCTGTACTGAAAAAAAAAATACAAATTTCTAATTATTTGTTAAGTGGAATAATTATATGAATCAAATTATTGATAAATTCATATGAAATTAAAAAGTTTTAATGCAATTAGCTATATTCAAATCAGTTAATTTCTTTCATTCAAAATCTCCTTTTTTTTAAATAAAGTTTCGTTTTTTTAATGCTTTAAAATCAGTCCTTTTCTTTCGCACACACAATTCCTACAATTAGTTCACTCTCTCTGTATTTATGTATTTATCTTGTTCAATTTTTCAATCGTTAATAAAATAATTTATATTCATTCAATCAAGTTCAAATAAATTTCTTTAAACTTGTAGTGGATGACACTTGATGTTAATACAGTTTTTTCATATATTAATTAATTAATTAAATTTAATTAAGTTAATTACCGGTTTTTGACTCCAATTTAAATTCGTCTCAATTGTTGTAACAATGTAACTGTTAAAACAATGACAAAAAGCTGGCATGGAAAACCGGTTTTTCAGACAAACTAGCCAAACCGGGTGTGCATTGTTACAACAATGCAGACAAATCAGTAGCGCACACAGGAATTTTTCAAGGGGGGGTCCGGGGTCGAAAGTTCACCATTCTTGTATCCTGCTCCTTTTGATTTTGTCAATTTTCGGGAACAAAACACAGTAAAAACTAATTATTGAATATATAATTAGCATTCATTAATAAAATGATTCATTAATAACAAATACTTAATTAAATTTTACGTACTATATACTTAGAATTATAATCAATCGGAAAAAAAGGGAGAGGAGATGTTTTAGAGGGGAGGGGGTCCAGATCCCCAGGACCCCCTTCTTGTGTGCGCCACTGTTCATATCAAATATTAAAGTATGCTGCATTTTTTTAATAATGGAATTGAGGAATTGATACTCACACAAATTTTTTACGTAGTGTAATATGCAAGTTAGGAAAATTAAATAACTGGTGTTATCCTTGTATTACTGAACTGCAGTTCAAAATTGGGAAAACCAAGATCTATCCAAATTAAAATTCATATTTGTATGGGATTTGGAACCAGTTGCTTAGTTCTTTTACGGTAATATCGCCTTTAATAAATAAGTTGTGCACACAGAAATCTATAATTCAAAAAATAAAATTTTGGAAATCTCTTCTATAGTGTAAACATAATAGTAATCTAAAGCCGAAGCCACTTTTAAGGCCAAGGCGCAAATTATTGGAGGGTGAAAAAAAAATTTAAATTACAGCAAATGTGTACCACCGCCTAGTGAATCGTGAGAAAAGATTTCTGCCCTCGAGAGATTAAAGACTGAAATGAGATCTATGGGAAAATAAATAAATATTAATAATAAAAAAACTTCGGTTTTTTTTTAGCTGGTGTAAAACAAAACTGTTTAAAAAGAATCCTTGTATTACTGAAATGATTTTAATAAAATTATCTTTAGATTCTTTTTACCTGCTTACACTTTGCAATATTTAATTTCTATAACATAATAAATTATACATATGGACACAGTAGGCCTTTGATCCGCATGGGCTGTTGCGCCACTGAGTTTAGATTTAATATTAATGGAATTAGAGAAAATGGCCAGTATTCATCACGTTCTCAGTGAAATATAAAGCATCCTTTAATTTAAAGGTGTCATTTTTATATAAAATATGAAGGAAAAAAAAATCCTATACCTAAAAATTTTCTTTCTACGACAGTATTTATACCAAAAAATGCGACTGAATTATGTATCATTAATACTAATTTATAAGCAAAAAAAAGTTAAGAATAAGGTCTCTCTCTCTCTCTCTCTACATACTATATCATGTATACATTTTGGAGGAAGAATCTGCATTTCGCCTACATTATTTTCTGAAGTATGAAATACTAATGAACTTAATCAGGCTTAATTTAAGTATTGGTTTAATTTCGTAAACACATTACATCGAAAAACAACCTATTTATTATTTGATTTATAATTGCTGTACTGAAAAAAAAACAAATTTCTAATTATTTGTTAAGTGGAATAATTATATGAATCAAATTATTGATAAATTCATATGAAATTAAAAAGTTTTAATGCAATTAGCTATATTCAAATCAGTTAATTTCTTTCATTCAAAATCTCCTTTTTTAAATAAAGTTTCGTTTTTTTTTAATGCTTTAAAATCAGTCCTTTTCTTTCGCACACACAATTCCTACAATTAGTTCACTCTCTCTCTGTATTTATGTATTTATCTTGTTCAATTTTTCAATCGTTAATAAAATAATTTATATTCATTCAATCAAGTTCAAATAAATTTCTTTAAACTTGTAGTGGATGACACTTGATGTTAATACAGTTTTTTCATATATTAATTAATTAATTAAATTTAATTAAGTTAATTACCGGTTTTTGACTCCAATTTAAATTCGTCTCAATTGTTGTAACAATGTAACTGTTAAAACAATGACAAAAGCTGGCATGGAAAACCGGTTTTTCAGACAAACTAGCCAAACCGGGTGTGCATTGTTACAACAATGCAGACAAATCAGTAGCGCACACAGGAATTTTTCAAGGGGGGTCCGGGGTCGAAAGTTCACCATTCTTGTATCCTGCTCCTTTTGATTTTGTCAATTTTCGGGAACAAAACACAGTAAAAACTAATTATTGAATATATAATTAGCATTCATTAATAAAATGATTCATTAATAACAAATACTTAATTAAATTTTACGTACTATATACTTAGAATTATAATCAATCGGAAAAAGGGGAGAGGAGATGTTTTAGAGGGGAGGGGGTCCAGATCCCCAGGACCCCCCCTTTTTGTGTGCGCCACTGTTCATATCAAATATTAAAAGTATGCTGCATTTTTTTAATAATGGAATTGAGGAATTGATACTCACACAAATTTTTTACGTAGTGTAATATGCAAGTTAGGAAAATTAAATAACTGGTGTTATCCTTGTATTACTGAACTGCAGTTCAAAATTGGGAAAACCAAGATCTATCCAAATTAAAAATTCATATTTGTATGGGATTTGGAACCAGTTGCTTAGTTCTTTTACGGTAATATCGCCTTTAATAAATAAGTTGTGCACACAGAAATCTATAATTCAAAAAATAAAATTTTGGAAATCTCTTCTATAGTGTAAACATAATAGTAATCTAAAGCCGAAGCCACTTTTAAGGCCAAGGCGCAAATTATTGGAGGGTGAAAAAAAAAAAAAATTTAAATTACAGCAAATGTGTACCACCGCCTAGTGAATCGTGAGAAAAAAAGATTTCTGCCCTCGAGAGATTAAAGACTGAAATGAGATCTATGGGAAAATAAATAAATATTAATAATAAAAAAACTTCGGTTTTTTTTTAAGCTGGTGTAAAACAAAAACTGTTTAAAAAGAATCCTTGTATTACTGAAATGATTTTAATAAAATTATCTTTAGATTCTTTTTACCTGCTTACACTTTGCAATATTTAATTTCTATAACATAATAAATTATACATATGGACACAGTAGGCCTTTGATCCGCATGGGCTGTTGCGCCACTGAGTTTAGATTTAATATTAATGGAATTAGAGAAAATGGCCAGTATTCATCACGTTCTCAGTGAAATATAAAGCATCCTTTAATTTAAAGGTGTCATTTTTATATAAAATATGAAGGAAAAAAAAAATCCTATACCTAAAAATTTTCTTTCTACGACAGTATTTATACCAAAAAAATGCGACTGAATTATGTATCATTAATACTAATTTATAAGCAAAAAAAAAAGTTAAGAATAAGGTCTCTCTCTCTCTCTCTACATACTATATCATGTATACATTTTGAGGAAGAATCTGCATTTCGCCTACATTATTTTCTGAAGTATGAAATACTAATGAACTTAATCAGGCTTAATTTAAGTATTGGTTTAATTTCGTAAACACATTACATCGAAAAACAACCTATTTATTATTTGATTTATAATTGCTGTACTGAAAAAAAAATACAAATTTCTAATTATTTGTTAAGTGGAATAATTATATGAATCAAATTATTGATAAATTCATATGAAATTAAAAAGTTTTAATGCAATTAGCTATATTCAAATCAGTTAATTTCTTTCATTCAAAATCTCCTTTTTTAAATAAAGTTTCGTTTTTTTTAATGCTTTAAAATCAGTCCTTTTCTTTCGCACACAAAATTCCTACAATTAGTTCACTCTCTCTCTGTATTTATGTATTTATCTTGTTCAATTTTTCAATCGTTAATAAAATAATTTATATTCATTCAATCAAGTTCAAATAAATTTCTTTAAACTTGTAGTGGATGACACTTGATGTTAATACAGTTTTTTTCATATATTAATTAATTAATTAAATTTAATTAAGTTAATTACCGGTTTTTGACTCCAATTTAAATTCGTCTCAATTGTTGTAACAATGTAACTGTTAAAACAATGACAAAAGCTGGCATGGAAAACCGGTTTTTCAGACAAACTAGCCAAACCGGGTGTGCATTGTTACAACAATGCAGACAAATCAGTAGCGCACACAGGAATTTTTCAAGGGGGGTCCGGGGTCGAAAGTTCACCATTCTTGTATCCTGCTCCTTTTGATTTTGTCAATTTTCGGGAACAAAACACAGTAAAAACTAATTATTGAATATATAATTAGCATTCATTAATAAAATGATTCATTAATAACAAATACTTAATTAAATTTTACGTACTATATACTTAGAATTATAATCAATCGGAAAAAGGGGAGAGGAGATGTTTTAGAGGGGGAGGGGGTCCAGATCCCCAGGACCCCCTTCTTGTGTGCGCCACTGTTCATATCAAATATTAAAGTATGCTGCATTTTTTTAATAATGGAATTGAGGAATTGATACTCACACAAATTTTTTACGTAGTGTAATATGCAAGTTAGAAAATTAAATAACTGGTGTTATCCTTGTATTACTGAACTGCAGTTCAAAATTGGGAAAACCAAGATCTATCCAAATTAAAAATTCATATTTGTATGGGATTTGGAACCAGTTGCTTAGTTCTTTTTACGGTAATATCGCCTTTAATAAATAAGTTGTGCACACAGAAATCTATAATTCAAAAAATAAAATTTTGGAAATCTCTTCTATAGTGTAAACATAATAGTAATCTAAAGCCGAAGCCACTTTTAAGGCCAAGGCGCAAATTATTGAGGGTGAAAAAAATTTAAATTACAGCAAATGTGTACCACCGCCTAGTGAATCGTGAGAAAAAGATTTCTGCCCTCGAGAGATTAAAGACTGAAATGAGATCTATGGGAAAATAAATAAATATTAATAATAAAAAAACTTCGGTTTTTTTAAGCTGGTGTAAAACAAAACTGTTTAAAAAGAATCCTTGTATTACTGAAATGATTTTAATAAAATTATCTTTAGATTCTTTTTACCTGCTTACACTTTGCAATATTTAATTTCTATAACATAATAAATTATACATATGGACACAGTAGGCCTTTGATCCGCATGGGCTGTTGCGCCACTGAGTTTAGATTTAATATTAATGGAATTAGAGAAAATGGCCAGTATTCATCACGTTCTCAGTGAAATATAAAGCATCCTTTAATTTAAAGGTGTCATTTTTATATAAAATATGAAGGAAAAAAAATCCTATACCTAAAAATTTTCTTTCTACGACAGTATTTATACCAAAAAAATGCGACTGAATTATGTATCATTAATACTAATTTATAAGCAAAAAGTTAAGAATAAGGTCTCTCTCTCTCTCTCTACATACTATATCATGTATACATTTTGGAGGAAGAATCTGCATTTCGCCTACATTATTTTCTGAAGTATGAAATACTAATGAACTTAATCAGGCTTAATTTAAGTATTGGTTTAATTTCGTAAACACATTACATCGAAAAACAACCTATTTATTATTTGATTTATAATTGCTGTACTGAAAAAAAAAAAAAATACAAATTTCTAATTATTTGTTAAGTGGAATAATTATATGAATCAAATTATTGATAAATTCATATGAAATTAAAAAGTTTTAATGCAATTAGCTATATTCAAATCAGTTAATTTCTTTCATTCAAAATCTCCTTTTTTTTAAATAAAGTTTCGTTTTTTTTTTAATGCTTTAAAATCAGTCCTTTTCTTTCGCACACAATTCCTACAATTAGTTCACTCTCTCTCTGTATTTATGTATTTATCTTGTTCAATTTTTCAATCGTTAATAAAATAATTTATATTCATTCAATCAAGTTCAAATAAATTTCTTTAAACTTGTAGTGGATGACACTTGATGTTAATACAGTTTTTTCATATATTAATTAATTAATTAAATTTAATTAAGTTAATTACCGGTTTTTGACTCCAATTTAAATTCGTCTCAATTGTTGTAACAATGTAACTGTTAAAACAATGACAAAAGCTGGCGTGGAAAACCGGTTTTTCAGACAAACTGGCCAAACCGGGTGTGCATTGTTACAACAATGCAGACAAATCAGTAGCGCACACAGGAATTTTCAAGGGGGGTCCGGGGTCGAAAGTTCACCATTCTTGTATCCTGCTCCTTTTGATTTTGTCAATTTTCGGGAACAAAACACAGTAAAAACTAATTATTGAATATATAATTAGCATTCATTAATAAAATGATTCATTAATAACAAATACTTAATTAAATTTTACGTACTATATACTTAGAATTATAATCAATCGGAAAAAAAAGGGGAGAGGAGATGTTTTAGAGGGGAGGGGGTCCAGATCCCCAGGACCCCCTTCTTGTGTGCGCCACTGTTCATATCAAATATTAAAAAGTATGCTGCATTTTTTAATAATGGAATTGAGGAATTGATACTCACACAAATTTTTTACGTAGTGTAATATGCAATTTAGGAAAATTAAATAACTGGTGTTATCCTTGTATTACTGAACTGCAGTTCAAAATTGGGAAAACCAAGATCTATCCAAATTAAAATTCATATTTGTATGGGATTTGGAACCAGTTGCTTAGTTCTTTTACGGTAATATCGCCTTTAATAAATAAGTTGTGCACACAGAAATCTATAATTCAAAAAATAAAATTTTTGGAAATCTCTTCTATAGTGTAAACATAATAGTAATCTAAAGCCGAAGCCACTTTTTAAGGCCAAGGCGCAAATTATTGGAGGGTGAAAAAAATTTAAATTACAGCAAATGTGTACCACCGCCTAGTGAATCGTGAGAAAAAGATTTCTGCCCTCGAGAGATTAAAGACTGAAATGAGATCTATGGGAAAATAAATAAATATTAATAATAAAAAAAACTTCGGTTTTTTTGCTGGTGTAAAACAAAACTGTTTAAAAAGAATCCTTGTATTACTGAAATGATTTTAATAAAATTATCTTTAGATTCTTTTTACCTGCTTACACTTTGCAATATTTAATTTCTATAACATAATAAATTATACATATGGACACAGTAGGCCTTTGATCCGCATGGGCTGTTGCGCCACTGAGTTTAGATTTAATATTAATGGAATTAGAAAAATGGCCAGTATTCATCACGTTCTCAGTGAAATATAAAGCATCCTTTAATTTAAAGGTGTCATTTTTATATAAAATATGAAGGAAAAAAAAAAATCCTATACCTAAAAATTTTCTTTCTACGACAGTATTTATACCAAAAAATGCGACTGAATTATGTATCATTAATACTAATTTATAAGCAAAAAAAGTTAAGAATAAGGTCTCTCTCTCTCTCTCTACATACTATATCATGTATACATTTTGGAGGAAGAATCTGCATTTCGCCTACATTATTTTCTGAAGTATGAAATACTAATGAACTTAATCAGGCTTAATTTAAGTATTGGTTTAATTTCGTAAACACATTACATCGAAAAACAACCTATTTATTATTTGATTTATAATTGCTGTACTGAAAAAAAATACAAATTTCTAATTATTTGTTAAGTGGAATAATTATATGAATCAAATTATTGATAAATTCATATGAAATTAAAAGTTTTAATGCAATTAGCTATATTCAAATCAGTTAATTTCTTTCATTCAAAATCTCCTTTTTTTTTAAATAAAGTTTCGTTTTTTTTTAATGCTTTAAAATCAGTCCTTTTCTTTCGCACACACAATTCCTACAATTAGTTCACTCTCTCTCTGTATTTATGTATTTATCTTGTTCAATTTTTCAATCGTTAATAAAATAATTTATATTCATTCAATCAAGTTCAAATAAATTTCTTTAAACTTGTAGTGGATGACACTTGATGTTAATACAGTTTTTTCATATATTAATTAATTAATTAAATTTAATTAAGTTAATTACCGGTTTTTGACTCCAATTTAAATTCGTCTCAATTGTTGTAACAATGTAACTGTTAAAACAATGACAAAAGCTGGCATGGAAAACCGGTTTTTCAGACAAACTAGCCAAACCGGGTGTGCATTGTTACAACAATGCAGACAAATCAGTAGCGCACACAGGAATTTTTCAAGGGGGTGTCCGGGGTCGAAAGTTCACCATTCTTGTATCCTGCTCCTTTTGATTTTGTCAATTTTCGGGAACAAAACACAGTAAAAACTAATTATTGAATAAATAATTAGCATTAATTAATAAATGAATTAATCTGATTATGAGCATTTTTTAAATGTTTTAGATGCATCCGTTATTAGAAAATATCAATTTATTTAACATCAGCTCATTAACTGAAGAAAACGTTAAAGATATTTTAACAGAAGCAAGAGTTTTGCCAGAAAAAACTTCCCCTCCAATGTGTCCTATTCGTAGAAATGAAACCTCAGCAAATAGAAATTCCAGCCTTAAGTTAGGTTGGATGTGGATATGCAAGAAAAAATATCAATTGAAATGCTCGGGAAAAGTAGAAAAAGTTAAAAACATGTACAGATGACGGAAACGTTTTCATAAATTTTATAGATTTTCAAAAAGTTAACTTCTAAAATATGACACACACACACACACAATGTTGTTGTATTATTTTAAAGACGTCCTTTTTTCAGGTGAACCCAACATCAAATGCTTTTTTCGAGAACGTAAAAATTCACATACTAGATGTTTTTGTATTGGTAGTATGTTTTGTCATCAAACTGCAAATAAGTTTAGTCTTGGATCAATTGAATATGTTCCGAAAAAGAAGAGGACAACAAGAAATGAGTTGGGCTACGATTGTATTCTTTTATGTTCGGCTGAGAGAAGTAACAGAAATCATTGGATCTCATCACGATAAGCTTCTTGGAGGACCAGGTGAGATAACAATTTCCTTTGTAATAATTTATATGTTCTCTGCATTTAAAAATATATTTCGGTCAAAGTATGAATTGTGTTTCAGGAAAAACAATCCCTTTAGACGAGACATTCTTAACAAAAAGAAAGTATAATGAAGGTCGAAAAATGAAAACTATGACCCAAGTTGTACTCGGAATATTTTGCCGGTAAATCATAAACACGATTTTTGATTTATTTTTAGATTTGAAAAATTAATGTTACAAATAATGTTTCTTATATTGCAGGGACGATAAAGAAGGTTTTTTTTGGGGGGTTGATGGGAAAAAAAGAAAGATCTTTGGCCTCGTATTGCTAGGCACTGTAATCCAGAGACTTCGGTAATATGTACGGACAGCGCAACTCAATATCACAATGTAAATAAACTATTCAACGATGCATTACATAAGACAACCAACCACTAAAAAGGGGAGTTTGTTAATAAAACTGATAAATTAAACACAATAAATCCATTTGAAAATGTAAACCGGCATTTTAAAAAATCAATAATCAATAGAAAATCCGAAAAGTCTATAAGACAATATATGGCATTGCATTTTTACAGAAGGACGCGATTAAATACACTGAAGTCTCTGTACGCAAAAGTGCAAATGTTTTTAGAAGATATACACTGGCCTCAAAAAGTTAAGGTACAACATGTTTTTCGAAGCTCACCATAAAAAAAATGGCAGTAACAATAAAATGCATAGTTTACATGAATGATAATAACGAACTTTAAAAACATTAATGCAAAAACGATTGCTACAATTTTTATTTTATAGAAAAGAACGTATATTTATGAGTGAGAGAAAAATATGCAAATATCAAGCTTTCGCACTTTTGTGTGTGTAAGTTGTGTTGATTTTCAACAGTTGTTGGCAGTTTCGGTGACAATAGTCAATAGAGTTTAGAAAATGTCTCAGAGACGTCGTTTACCCAATTCGTTAAGGTGGCGGGCAGTTGGATGGATGGAAATGGGATTGTCGCAGGCTGATGTTGCTAGACGTCTCAATGTGTCTCGTAGTGTTGTTCAGCGACTTTGGGATCAATACCAATCCGAAGATTCTGTGTCCAGAAGACCTGTTCCAGGCCGACCACGAGCTACAACACCTGCAGAAGACCGTTTTCTAGCTCTTTCGGCACGAAGGAGAAGAACCACTACTGTGCCGCAGCTCGTTGCAGACCACTTTCAAGCATCAGGAAGAAGAATCTCCGCTACTACGGTGCGAAATCGTCTTCACAATGCAGGTCTGTATGCAAGAAGACCAGTTGTGTGCGTTCCCCTCGTGCGTTCCCCTCAACGGAGGACAGCGAAGGAACCGCTTATGCTGGGTAAGAGAACATGTTTCTTGGACGCAGCAACAATGGGCTTCTGTGCTGTTCACAGACGAGTCCAGATTTACAATGGAGAGTGATTCAGGGCGTCTACTGATCTGGAGGGAACAGCGCACTAGATACCATCAATCCCCAACACTGTTGAAATACACAGTTATAGAGGTGGTGGAATCCTGGTTTGGGCAGGGATATCGCTCGGTGGCCACACTGACCTGCATGTGTTCCATGGAGGAACCGTAACTGGTCTTAGATATCGGGATGAGATCCTTGATCCATATGTCCGCCCATACGCTGCTGCTATTGGTAACGACTTCATTCTGATGGATGATAATGCGCGACCTCACCGAGCTGGGATTGTTGAGGAGTATCTGGAGGATCACGGTTTGGAACGAATGGAATGGCCAGCTAGATCTCATGATCTGAATCCGATAGAACATCTTTGGGACTATCTTGGCAGAGAGGTTGCTGCTTTAAATCCTCCTCCAAGGTCGTTACATGAGCTGAAACAAGGCTTACTCTGTGTCTGGTCTTCGCTTCCTATTCCGGTGTCCGACAACTTAATAAACAGCATGGGAAATCGATGCCGCCAATGCATTCAAGTTAGGGGTGGACACATTCCTTATTAGAACCCATTTTTGTATTGTTTTTATGCCATTTTACCACATAACACTGTGATGTGCTGTTTTCTCCAAGAATGGACTTTTCCGCAGAGATTGCATTTTTTGTTATAAATCGTTTTTGCAATACACTTATACAAATTTCTATGACGCATTCAATAAAAAACTAGTTAATGCACATATCCTCCAAATTTTTTGTTTCTACATTCATTCATTTGCAAATTAGACACAAAAACCCGGTTGTACCTTAACTTTTTGAGGCCAGTGTATCTTGGGTTTTTCCAGGATATGGAAAAGAAAGCCTACCGTTGAGAAAAATTGAAGTTCCCACAGCAGAGAATCCGAGGGCATTTCTGACATGATGCCAAAGACTTTTAATAAAAAATTACTAAATGGTATTACATGTCATGAGATAATGGTACTCTTTTAAACAAAAACATTATTCATTTCTTTCAACCTTAAGCGATGATGAGGAAGTTCCTTTTGTCGATGATGAGGACGTAGATCCAAATTGGGAAGAGTTTTAAAGAAGAAAGACTTCTAATAAGAAGGGGGGAAACGGGTAAGCATTTATTTACATACTGATGACGTATTAGGAGAAGGTACATTGTTCATAAACCAGCTTTAAATTTGAGTTAAATTCCGGCTGAAAAAGTTTTAAGATGAAGTATTTCAATTGGAATCAATAGCATTTACCAGAGAAATAATTGTTGCGCCATGCTCAGGAGAGGAATTTAGAAATAATTAACGGCCTGTCACTCTGAACGCGAAACACATCAGATAACAACCACGTGATTCCTTTTTAATACTTGGGATAGCAACACAAATATCTGTTCGTTTTACCACAAATCCGGGTTCTATTCCTGGGCTCGGCAAGGTCGACTCAGCCTTTTATCCCTACTGCAGTGGGTCGATAAATGAGTAACCACACACACAGCTTGCTTGGGGATTTAAACACTGGGATCTCGTTTTAGACTGACCACCTAATCGGAACATCTATTCATGCATCTCAGTACCCAAAGGTCAAGTATACTTGGATGGACACAGTAGGGCCTGACCCTCATAGGCTGTTGCATCAAGTTTAAGTCTAATGCTTTAAAATCAGTCCTTTTCTGTTTCTTTCTTTTATACGTTAGAATATTGTATTTCACGACAGGTTTCTGTAATACATGCTCCCATCATACACATCTGCATTCGGGTGAATCATTTTATATATTGTTTAGCTTTCACATTAATTTTTATTTTGTGCTATAAGATATTTCTACAACTATCTTTCTTACAGGGTGGCAACCTAGTTCGAATTCTGACATCCTTCATTATGTAGAATTCTGTAAGTGCTACTTATGAAACAAAACGGTGTCTCGGAATTGTGAAATGATGTTATGTGGAAGTTGAAAGACATTCCAGCTGAGTGCTGCCTTCATTTCACTTCATATAAATTATAAAGTATTGCAAGAAAAATTCATGTTATTCAATTTCAATGTGAAATAATTTGAAAAACCTCCTGTAATGTTTAATTTCTGTATTGTTATTCAATAAACATTTTTAGTTTTATTAATTAGATTGTATCACTATTAGATTTTAAAAAATGGTGAATATAATTTTTCATGAAACATTGAAAATAGGGCAATTTTTTTTCAAACAACTATTTAATCAAGTAAACATTTATCTTTTTCATCTCTTATGCGTAACACTTATTAAATATAATAACTAGACTTACTTTATTTGAACAAATTAGTTTTATAACAGCATTTTTTTCTCAAACTAGATTAAAATAATCCAAGCATATTATACTCAAAAATGCTCAATATTTTCATTGATTTTGAAACAGTATTTTTTTAATTGCATGTAAAAGAGCAGTAAAGTAATTTTCGTGTGTTGATTAATAGGTTATATTTTGCAAAATAAATTTGATTAGTTGTGTTGGTCATTACTCGAATTTTATTTTAGATTAACATTTTCAAAATTTGACTTTCCTTACGAAGACTCGGTATTATTGAAATGATCAAAATATCGTTTTTTATATTTATATTTAGTCATATTCTTTGCATTATTATCTTTCGATTGATATGTCAGTTTTGTACGCCTAAAAATTAGAAGTTGGAAAAAATTTCAATTGAAAAATATAAACAAATTAGGCAATTCGACCATGCCCCATCCCCCTTTTCAGATTAAAAAAAAATAAAGAAAGCTTTTTGACTAAAAAAATAAGCTATTTGAAAAAGAAAAATAATTACTACAAAAAAGGAAGATGTTACGTATAAAGCTGGATATTTCTGAGGCATTACAATAATGCAATTTTTTTTCTTTGTGAAATGTGTGCATGTAACATTTTTTAATTAAGGCATTTTTTACAAATAATTTCAGTTCTTATTCATCATATGTTTTCATACAGGTCTAATATTTCAATATTATGTGAAGCAAAAGACTTTAAAATTTCTGTCATGACAGAAAAAAATTAACACTTTTCTTGAGTAATTAATATACTCGAAAAAAATATATACACGAGTAGAAATAATACGAAAATGCAACCATTTTTAATAAAAATATATAGCTAATGCTCTAAAGGGGTATTTTAAGTTTATTTAAGCTTATAATAAACTTAAATAAACTTATAAAAAGCTTATATAATTTTTAAAACATATACTTTAAAATGGTTTTTCTGAGATTGTGTTTTTTCGATATATTAGTGCATTCAAAATGCTACTCCTTCTACAATTATTTACCAATCACTTCCATTTTTCCCCCGTGTGTTACATATAATACATGTAAAAAATTAGGGATACATTTTGCTGTAACCTGAATACTTTTTTTTTAAAAAAATTAAAATATAGGGGATATTAGCTTTTTAGTTGAAATATATTTAGCACACATCTAAACATTTCATTTTTTTCTCTCCGAAACTAATTAAGTTATTGTTAAATTGATCTCTAAGGTTGTATAAAACATTCTTAGGAATACTACAAAAAAAATTAGTGAATACAGAAAAAGTAAAATTTTTAAAATCGTGTGAATAATACGTACAAAACTTCATCTAGTAACATTTTCTAGAATAGAAACATTATATGAAATGCTAAAATATAATTTTTAACATAAATAAAAAAAATTATTCAAAAGATGTTTTTAAATTTTAAATCCCTTTAAATTTTAAATATATTATTTTCTTATGAATATATGCATATTAAAAATTCAAGAGTATAGATGTATTTCATTTTTTTATAATAAAATTGAAAATTTTGCTGATATTTCTAAGCAGTGATAATCAACCAAAAAAGAAATTCGAATTTCACAGAATTTTAAAAACTGCAGTATTATGACAAAAGAAAAAAAACCCAGAATTTTGTATGAGAAATAGAAAATCCAGTTAATTTATATTTTTTACAAATTTAGAGAAATACATGATAATTTTATAAATTTTTCTCATTATCCACAAAATTCTTTACTTTATTATTCTGATACGTTAATACTTAGATGTGTTATATGACAGAATCGCGCGCGTGCGATTCGATATGCTATAAAAATTATACTATGTATGATATTCTAAAATAATAAGTTTACCAATTAATTCATTTTGCTTTAATAATTTTCTTTTACTAATTTTTGTTTTAAGTTCTAAAATCAAGAAAATTCTATTAATCATATTTTTATTTGCTATGGTCCATAAACAAATCTAAAATTAATGCTATCATTTTTTTAAAAAAATAGGCTATAGGTTATGGCCTCTAAAATCTCTTAAGTCTTGTTGATGAAAACATTCATTCTTCTTTTGCAAGGGGAAAAGTGCTTTCCTGAACACACATTTTTTTTTAACATTTTCATTTTAAAATTTTGCAGTTGTTATAATATCCAACCTTTAGAAATAATAAAATATTTTTAAAATCATTTTCCGAGTTTTTGTGTGTGAGATTTAC
Source organism: Trichonephila clavipes (assembly GCA_019973935.1). NCBI lineage: Eukaryota > Metazoa > Arthropoda > Arachnida > Araneae > Nephilidae > Trichonephila > Trichonephila clavipes. The sequence goes on along the minus strand of BMAU01021216.1, from coordinate 120,369 downwards.
ATGTTTCTAAATGTTTATGAACTTTTATTAGAAGACAATGGATTAAGGAGCACATAAATTTTGTTATTTAATCATTGTCTGAATGCAAGTTCAATTTCACTTTTTACATGGATATTTAAACTATGTCAATTATAATTTTTGCTATAATTGTAGTTGAATATGGTTCGAATATTGAAATATAAATTGTACAAAATGGAAATCACTCATTTCCATTGAAAAGAATTTTTACATCTTATAACCAGGTTAGGGAAAAAAATCGATATAATTATTTTACACAGATATATATAAAACTGTAAGAAAAAAAAGAATAAAATTATGTAGGATTTGAAAAAGACATTAGCAAATTCTAGAGTTTTTTTTGTTTTGAATTGTGTTAATTAGTGTTATAAAAAGTACTGAATGAAATGTTAATTTAAGATAAATATGTTTATATCCCTAATGAACTCTTGATTGATCAATTTCCTGTTCAGAAAGTGGAGCAAATAAGATATCAACTTACAGTCATCCCTTTCCAGGAATCCTAGGAGTCATGATGTTGAAAATTCGAGATTTATTATACGTGGATAATTCGAGATTTATTTTTAACACATTTATTATCTGGAGTAAGTAAATATTAACGTTACACTAATCAGCTACTCGAGGGCTTTTGGAGACGGATCTAGTAATTTTGAGCATGGTCAAGTGAAGAGAACGACATCTGAGCTGGCATCCCCTTTCCTAACTTCCACACCAACAGGAGAACGTTTGAGCATCAATAGGTTTTTCGTGCATCGCCCCCCTACATTGTGGGTCTTCTGCGGTACTGGACTCGAACTCGTGACACGCTGGCCACGAGTTCATTACCTTGCCTACTAGGTTACCGCGGCCATTTTTATTATCTGGAGCAGAAATGAATTTTCTTATACTATTCACAAACTCATACAATATCAACAGTTTTTTGTAAATCACTATTTTTGCGAAAATCTGTAAATAAAAAAAAAGAGAAAATGTGTAAAATACTGTACTGTAAAAATATATTCCCTTCCAAATTGTAACAATCTCCTTGTAACTATTATTTTGAAAAATATATATATGAAATGAAATATATATATATATATATATATATAATCTATGTTGTAAAAAATAAATCATCGCTGAATAAATATAAAGGAAGAAGATTCAGAAAATCATTTGATTATTTCGAAAAATCTTAGTGGTTATCTCCTTTAGAAATTAAGGTAATGATAGAGATAAAAGAAATAATAGAGATTTAGGATAGTAAGATATGAGATTTCTCGATTAGATTCTGTCTCAATATGTTGACTAGATATTCTACATTGATTATACTAAAATGTGTATTTTTTTCATAATTATTTTCCTTTGTTCTGGCAAAAAATTAAAACAATGTTTAATTTGATACATGTGTCTCGTATTTGTAAAAATAATTTAATTTAGCTTCGAATTTAAATAATAATTCTTTGCTTTGAAAAAAAAACACCGTGAAATTTAACTTTTTTGACATACACACAAAGTTTTTTTTAATCTGATTTTACGGTAAAAAAGTTAAAAATGCGAATTCGAGAAATCGTTTAACCTACCCCTTAAATTACACTGGTAATATTTTCAGAAAACATCAGCATTAAAAAAGCCGAATGTCAGGAATACGGTGTATTACTGCGCGGAGTCATTTTCTGAGGAGAATTGTATTGCTCACACGCACATGGTTACCACAAACCGGTTCCTTTCAAGGATATGCTTTTGGCTCGAAAAGAAGATTTGGCGGTGGAAAATCCCAGCCCACGTTACTGAAGTTTTCCCGACCACCCACATAAACAGAGTCGTATGCACTTTTAATGTCTAAACTTATTCCTACAAAAAAATTTCTGTAATTTTGCATTCATTATTGCCTTATGTACAAGATAAGTAGCACTCCTGCTATCTTTGAAAGGAACGAAACCATAATGTTGGGGATGAAGTTTTCCTTCTTTAGTTAAAAAAAGTAAGAAATCCGATTATCCAAAATTCTCTCAATTTTTGAAAGTACAGAGTGAGTGAGTATTATCGTCACACTGTTCAGCTACACGAGAGCTTTTGGCGACGGACCACGTAATTTTGAACCATGGTCAAGTGACGTGGATGACATCTGAGCTGGCACCCCCCTCTCCTAACTACCACACCAACGGGAGGAAGTTTCATCTCTCGACAGATTTAGCGTGCATCGCTGCCCTACACGGTGGGTCTTTAGTGGTACTGGGCTTGAACTCGTGACAAAGCCAGCCACGATCCGATACCTGTACCACTTGGCTACCGTGGCCACTTGAAAGTACAGAAGTCAAAGCTATTTAGTGCAGCGTCCCGGGGCGTTAAATACATGAAAATCTCGGATTTCAGTTACAGTGAATGAAATTAAAAAATTCAAAATGGAATGTTCAGCTAATGATACATGTAAAAAAGTTTACCTATTAAAAATTTGTAATCTTAATTTCTTTTACAAATTTGAAATTTTTTTATTATAGCAATAAAATAGTTATTAAATAAAAAAGACAATTATTAATAAAATATTTGTTTATTTAAACAATGTACCTTTTCATGTTTACAACATATCTTCTTCGACTTCATTTATTTCAATAATAGGTGGTGTATTGGAACAACTATTTTCGCTGCACCGTAGACATGCTACACTACAGTAGAAGCCACTCTTTCGACAACCACAAGCAGCCGCACATCCCTTTTTGCAATTACAAAATAATATTTGCAATAGATGATCCGGAGCTGGCAATTGATTCATTGTTATTGGGATGAGCATGCTATTGAAATGCTTTCATCCCCAATTATCAATATCTACGTTATTTCCCAGCCATATCTGAATTTGCAAGTACACTCTTTTTAGATGTTCGAATGCTGCATCAGTTGTAGGAGGTAACGATGATAAAAGAACACTTGTATTTTTTGCCGTTACTTTTATGAAATAATTGTATCTCAATGTGTATTCAAACCTAATTTTTGGTGATGCTCCGTATAAACCCAAAATGCATGTTACACCCGCTTGAAATATATTATTCGAGTCTTCGTTGAGATTTTTGAATACTTCTGCTGATTTGTGAAGATCATGACATTTCTCAAAATTTTTGGCAAACTTAATTTTGCCTTTATTGAAAAACGCAGTAGTAACACAACCCGTGAAAGCATGTAAAAAAAAAGAATATGTTCTTTACATTTTGGGAGCGTTTCTTTTAAACTTCTCGAAGAAAATAGTTTTTGTTAGACTTTGTCTTTGGATGGTTTCAAAAAATCTATTTCACAATCCTCATATTCACTAATGACGTTAATATAACCAAGACGTCAATGTCTTCTGAAACTATAACAACATTGTTTGTTTCTAAATTAATTGCTGTATCAACAATTAATTTGTCTGCATCGCTCTCCGCTTGGCATGTAAAAATTTTGTTATCAGCTAATTTAATTCTCAATATTTCTATCAAGCGACTTTTATTTTTATTATTCGACCAAAATTTATTTTGAGCTATTTTTAAAGGCATATTTTCTTCGAATTCAATGTCTGTACATTTATTTTTCAATGCACGACGATTCCTTTCGGCTGACTTAATACCGTCTTTCTTATATACATCAAATACTCCGTACGTGTTATTATTATAATTATTTTTTAAAATATCTTACATAATGCTCACATATCATTTTAAAGGTTTCATTCAATTGCCATCTGCAATGATGTAATAACATGCCTGCATCAATAACATAATGAACATTTTTTACACTCTTTAAATTAATTGAAATTTTCAGAAATAACTCGTAAAAAGTTGACTTTTTGGTCTTCCGCATCTTCAAATAAACAAAGTAAATATGGTGCCAATTCATAATTCATATAATTTTGAAGCTCTTCGTCGGTCTTTTCTAAAACACAAATACGTTGAAACAGCAGCAATGGCTCAACAGTAATCACATCTTAACGAATTTTAATCTTGCTATTTTTCGCCAAAAAGAGGATTTATTTTATCTTTCCTTGATAATTTCAATTCGCGTAAATTTTGTCCATCTGCTTTTTTCATTACCGTCAAACCTTGTTCTAAAGCATCGTAACAATTAATATCTTTATCTCCAGTAATTCCAGTAGCAATAGATAGTATAGCATCTGTATCAGGAAAAGGGCTGTGCTGTATGAAGAGGTCCCCCCAATAATTTGACATCGATATCATCCCTATGTATTCTAGCATCTGTCGAATCACTATGTTGATGACTTTTATTGAAAGATACATTACAAAAATTTTCTATGTCTTCAGTAATATCTTGGCTATAAATAACTCCTCTGATCCACTTATATACTACACTTTCAGTGGTACCACGTTTGAAAGGACCTCCTTCGACGCTCATTACTTTCTTCAAGGTTTGCTCAATAGTTTGATCACTCGCAATGCCTTTAATCATCAATTCAACTATTATTTAATTGATCTTCTAATAATTAACTGCATATTTTCAATCTATTTACTTTAACGAAGAAATCAAATTTCTTATGTAGAAGTTTGATAGAAAAAAATCGTTTTCAATATAACTTCCGTCAGAAATATACAAAAATTTTCGTAAAATCACCGAATTTCCACTTTTAAATGTACACAACGTGCACAAGACACGTGTCATTTATATAATTGAACTAAAACTAAAATTTCCGTTCAGGTGAATCTTGCAGCTGCCTCTGCCGTTCTCCCCTCTACGTTTTACTACGTTGTCAAGGTCCCTACATCCCTTCACACACTCAGGTATGCTTGAAAGATGTTCATTTATGTAATTTATGTCTACTTAGGTGAAATCAAACGTATACATGAAAAATATATTATTTTAAGTAGAATTATATATGCTCGATTATTAATTGTTTATACTTTTTGGTTTAAATAATAAAAAATTAAAAGCACAAAAAATTTTGGGTAAACTTTGTAATTTATAGCATAAAAAACAAAATCCTACATCAATCATATAAATTCATTCACTGTAACGAAAGTCCAAGGCCAAAACCCCAGGGCGCTGCGCTAATTGGTCTGTAGAAAGACATCTTAGTTTTATTTTTACACGGTTTTGGAATCGGGAGAATGATTGCATGCTTCCAAGAATCTGGAACGATTGCATTATCAAATAATTTTTGAAAATACAGTGGGTAAAAAAAGTATTGGCAATTGCCTATAATAGATCAAATTAGCTAACAAAGGAAATGCTTGAAAATTTTAACTGGACATAACGAACACAGGAGGTAATAAGCACACAAATCTAATGAATCTTTCATTTTAATATGTATACTTGGGGAAAAAGTTGCTTAAATGGGTGGTGAAAAATTCTGACCTCTGTTTCAGAATTTCAGGAGGGCTGAAATGGCCTCCGGCTTCAGTTGGACTTTCGTTTACTACGCATCCCAGTCGACAGCTTGTCTGGAGAAGAGCCCCATTATGCGCCGTAAAAGATCCCACGCTATGAGCGGCCGACAGACAAAAGTTGAAAGAAAAGCGTGGAGAGGGGAACCACGAGAAAACATGTGCGTTAAAAAGGAGAGAGAGGAAGTACCGGAGAGAACTGGCAGAGGCATCCAGCCAGCGACAAGACGGTAGAGATAGAGCGAGTAAGCGAAAAACGAACTTGGCGTGGAATTACCGTGTAACGAAGTTTTCTTGAAATCAAAAGGGACTATTAAAATCTGGACCTTTTTTGCAAATAAATTGTACTGGACAATATTTCAACACTTCCACACTTTATTAAATGTGTTTTAGACGAGCTATATAAAGGCTGTATACAGCAAAAGAGACTATTGAACTGTGGACCCTTTTGCAGATCAATTGTATAGGACAATATTTCAAGAATTTCTTCCTTTAATAAATATATTTTAGACGAGACTTAAAGAATCATTACTGGGGCTTACAAAGGTACGAAATTTGTAGAAACTGCTGCCACCCTTGAAATCTGAAACGGCTTTTACTCAGTTAACTATAGGGTCGAATGTGTCTTCGATAAAAGAAATGGGCAACTCATTCTATATTGCAACAAGTCTATGCCCTGCATCATCAACCGTATCAGCTGGAGAGGATTTGCTAGCCAGTCCTTAGCAACTCATAACCAGATGTTTTCAATAAGGGACAAATCTGGTGACTGAGCTGGCCAGGGTAACAATCGAATATCCCTGACATTCCTTGTGTATCAAGGGAGGTCAGGATACGACATGCAACATATGGTCTTGCATTATCTTGTGTGAAGATGAAGTTTGGCAGGCCCGACGATATGGCACAAGCACTGGACGTAAGATTGTATTAATGTACCCATCTGCATTCAAACTACCGTCGATCCAAACAAGAGATGTGCGTGTTGTCTACACAATGGCTGTACTAACCATTGCACTAAGCTTAGGGACCCTATGCTGATTTCAAAAGCAAGCAGGCGAAGAGTGGTTTCCTCGGAGCCTCCAGACGCGTATACGGAAATCAGAATACTGCACTCAGAATCAGGACTCGTCTGAAAAGACGACATCGTACCACTCCTGTATCAACTTTTTCATTTTGCGCACCAGTATCGCCATCCCTCTCTATGTTGCATTGTCAAAGGAAGCCGAAGTAATGGTCACCATTCTGACAGCCAACGTTGCTGCAAACGTCATCTCATCGTACGAGCAGATACTGGAAATGATGTGGTTGTATGGATTTCAAGGACCGACTTCACAATATGTTTTTATTCTCTCAAGTGTTAGTCATGTAAGAACGTGGAGATTCAGCACGCAGCTCATGATGCCCCTCAGCAACCTATTGATTCTATATTCGCATGAAAGTGGTTCTATTTCGTCCAGTATGATGGGCGATTTCACGGAATGATAATTCACACTCTCGATTGGCAACGATCCTGCCTTTATCAAATTCCGACACTTGCTGGTAAGCATTGCTTTTTCATATTCGAGTCATAGCGCAATATTCTGATCAATCTTTGATCTCACAAAACTCTTTCCGAATGAGAAATCCACTGCACAACTTTCCTTATATGCAATGCTTCAGATGTCGTTTCTCCCTCCTGCTTCGTCTAAATGCACTGAAATACTAATGATTTACATATTGCTATCTCTTCTTCCTTTCGTGTGATTTTGAAGAGAGTCCGGCAGATCCTTCTTCCTATTGTTGTAATTTTAATGACCCCCAACAGTATATATACATTAAAAATAACTGGATTTGCTAAATGGAAAACAAGACTTAAGAGTTATATAGCAAAATTGCAAGTTCTTTAGTAAGGTTTTTAAGTTTTTAAAGGACAGTTAAGATTTTCTTGAACTGTTGAGTTTTATTATGAGCTAAGCATTTTATTTTGAGAATTTAAGGTCAGCGAATCTTATCATTTTTTTAGTTTTGAGACTCTTGAGCCCATGGGTCTCATGCCTTTTACCGCCAGGGGCCTCCAACTAGCTTAATCCGTCTCTGCTTACGACAACAAATCGACACGCAATATAATTTATATTTTTTTAAAAGATATAGTCGTTACACACAAATTTTACTAACATTAGTCGGCATTTCTATTCAGTCTAAAATAAAATTCCAGGTATTTTAAACATGTACCAGGTTTCCAAATTATGAATAATAATATTTCAATAAATATTAAAAATTTTTTTGCAAAAAAAAAAGTATTTTTCAATTTTGGTCCAAAAGTCGCCTCTAAAATTTGCCACATCGGATATGGGTCCAGTTTCCCTGGACCTAAAGCCGCCCCTGCTACATAGAGACTACAGTAAACACGGCTCAGTGGATTAGATTATATAAAATTACTTTTCAACTATAGGAGATGGAGTATGCATGTAAGCGGGCAGATATATATATATCAGGATTAGCCTCTAAAATATGTTTTATTATTATTATTTCTGCTTTTTTTAATGCTATGTTGTGAATCGCTTGATTCTCTAATTTGAATTTATGGCATCTTGTTACAATGAAGAATTAAAAAAAAACGCATAAATTCCGTAATTTTTTCAATATTGGGAAAAGTACCACCGAAAAGGGCCTGAAACATAAATTAAATTTAGAACTTAGCTAGCAATAATAATACTATGTGAATATAGAAGTATTTTTAAATATGCTTTGTAATGAAAATTATTTACTCAAAAAAGTCAAAAGAAGCTTCAAGGTTTTCTTTCTTATATAATAACTTAATACAAAATAAGACTACAAGAAATTACCTTTTATTAGAGGAATAACACACATTAAAAATGAAAACGGGTATTGTTTATAAGCGTTTTAAAACCATATACACAAATCACTTCTTTCCTCTGTTTTGTTTTTCTAAATTGTAAGGTTATTATTAAATTGGAAACTTTTAATTTCCCCATATGTATATTGAATTTAAACATTATTAGATTAACCATATTAGAAGTCGAAAAGTCATTTTTGAGACACCTTAGTTAGGCATTGATCCACAATGCCCCTATAAGGAAAAAAAAATGTTGCGGTATTGCCGGCTCCACCACGAAGTTTGCTATTAGATGAAGGATGTTTGTAAACATCAAACATTAATGGACTATCTCTTGACCAACACACTGTGCACTTTTCTTAATCTATACTATGTTATCAGGTAATCGGCACTTGACTTTTCAATAACTATTCAAAATTCAGCATATTTATTCGATTTATTATGAGAAATTCGTTTAGTTTTATTTTGAGAAAAAAAAGGAAGTACGATTAAATAATTTTATTTTGAGAAATTCGTAAAAAATTTTGCTTGGGTGATAATATATTTATGCGGCCGGCGGCCGCCCCCGTGTGGTGCACACCTGCTAGGATCGCCCCTGCACATGTACTCAGTAGACATATTGTCCCATATTCCCAGTTTTTCGGAGAATACAATCGGAAAAAAACATTTGACAGTTGAAATTATTCGAATCATGATCTTATTAAGGCATAGTCGTAAACGAGTGGATGCCACCCCCACCCATTCTAGTCTAGACCCTGGGCTCAGTTGACACATGTCTTGAGACGTCCATGGTACCTAGTGTTACATATGACAGTCATTAAGGGTAAAATTACCATCACACTTTAACGCTTCAAGTGGGCTTTTAGCGATGGACCTCGTAATTTCTAACCGGTGACAAGGACGCTACCTGAGCTGCACCCCCTCTCATAACTTTCACACCAAAGGGAGGACGTTTGATTTTCTACATATTTAACGTGCATCAACCCCTCTGCACGGCGGATCATTAGCGCTACAGACTCGAACTCATGACATGCCAGCCACAAGTCCGTGACCTTGACCACTTGGCAACCGCGTCCACTTATGTATGACAAAATTGAATGTTGTATGCATATATGGCAAAATTGAATGTTGTATGCAATAAATCTCACACTATATATGATATTTTACAATGAAAATGTTTACCAATAAAATGATCCTAAATTGCTTCCTTAATATATCTAGAATACGGTGGTAAAGTGATTTTTTACAATTAGAAGTCCTAATAAGGAAGCAGGTGTTAAAAGAGCAGCTATTCGTAGCGCTTAGTTAAGATTTTCATTGTTTTGATCGAACTTGAAGCTTTTTTTTTAAACGCGTTTTTCTCAAAACTGTGTTTTCAAATTTCCTCCATCATATCTCACGAACAGTTTGACCGAATGACTTCAAATTTATAGGGTAGACTCAGCACATATATACGCACCAAATGGACCACGATCATTGGAAAATTCAAATACACTCTATAACACAAAAAAAATTGACGCACCAAGAAAAAGTTGCCCGATTGCAATGAAATTTCGTATACAAAGACATTTGTACCGAACATGCAAATGATTAAAATTTGGTGCTCAATCAATGAATAGTGGGAGCTAAAGCGCATCGGAAATGTGCAATCTTCAGGTGTCTATTAAAAGCTATTCTCAATCTGATTATCGAAATTTTTTTGAAAAGCGATTTAGGATACCTTTCAATGACTGAATAAGTGCCTCTCCACATGATTCGAGCTCATTACGAGCAGCTGTCAAAGTTTGAAAGAGGTCGTATCATTGGATTGAAAGAGGCTGGTGGGATATTCGGAGAATCGCTTGTCATATGGCTCTTAGCGATGCGGCCATTAGAAGATACTGGCAAGAATGGGTTAACAATTGCAGATTTAAATGTCATGATGGTAGCGGTCGACCTAGGACCCAAGCAGATAGGGAGGACAGATTGATTGTCAAATCAGCTGTCACAGCACCTAATTCATTGTTATCAACCATCACACGTGCGGCCCACACACAACTGTCCCCTATGACCTTTCACAGATGGCTGATAGAGTGAAATTTACGCGCGTACCGACCGCTACGCTGATTACCATTTACGCAGGTACACTGTCGAGCCAGATTAGAGTGGTGCTTGGATCTATCAGGTTGGAAACATGCTGATTGGGGACGTATAATGTTTAGCGATGAATCCCGCTTCTATCTGTGTCTGGACGATCATCGAAGACGTGTCTGGAGACGTCCAGGACAGCGTGCCAAACCTGCTTTCACTATTGCAGGCCACACAGGCTCTCAACCAGAAGTTATGGTCTGGAGTGTCATTTCTTTTGACAGCCGGAGCTGTTTGTTCGTCATTAGCGGCAACATAAAACACAGCGATACTTCGATGACATTCTGAGAACTTTTATTTTTATTTTTGCGTCTTTTGCAGCTCCCTGGTCTATTTTTTTCCCACCAAGGTATCTCCAAACCACATACGGCACGTGTTGCTATGAGCTATCAGAGCTTGTCAAACACTTTCTTGGCCAGCCAGATTGCCAGAATTCTCTCCAATCAAGCATGTCTGGGATATGATAAGAAGGCGAATGCATCTACCATGCAATGTTGATGACCTGACTTGAAGATTGGTGCAAATTTGGCAAGATATACTTCAGAAGACCATAAGGGTAATTTATCATTCTATGCTACGTCGTGTGGCTGCTTGCATCCTGGCCAAAAAAAGATTAACACTTTATTAAGCTCGTTACTTTGAAACTATGTAACTCTGAAATAAATCATTCAATTTTTTCTGAAATTTTAACCAATTTCTATTCTCTACTAAATCTTTCTACTGATGCGAGGCTAATGATAACTTATTTAATTTCTCTGTCCTAAACCCAGATTCTTAATTTAACATCGCATCATGACTTAAGTTAAAATTAGTTAAGTTCTATTGACAAATTAACAGTCCGATCGTATAGTGGTAACAATTAATTTTATTGAATAACATATTTAAGTAACTATAAATTTACTTCACAACAAGATTAAAATTTAACTTAGCTTGAGAGAGAGATGAAGTGTGGCGGGAGGATGGACATGGTTGACGCCTGGAGTCCCGCGGAGGATTCTGATTTCAAGGTCTGGGATCTGCTCAGTCTGTCTCTCTCTGTCTCCAAATCGGGGTGCATCCCGTTTTTATTCTACGACTCTTTACATCAAAATTCTAGAGCGGACTATTTGCCTTGTCCACTTAATTACCTCTGATTGGTCCAGAACCAGCGCAGAGTTACCACACAAGGTTCATTGCCTTTTGGAAGCGCGGGAAAATATGATGACGCACCCCGCAATTTATGAGTCCAATGATCCCCCAGGCGTGGGAATGTTTTGGCACTCCCTTGCTGAGGAATTCAACCCCTCAGTGATGGGGAAAGAAAACGAATTCCAAAAAACTGACTTTGAAATTCTGAGGTCTGCTGAATAAATCGTTCTGACCTCCCATCACTACCCACCAATTTTTGTCTCTGTCGGACAACTCGTTTTGGGTGCGTCGTTTTTTTTATAGAGTGGATTTCTATTTTTATAACATAAACATCATGGGGGTTTCTTACCCCATGAAATTCGAAACTTTTTCTTCATCAATCTACTAGAAACCCAATTTTTGATATTTTCAATTGAGTATTGTTCATTCTCTGCATTTAAGCTTATAAATCAAAACGCCGTTAATTTTTTTTTATTTCAGATAATCCACTCCGCCGGAATCGTGGAGAAAGTGAGCGTCCATTTTTTCGAGGCGGGTGTGTTCAGAACACTATAACTCACGTTCTACTGGATATGTTTTGCTAAGTAGTTATATACATACTCTTAAAATACATATAAATAAAGATAAAAAACCCTTCAAGTTCTATTTTTTTATTGGTCTTCAAACAAATTCCCAAAGAATGCTTAAAAAACAGGCTGTCACAAGGGTGAACACTCTCTCATGTCTCACTCATAAAATATTACGGTCCACATGATATATGCTACATTTTTAGAGTAAGACAGCGTCTCTCAAACTGTGGGGTGCACCCCCTGGATGGGCGCGAGTTAATCGAAAATAAAAGATTAAAAAAATAATTAATTTACTAGAATGATTTATAAAACAAAATACTTTTAGACATAATTAAAAATGCACTCTGATATAATTTATATATATATCATCTACTTTTATTTGATTTGCTGCAATCCCATGATGAGCGATTTTTTATTACGTTTTCCTTTTAAACATAAAATATTACTCTTTCTGAGAAAAAACAAAAGACAGACCCAGAATCAAAAAAATTTAGGAAGATAAAAAATTCATCACTGTTATTATTTTTGAAATACTCTACATTATAGCTGAAGGCAGCAGAATACATTTGCTAATCATCTGTTTGACCTTCTAAGTTATTGGTACAGTTAGTTATGACCCCTCTCTTATGTGTTTATTTCTCATTTAGGGAAGTTCTAAATAATGTATTTCAATGTTGCGCTTTTTTCCATGTAAAAGAGTTTTATGATATTTGGAAAACCACAGAGAGCCTTTTGAAGGATTATTTGGCCAAGATTTATTTTTATGAGTATTTTCAAACAAAAAAGCATAATGAAAAACGTTTTACACAATTTTTTTAGCAATAACATCCATATTATTATATTGAATACACTTTTAACCCGGAAGTGGTCGCGAGGGGCACACAGATCACGAAATCGTTAATTCTGGCAAAATTGTTTATTTGTTACCTAAGAAAAATAGAAAAGTCATTGAAAGTAGGTAAGTATACTTTCTGTTAGTTAAATTATTCACTGGAATCAATATTTGTATCGTATACAATGAAAATAATTATATAAATAAAAAAAGGATTGGAGTGATTTAATCACCCTGCGTGACCATTAACGTTAGTATCGAGTGTGTGCCTGCTCTCGGGATAAAACATTTTGAAGTCTTCTCGCTTTAAATATTAAAAATAATACACAATTGTACTCCATCTGAATTTTATATTATTTTTCATTATTTAACATTAATTCTAAATGCTAATTCTGTGAGGCTTAAAATTACAGTTCTCTTAAAACTAATTATAATATGAGGATTCATTTTAAAATATCATTTTACATTTTCGTAAACATTGTCGTACATTTGGGTTTACTCTCCTGACAATTCAGCTATTATATCAAGAATGTTTTAGTTTTTTTAAAGAAATGAACTCGTGCAAGGAGAGGGTACTTCAGACAGTACACTTTTAATGTATGAGTGCTTTACAAGGCATTTTATAAATAATTTATTAATACTAAATTAAGAGTAAGTTTAATAAGTGTTAGCGACTTCCATGGGCTTGTATTGCAGGAAAGTGTTTTAAAGGAAAGTTTACGATTAGAAATTGACACTCTGAGTAATTTTTCTTTTTTTGGCTGAGATCTCAATATTTTGTCTTCAAAACAACCACCGCATTTTGCAATCTGTTCCAATTTAAAAATTCGTGAAAGAAAAATAAAATATATATTACTTAAAAAAGTGACATATATAAAATTTAATATACTTATCGAAGTAAACAAAATACTTTCTGAAATATAAAAAAATACACATTTACATTGATGTAATTTATATATATCAGCTGACGATAAAGTTTCCACTTTGATACGTTCATTAACTATCTGATCCTATTACTATAAAAAAACATTTTGTTTGATTTGCTGTTATCACATGATAAGAAATTTTTTTATTACGTATCCCTTTTAAACCTAAAATACTACTCTTTCAGAAAAAAAAACTCAGACCCAGAGAAAAATTCTAGGAAGATAAAAACTTCATCACTTTAATTATTATTGAAATGCTGTTAGTTGCAGAAAGAAAAGGAAAACTTATTCAAAAAGCAGATTTCTGTCTGTCCTCATCGTTTCACCTTAGAACTTATTTGTATGATTAGTTCTGTCCCTTCTATTATGTTTTTTTTTTTTTTTATTTCGGGAAGTTGTAAATAATATTTTTATTACTGTTGCGCTTTTTTCCCATGTGAAAGTGTTATACAGGGTGTGTATTTTAAGTAATGAGAATAAGTCCACAAAAAATAATTTCTTAGAGATATCGCTGCAAAACTTTAGTAGTCTTCAAAATATGCTCCTTGAGCATGAACACACTTCTGCAGGTGACGTTTCCACGTTTCGTACACTCCCTGGAAGTCACCAACCGAAACATCCTTCAGAGCATGCGTGCAAGCAGTTTTGACATCATCCAGGGTCCCGTGGTGGCGCTCTTTGAGGGCGGTTTTCACTTTGGGGAAGAGGAAAAAGCCTGTTGGGGCAAAATCGGGGATGTAGGGAGGCTGTGGAATTGTTGCGATGCCATTTTTTCTGAAGTTCTCGGTAACCACGAAGCAGGTGCGAGATGGCGCATTGTCGTGGTGGAACTTCCAATAGGCTGAAATTTCTGGTCTCACTCGGTTGAACCGTCGCTTCAATCTTTTAGCACTTCCACGTAGAATGCACCATTGACTGTCTGTTCTTTGGGCACAAATTCCGAGTGGAAATTCTTGTCAAAGAAGACAATCAACATTGCTTTCATTCTCGACTTGGACATGCGAGTTTTCTTCTGTCGAGGTTTTTTGCGAAGTGTGCCATTCACTGCTCTGACGTTTTGTCTCAGAGTCGTACTGAAAGAACCAATTTTCATCCCCGGTAATGACGTTGCCAAAAAAATGAGGGTCTTCTTCAATGCGTTCCAAAAGATCTTTTGAAACGGCCTCACGGTTTTGCTTTTGAACGTCCGTTAAAACTTTCGGCACGAGTTTGGCGGAAATCTTTCTCATCCCAAGATCCTCCCTGATGATTTTGTGCACAACCATTTTATCTATTCCTAGCTGTTCTGCGATCGTGTGAACTCTTAAACGCCGGTCCGTGTTCAGCAAATGTCGCTCACGTTCGTTTTCTGCGGTTCTTGAAGTTGACGGGCGACCTGCAAGGGGCTCGTCCTCCACGTTCTCCCGGCTTTCTTTAAACATTTTGTGCCATCTAAAAACTTCAGCTTGCGATAAGCTTTCCCTGCCGTACGCTTGCTGAATCATTTCCAGCGTTGATGCACCCAATTTTCCAAGGCGAACGCAAAATTTGATTGCGTAACGCTGTTCAATGCTTTGCTGCATTTTGGACTTGCACACACTTTTTTGAAGACGTCTACGCCGTGCGTGGTCCTGCCTCAACTAAAGCCAGCAGGAGACTGCGTAGTGAAGCGTTTTTAAGGTCGAAGACCCCATTACCTACTCCAACTGGTAGGAGCGTCCTCAGGCGTACAGCTGCGTCAGGACAAAAATATTCTCATTACTTAAAATACAAACCCTGCATGATATTTGGAAAAGCACAGATAGCACACTTTGAAAGATTATTTTTATTGGTATTCTGAAACATATAAAGCATGATGAAATGCGCATTTTACTCAATTCTTTCTTTAGAACTAACATCCATATTTTTGTATTGAATACACTTAAAACTCGGGAGCTGTCGCGTGGGGCTCAAAGTCAAAGGACAGCGAAACTACAATGATTTGAACAAAATTTGACTGTTTTGCCTGCCAATATCATTCCTGTAATGTTAGTAAAAAGTGTCTGTGATTTGTGTTCTTTATTAAGGTTACCTACCTTTGAAACATTTTAGTTCAGTTTTATAATGGATTTTTTCTCAAATTATCCTTGAAAAGTCCTTGAAAGTAGGTAAGTATATTTTCTCTTAGTTACATTTTTCATTGGAATTGTGATTTTTATCGAGTACAATAAAAATAATTGTAAAAAGAAAAACAATAGAGTGACTCAGTCACTTCGCGCGCCTATAAACGTTAGTATCGAGTGCACGCCTTCTCTCCCAGGTTAAAACATTTTGAAGTCTTCTCGCTTTAAATATTAATGCCAAATGTGATGGATATGATAGAGAGCAACATACACTAGACCAGGGGTTGCGAACTTTTATAGATCCACGTGCCATTTTTTCTAAAGAAATGTTTAATGAGGTATAGATGTGCCGTCAAATAATTTTGATTTGTGATTATTGGGAAAATAATAAAACTAAATGCTAACAAAACTCAAAACTCTTTATTTACTACGAAAAAATGCATTTTGCACTGTATAGTAGTAAATGTTTTAGTTATTAAACGTGTGATTCAAATTAAAGTAACATTAGTGTGACTTCTGTTGTTGCAGATTAGACGATAAGTAGCTTATTAGGATTATAAGATGTCATTTTTAGAAGAATGCATGCTGAATTGGAATATCTACCAAACGGTTTCTAAGCGAGTCTTTAATGTTATTCATCTCTGAAAATAATGACTCTCAAGCAGAGGTGAATGAAAATATGGTTAAAATATCATGAGCCAGCTTCTTCAAAAAGTTGAATGTGTCTGGAATCCGTTTCACAGACGATGTTCTACATGCAACTGTTTCAGAACATAAAACACACACCGCTTTGTCGTCGTTACTGATTATGCCCTATTTCTTGGTCCACCAAGTTTGAAATCCATCCTCTGTTACATTAACTATCTTGCACTTATTTGTTTTTTTTTGCTGAATTAGCCACGTTAAATAAGGGTTAGAAATCGTAAATATAACACAAAAAAGCTTTAAAATTTCACGACGTAAGCAAGTCAACATAATAACAAACGAGTGTGCTTCCCGCGGCACCGAGAACCAATCATTTGCGTTTAAACGTAATACTTTACATTATGAACTTTGTTATTTTGAACTAAAATAAAAACTGTTTTGATCGGTGGCGTGCCCAAAATATTCTGTCGTGTGCCATCAGTTACACGCTTGCCATTGGTTCGCCATCCCTACACTAGACTCTTTTTCTGATGAGATTTATACTCTTAGAAATGGATGATGGAGAAAATAAATTTTTAATTAAACATCATTTTGTAATATGTTTCAAATTAAAAATTAGAGTAAAGAAAAATAACAATAATTATCCTATTACTTAAAAATAATTTGCTTAAAATAAATATCGCTTAAAAGTAACAAATACAAAATTTAATACTTATCTTGTTAATTTGTACGGTTTATAATTAAGATCGTATTGTAGCTTTAGCACCAAAGCGTATTATTATTGTATAAGGGGGGCGTGATAAAATTTATGATTGAAATTTGGGTCCCCAATAGTTAAAGTTTGAGAAGAGCACTGATTTACGTACAATACGTAACATTTTTCAAGTGAGCTAAAATAACGAAGAATTGTATTTTAAGAAAAAGAAACATTTTAACATGAGCAAACATCAGTGCACTAAATTCAAATCAATTCATTTTCTCAAACAGCTTTAAGTTCTCTTTATATAATTACATTCTGGCAAATTGTATTACATCAAGACGTCTACATCGGATAATATATAATTGAGGTGGAACTAAAACATTTGAATTCCGGTATTTCGACAATGAACAGAACAAAATCGCGCGAAAATATATGACACAAGAAAAGCATGAGGTGTATGTGTGACAAAATACTACACTGCTCAAAACAATTAGGGGAGCAAGCAAAAAAGTGAAGAAAACCGTGTGAGACAGCCACGTATTGGCATGCAATGCATAGTACACGCGTATCAATGCGCAATACAGAAAAAAGGCGTAAAAGATTTTGGAATTAAGCTTTAATTCTTTGAAAATATGGGGGAAAAAACAGTAAAAGATTATTTAGGGCAACAATTTGGTTACATGTAAACGATAAAAAAAGGTACTGTTTAGACATGATGCATGAGTTTTAATAGGGCGTGTGGTCTCCTCGAACAGCTAAGACTGCTACACACCTGTTTGCCATGGATACGATGAGGTTATCGATCAGACATTGGGGAATACTGTTCCACTCCTCAAGAAGTGCAATCTCCAAGTCTCGGGCAGTAGCAGGCGGCCTTGGTCACGCAGCAATGCGTCATCCGAGCATGTCCCAAACATGCTCGATTGGATTCAGGTCAGGAGAGCACACTGGCCATTCCATACGCTGTATTGTTTCAGCTTCAAGCATGTTTACCACCAGACGATCTCTATGCGGTCGGGCATTATCATCCTGGAAAACAAAGGAATCTCCAATAGCTCCAGCGTAAGGGATGACATGAAAATGAAGTATC
This sequence comes from Trichonephila clavipes, assembly GCA_019973935.1. Taxonomy (NCBI): domain Eukaryota; kingdom Metazoa; phylum Arthropoda; class Arachnida; order Araneae; family Nephilidae; genus Trichonephila; species Trichonephila clavipes. The sequence goes on along the minus strand of BMAU01021216.1, from coordinate 102,081 downwards.
TTGTCTGCATACCTTCGGCCCGTCAAAGTGCCATTCCTAATGATATGCAGGTCCTTACGTCCGCCTATGCTGATTCCACCCCATACCATCCAACCAGCTCTTCTGTATTGTGACCTTTCACGAACGAATGCGGGGTTATTTCGAGTGCCCCTGTCCCTCCATACAAGAACACGTCGGGTGTCACACTCTAGACTGAATCAGGACTCGTCTGTAAACAGCACTTGGCTCCAATCATGTTGCTCCCAATCTCGATGTTCAGCAGCCCATCTTCTTCGGGCCGCACGGTGGCGTGGGGTCAACGGAATGCAGACCATTGGCCTACGTGCATAGAGCCCTCCCTCATGAAGCCGATTACGTACCTTTTGGCTGGACACCCTTCGTCCTGTTGCCAAGAGCAACTGTCTTTGCAGCTGCGTAGCATTCTCTGTTCTGTTACGACGGGCTGTTAACTGTATATACCGGTCATCAGTTGATGTAGTGGCGCGTGGCCGACCTGCCCCTGGTCGACGTCTAACATTTCCTGTTTCTTGGAATCGATTCCACAGCCTTGCAACAACACTTCTGGTGACTCTAACAGCGTCCGCGACACTACGTTGTGTTTGCCATGGATTCCGGTAAATCACGTTGTTGAGACATTCTCAAGTAACCTTGTCTCAAAAAAAAATACTGCACAATCGAATTTCACAGTTACGGCAATAAAACAGACGTTTCTGCAACATCCCGATTTCTGCCCTTATCTCCTTTTTCTGGTTTTTGACGTCATGAACTTTGATTTGCATATAAAGTTTTCTTCTTCCGTTTCCTGGTAGGCTTTACATTATGGATGATTCATTTTATGTTACTTATTGGTATACATCTTTGCTTACTTTAGTTAAAATCATGTGCTCCCCTAATTGTTTTGAGCAGTGTACTATCAGTCACTGATATCTTCGCCAATAACCTTTTGTAAAAATATAGGATATTAATCCATTAACGTATGCTCTCGAGTTAGTTTGAGTGTGCTAAACTGGTCAAACTGTGCACACTCAAGATAATTCTAGCAGGGTAGGTTTTTATGCTACTTTTTTTAACACACTCGAAAATAAACTAGCGCCGTCTGCACTCGTGAGATTGACTGCGATCAGTCTTCGCGATTTTGTACATTTAGATAAATTACGATAAATTTTACATTCTTCGTTCATATTCTCTCAAATAATTTCTGAAAAATAAATTCTACTATTATTATTATTTCTATTGAAAAGTTTCAATAAATATTTTTTACTGATAAAAATATGTTTTGTTTAAACAGCATTTCGAAAAGAAAGATAATAAAAGTCGATATACGATCAAGAATTGCAATATTCGGCTTTTACTGCAATATGGATCAAAAATTTTGATTAATTTTTTTCTTTCTTTTTTTAAATTGCCAAAAAAGAGAGGTTTTTTAAGAGTTTTTTTTTTTAAATTGGAAAAAAAAATTCGCATTTTTTTTAATGTACACGTTAAGGGGTTAAAATAATAAATAATCAGTTTGAGCCTGAATGCCTGATTAATACATCAGGTTAATAGTAAATTTGACAGAAATTTTGATTTCTAACAATGACAAGAACAAAGGATAAAAATACTCAGACGCAGATCTTTATTCAATATTTTGCCCTCTCAATGCATTCAAAAAGGATACGGTTGATATACCCTAATGTTACGGCTTCGATACTCGACGATGTTCAAATCGAGCGGTGTATTTGAGTCCGGATTCCTTCAAAAACCATCGCGTGGCTTGCCATGTCACGAGTTCGAGCCCAGTACCACTAAAGAACCGCCGTGTAGGGCAGCGATGCACGTTACATCTGTCGAGAGCTGAAACGTCCTCCCGTTGGTGTGATAGTTAGGAGAGGGGGTGCCAGCTCAGGTATCGTCCACGTCACTTGACCATGGTTCAAAATTACGTGGTCCGTCGCCAAAAGCCCTCGTGTAGCTGAACAGTGCGACGTTAATATTCAATCAATCAATAAATCAAGAATCTTTGTTATTCGCATAGAATAACAAAGGGCCTTACTCCACACGACAATCGTCGGTCACATGGCGTGGTAATCTGGAGAAGGAAGCACCAGCTCAATCAGTCCTCTTTTATTGAATATAATTCGCAACTATGATATTCATTTGTCCACGGCCCTTGTGGCGACATTAATAAAACGAATGGCTTAAGGTATCCGACTAGGTTGAAAAAGTGTTTTTTGACAAAAAGGTCGAATTTTTTTTTATGATTGTAAAATCAAGCCCCAGCCTTTAAGATTCCAAAACAGTCTTTATTTTAATTTTACGTAAATTAGAACTCTAATTATAGCAATTTAAATAAGTCATAGTAGTTGAAAACGAAACCGGAAGTAATGTAATCTGGACCGGAAGTGAGCTACATATGCAGTATTTAATTATTATTTCCCTAAACTGAAGTTTCAAAAACCAAATTTTAATTATCTGCTTACTAAACCACAGTTTGCTAATAATTATTTCAAATAATTTTGTTGCAAACGATTGGCAACGGCATTTTAAGACTATCGCTATTCCGTGTTTGTTTACATTCGACGTTAGATTTACCACGCCTATTTTAATTCTTTTTTTTTCTCTATTTTGCTTTATTTTTAGAATTTAAATTATTTCAAATTAATCTTTAATTTATTTTACCTGAAATCATGGGTAAATGTCGCTCATATCGTCCCCGTAAAAGGAAATTTCAAGGAAACCAAAATAAAAGAGCTTCAACACAGCTTCATCTAATGAAATTATGACCACCAGTTCACTGAAGCTGCAGCAATGTAATGAGGTAAGTAACATTTCAGAACATTTAACTGGAAACAGATTGATTGATCTGGAAATTTTATAATTGGTATTTTTTCCTTATTGTGTTGCCCAACAAAAATGTGTACAGCAGGAAACCTTTATCTTGTAGAAGATTCAAGGTTTGGATTATCTTCAAACTTTTCTTTGCACTGCAAAAATTGCAGTTTCATATCGGCATTTTTGTACTTCTAAAAAGTTAGACAAAATGAATGAACTTAACACTCGTTTTGTTTATGGATTAAGATTGATTGGTAGAGGTGTTCAGCAGGAAGAAAACTTTGTGCTGTTTTGAATCTACCTCCCTTTCTCTCAAAGCTTGCATTCCGCCAACAAGAAAAAAAACTCCTCAGTGCTGCTATTTCCATTGGAGAAAAAATAATGAATGACGCAGCAAAAGGTATTAGGCAATTAAAAAAATCTATACATGGTATTGTAAATTGTGGTGTTTCGGTGGATGGTACCTGGCAGCGTGTGTGTCGTGGTTTTTCTTCGCTAAATGGTTGTGTTAGTGCAATATCTGTTGATACTGGGAAAATTATTGACTTTGAAACTTTATCTCAGTTTTGTAGAAAATGTAATTCAAAGACGAAACAACAAAATGTGAAATTGCAGTGTAATCATCATAAAGGATCTTCCTCCAGCATGGAACCGGTTGGGGCTTATCGTATTTTTGAGAGGTCGGAAGATCATAGAATGTTACGATACACTGACTATTATGGGGATGGGGATTCCAAAGCTTTTGATGCCGTGAATGACATTTACGGGAAAGATTCTGTTACGAAGCTAAAATGTATAGGGCATATTCAAAAAAGAGTTGGAACAAGGCTTCGAAAATTGAAAAGCAGAAATAAAGGACTCGGGGGAAAGGTAAATTAACTGATGGTTTAATTAATAAGTTACAAAATTACTATGGGATTGCTATTCGAAGCAATATTGGGAATTTGGAAAAAATGCAGTCTGCTGTTATTGCTGCCTTTTTTCATTGTTGCTCATCAAAACATCAGCCAAAACATGGACAGTGCCCTGTCGGAGATGAAAGTTGGTGTAAATTTCAACGGGCTAAAGCTTCAAATATTGTGTACCAGGATAAATCTTTGGGTCTGCCACAAAATATTGTTAACACGATAAAGCCTGTTTATATGGATTTGTGTGACAGAAATCTTTTAAAAAATTGTTTACACGGAAAAACTCAGAATCCGAACAAAAGTTTTAATGCAATTTTTTGGCAGATATTACCAAAAGAAGTTTTCGTTGAGCATCAAACATTGCGTTTAGGAGCATATATTGCTGTTGTGCAGTTTAATAATGGCTTTCAGGGATTAATATACATAGTAAATGAAATGGGTATTGTTTCGGGGTATTATACTATACGGGGACAAAAATCTTCGATAATGAGCGTATTGCAGACTCAAAAACGTCACTCACTGCCAACAGCAAAAACCTGCAGAAGAAAACTTAGGGCCATTCGAAAAAAAAAAAGAAACATAAAAATTGAGGAAGAAGAAGGAATTACCTATAAAACTGAGAATTTTAAGTTATTTTTTTAATATTTACTTTATGTAACTTATAAGTATATTTTTTAAATGTGTTTTTGAAAAATGAAATTTTCACGATAATTTTTGCACGAAAACTGGGATATCTCCAGAACAATTATATAAAATTTAATAAAATTTGCAACACTTATGTTATAAGCCCTTGAGAGTGTAGCAAATTGCAGTTTTTAAGATACTTACACTTGATAACATTTTATAGTCCTTTTTAGCATAGAATAAAGAGTAATTTTGACGAAAAATCATTAACGTGAAGTTCGAATGCTTATTAAATATTTATTTTTGAAAATATTTTTTAACCTGCGGTTTGCGACACTTCAGGTGGATAAATAAATGTATAAATGCAATTAAAATTACATTATGTCCAATATATATTTTTTTACGCTGTTTTTTCTGAAATTGAAATTTTTTTAAAAATTTTATTAAAATAATTTTTTTTCAGAAACAGAGGTGATGCATGGTATTTATTTCATAATTATAACTCTTTAAGCCTATTTATGTTCTTTAAAATAATAAAATTCTTTTGATAATCAATTTTGAAAAAATTAGTCTTCGAACCTAGTCGGGTGCCTTAAACAAGTAACAATTTCAGGAACTAAAGTTTTTCGAATTGTAAAGAAGTAATAAGCATGAGAAATTTTTTGTCTATCCTTAAGTTATTCGAAAAACTTACAATAAATCCTGATTTCGCGTACACATTGCTTTGCTTGTTTTTGTTATTAAACTTTTTTTTTTTACTTAAGGTATCCGACTACCCTAAAATTGTGAATTTTGCCAAAAATTGACATTTTTTATGATTTTATTTTATAGGTCATGTTATTAGCTTTATAAAAATACCAAGTTTATTATTTTTCATTAACTAGAGAAAAAAAACTACAAATGTTTAAGTAAAAGAAATGCGTTTTACTCGAAATGTGTGTGTGTGTGTTTTCTTTTTGAGAATGCACAAACTGTTACAGAGATTGCTCAAAAAGTTTTGAAAATAATTAATTGAAGTTTTTGTGTATGTTCTGTATAATATGATGCGACGCTATTTTAAACTTATTTAATTTCTAAAACTTTGAACCCAGATTCCTAATTTCACATCACATCATGACAATTAATTAAGTTAACTAATTCTAAAATTAAAACACTCATCTCACACTAAATCATAGACTCTCTGATCGTATAGTTTTTAAACATTATTAAATTTATTTTAAGCACAAGTATACGGAAATTTACTTCACTACAAGAAGATCAAAATTTAACTTAGCTTGAGACAGGGAAAGTGCAAGGGATGGACGTGGTTGATGCCCGGAGTCTCCGGAGTATTTTCGTGATTGTCTGCAGCTCTGGAATCGGCTCTCTCTCTCTCTCTCTGTGTGTGTGTGTGTGTAAAATCGGGGTGCGTCCCATTTTATTTTACGACTTTTCACACAAAAATCCTAGAGCGGACTCTTTGTCTTGTCCACTTTAATTGTCTCTGATTAGTCCAGAGGCCAGCGCAGTGTTACACCACCTCACAATTTATGGGTTTAGTGAACTCTCTCAACGCGGGAGCCTTCTTGACGCACCCCACCCAAGGAATTTAACCACATCCGGACCGGGGACTCGTAAACAAATTCCAAGCCATCTCAGGGGCTAATTCTAAATTAGGAAGTTCTGGCCTCCCATCAAATAGTAGAAGTGTTTTAACCATCAGATTTACCAATCTCTTTTTTCTTAAAACATTTACAGTCCCTTAACTAAAACTCAGTGGCGCAACTGCCCGTGAGGGCTAGGGCCTATTGTTCCCATCCCAGTATACGGGACCATTGGGCGCTGAGGTGCATGAGCAGGTGTTCCTATCAGGTGGTCAGTCTGAAGCGAGACCCCTTGTGTTTAAGGTGCCTAACTTGTTGCGGGAACATTTTTTTGAAATAATACTGAAAGTTCATTTTTAAACTCATTTTTTGTTTGATTATAACTGAAAACTTATAAAAATAACAAAGGAAAAAAATTTTCAATACATTTTTGTAAGAAAATGGACAATTTTAGGTTAAAATTAGGCATTTTTTGCACATCGTGGCAAACACTGTAAAGTAAATTCTAATGCATAAGACAAAAAAAATTTTAGAATTTTATTCAGAAAGCATTTACCTATACTTTGCTCTATTATCTTTGAATAATTTCAATTTATCACAAAATTAGAGGTCAAAAAGTGCACAAAATGAAAATTTTTCAAAAATTTTGCACTTATCACAAAGAGAAACAATCATAAAAAAGGTAAATATATTGTTTTTTCTTATTCTGTAGTGCACAGTATGCATACTATAATAATGAACAATGATGCTAAATTTCCTGCAATTATTTCAAGGATTTTTTAAGATATCATGTTTGCCATGCGATAAAATACGGAAAAATTGTTTCGGAGAAAAAAGCATTTAAAGATTTAAAATCTAAATCTTAAAAAATTATACAGCTAAAACAACCTAAAATCTCTTTATATCAAAAGAATAAACCTTTTATTAGCCCATATCAGTATTAAATATTTGTTTCAAATTCTTTTTTTTTTAATTTTGATACCAATTTTATAGAGTCAAAAAAGCTTTTCTTAACGTCTAAATGCATATAGTTTTTTTTAAATACAAGTTAGAGATATAAAAAGCACACTAGAAAAACTTTATTACGCTGAAAATAATATTTTTTATATGGAAAAACAGGTACATATATATATGTACATACATACATATATATATAAATGTAAGGATAATTAAATTAGATTAAAAATTAAATTCCCTATCTAGCACTTGACTACATCTTGTTCCGTTCTCATATTCAAGTATCAAACTAATCGCCCATTTATTTCTTCCGAACATATGGCCTAGTCAATAAAAATGTCTAATTCTAGGTCGTTAGATTTAATAGTCAACATATGTCAGCATTAACTTGCAAACACCATCTTCAAAGCAGTGACACTCACCAGATGTTTTTCACGTGTTATTCACGTGGAACCCCCACCATGGCGTGCTTTTGCCTCTCTGCCTTTAGCGTCAGAACTGATGTCGACACAATGGAATAAAGATCTCTTTTTTTTAAAACCTTAATCCAGTGTTTCTCAAACTGTGGGGCGAACCCCCTGGGGGGGCGCGATAAACGTACAAGGGGGGCGCGAGCATATCGAAAATAAAAGATTAAAAAAAATTTATTTACTGGAATGAAGTAAAACAAAATACTTTCTGACATAATAAAACAAAAATACACATTTACACTGATATAATTTTTATATCTGCGATATTACGTCATAAAAAATTAAAGCTACTTCTTTTCAAACCAAAATGAGAAAAAACAAAACCCCGACCCATAATCGAAAAAAATTTTTAGGAAGGTAAAAAATTCATCACTGTTATATATTTGTCATCAGATGTAGGCAGCAGAATGTAGCTCTGCTGCGGTTTGACCTTCGAACTTACTTGTACGGTTAGTTACGTCCCTGCTCTTATGTGTGTGTGTATTTGTTTTTTCATTTAGGGAAGTTGCAAATAAACTATTTCTGCTGCGATTTTTTCCTTGTAAAATATTTTTATGATTTTTGGAAAAGCACAGAGAGCTAGCTCTTTGAAGGATTACTTGGCCAAGATTTATTTCTATGAGTTATTCCCAAACATATAAAAAAGCGTAATGAAAAAAATGTCTTACATAATTTTTTTTGAACATCCATATTGTAATAAATACACTTTTATTCCGGAGCTGTCACGCCGACCACAGAGTGCACGAAATCGGTAATTCTGGCAAAACTGTTTGTTACCAATGGCTCTGACACTATCCTCCTGGTTGACAGTCTTAACGTGTGAACTAAAATATATTTGTCACATATCTCCCTCTTTTTTGGGAGTGACAAACGTTTTTTTACAATCTTAAGGTACTTGGTTTGACTGATGAGTTCCCGGTGTGATAACTTTTTTTCGAAATATTTTCTGTGTTCTTGAAAGTAGGGGTGAGTTTATTTTCTCTTAATTAAATTATTCACTGGAATTACGATTTTTATTGTGTACTGTAAAAATAATTATAAAAAAAGAGATTGGGGTGGCTCAAAAACCCCACTCGACCATTAGTATCGAGTGCGTGCCTGCTCCAGGTTTAAAACATGTTGAAGAGTCTTTTCACTTTAAATATTAAAAATAATACAATTATTTATCATCGGAATTTTATATTATTGTTCATTATTCAACATCAATTCTAAATGCTAATTCTGTGAGGCTTAAAATTACAGTTCGCTTAAAACTAATTATAATTAGAGCAATATGATTTTAATAAATCATTTTACATTTTTGTAAACATTGTTGCGCTCTTGGCTTTACTCTCCTTAAAATTCAGCGATTATATCAATAATGTTTTATTTTCTTATAAATGAAATCGTGCAAATAGCGGGTATTTCAGCCGGTATACTTTTAATGTATCAGTGCTGCACAGAGTATTTTATAACTAATTAATTAATGCTAAATTAAGAACAAGTTTAATAAGTATTAGCGACTTCCATCGGCTTGTCTTATAGAGCTAATTTTTCAAAGGAATGCTTATGATTAGAAAATGATCCACTGAGTTCCACTGATATCCATATTTTGCCTTCTAAGCAGCCACCGCATTTTGCAATATATTCTAATTTAAAAATTAGAGAAAGGAAAAATAACATAATAATTATCCTATTACTTAATATTTTTTTGCTTAAAAGCAACATATACAAAATTTAATACTTATGTCATGAATTTGTACTGTATATAATTAAGATTATTGCTTTGGCGTAAAAAAAAGTGCATTATTATTGCATTCAGTACATTATTAATGTATAAGGGGGGCGCGATAAAAATTGTGATTGATAAGGGGGGCGCCAGTTTTGAAAGTTTGAGAAGCACTGCCTTAATCTGATTCTGTCTTTAAAATCATGACATATATATATATATATATATATATATATATATATATATATATATATATATATATATATATATATATCCACTAAATATCTTAGAGCTTAAGAAATATGTAATGTAAAATATGTATGTGTGTTATTTTGTCAGTAAATACGAGGACGGTTCAGAAAGTATCGAGACTGAATTTATTATGCAAAAACATACATACATAAACAGGGGGTTTTTGAGTCAATCTCCTTCGAAATATGCTCCATTTGTAGTAACAAACTTGGCTCAACGATGTTTCCAGTCCTCGAAACATTTCTGGAACTCAGACTTTGGGATGGCCAGAAGCTGCTGTGTCGAATTCTGTTTTATGGGTTCAATGTCCTGAAACCGGTGTCCTTTTAAGGTGTTCTTGATCTTGGGAAAGAGGGAAAAAATCAGGAGGTGACATATCTGGCAAGTAGGGAGGATGTGCTATTTGGATTGTTCCGTGTTTTCTCAAGAACTGCTGCACAAGATTGGCGGTGTGCCCTGGGGCTCCGTCATGATGAAGCATCCAGTGAGAGGATGCCCACAACACCAGTCGTTTTCTACGAACAGCCTCTCTTAATCTCCTCCTGACGTCCAAGTAGAATTCCTTGTTCATTGTCTGGTCCTGGGGAGCGTACTCATGATGAACAATTCCATCTGCATCGAAAAACACAATCATCATGACTTTGATTGCACCTGCCATGCTTTTTTTGGCCGAGGAGAACCGGGGGTCTTCCATTGTGACGACTGCTACTTTGTTTCGGGATCGTATCCGTAAACCCACGACTCATCCCCAGTGATGATGAGCTTCATGAACTCCGGATCGTCGCTTGCACCTTGAAACAAATCAGATGATGTTGCCAGTCGTTAAAATTGCTGATTCTCAGTGAGGAGACGTGGCACAAACTTTGCAGACACTTGGCGCATGTTCAAGTCCTTTCTCAAAATTTCATCACATGATCCTATGGACATGTGAAACTCCTGTGCAATTTCTCGGACTGTTAAACGACGACCAGAGTGCACCACAGCCTTCACTTGTGCAATCTTGTCCTCATTGCGAGAGGTGGACGGGCGTCCAGAGCGGGGATCACTGTTCACTGATTAACGACCCTCCTTGAATCGCCGGAACCACTCGAAAACCCGAGCACGACTCATCGCCTCATCTCCAAATGCTGTTTTCATCATCTCGTAGGTTTCGGTGCCCGTTTTACTGAGCTTAAAGCAAATCTTGATACAGATTCGCTGATCCGTGTTTTCACGCATTTTCTTTTTTCGACGAACGCACGCAAACACTCCACGTGAAAGAAGTCAGTGTGACTGAACGGAGCGCTGTACAGACCTACCGATTTTTGTGAGACAAGGTGAAATATGCGCGCGCATGATGCGCACTGTCCCTCCGCCAGGTGTTTTCTGGAATAAATAGAATAAATTCAGTATCGATACTTTCTGAACAGCCTTTGTATTCCCGAAAATTTCTTTTAAAAAATATTGCTTATCACAAAGGTTATAAGAAATTATAATGATAAGCATATAAAGAGCAGTTTTTAAAACCTCCATATGAATACACTGTGACTTTTTTTCCATCTTTAGTAATTTTGTATATGCAGCTTTTTTTCCCCGAGAAAATTTTCTTTATTCTAAGGGGTGTCCCGCATAAGTTAAAATGCGTTCCAGTTCAAATTTTACAAATCCATGTACAAGATCTTTCGAAGGGAAGTATTTGCATTTCTAATTATATATATATATCTAATATATATTATAAATGCGAAAGTTTGTGAATATGTTTGTGGGTCTTTCACGCAAAAACAACTGAATGGATTTTAATGAAACTTTACAGTAATATTGCTTACACATCAGAATAGCACATAGGTTATAATTTATAGCATAGACTATAATTTATAAATATATTGTATGAAGTGTCCAAAATATAACGATATTTGTCAAGTAAGTAGGAAAAAATTCAGCCATCTGCGAGCAATTCTAGCTTGCGCTGCAAAAAAAGCCAACGTCAGCATATATCTATGTTTTGTTTGTGAAAGAACTTTTTTTTGTTTTGGCTACGCAAGGTACTCGCTTCTAATTGATTCCACTGATCAGCATACTTTTCCTGTAGAGCTAGGCAACACATCAAAAGTCTGTAGTCCGTCCACGATGGGTAGAAAAATTCCTGTAGAGCTAGGCAACACATCAAAATTCTGTAGTCCGTCCACGATGAGTAAAATATTTAGCTGGCCTTGTAGGTTCCGGCAGAGGCGGAATAAAAATGTTCCATGTACGCTGCAATAGAAAAAAAAATTGTCTCCCAGGGAAACCATATTAGTCATAGAACCAAAACCAGTGTGAAGAAAAGAGAAACTCGACCCCAGTTGACATCCGCCGCAGACCCCGAGCACCAACCGCGTCCTCCCCATAATTTACAATTGAAAATGCGACATAGAAAAAAATTATTAAGTAAAGTTTTGAAAGTTAAGTCCCAATCCCCCAAACGCTGTGAGGGAAAAAAGAAAAAAAATTCAACAATAAACAACTGAAATTAAATTCATCTTCCGAGAGAAAAAAAATTTTTCGAATGAGATGAGACATGGGTCACCGAACACTTCACAAGGACTACATATATAAAATATAACAAATAGAATAAATTGAATAATCACAAAGAATCATGTGCTACTAAATAATAAAAAAATAAGACAAGTAACACATAATAAATTCAAAAATTGCATATATAACAGCTTCGATACTCACAATAACCACACATACGAGGATCGAACAAAATATTTTGTGATAAGAAATAACTACAAGTGAAACATACATAATCAATACAAACGTGGCACTAAGAAACAGACACCTCATAATCGTATAACATCGAAATCCTGACACGACTAATATGATGTGCATGTATCAGACCACCAAAAAATATTATTTTAACCTTTAACAGTACTCAAAGCATAAGAAATTGCAATGGTTCACTAAGAGCAATGATTACAATCTTTCGTAAAAATAAAAAAACTAAAAAAAAATTATTATAAAATAAAAAAATTAGAAATTCAAGCGAATAGTGCGTGGGTGAAGAAAAAATAAAATAAAATAGCCTAAGAAATTTTAAAAAAATTCACTACAAGCATTGGTTACAATTTAAAATTAAAAAAAAAGTAATGTAATTAAATTCAGAATTGCAAATTAAAATCTATAAATTGAAGCGAATAGTGTACACGGTAAAAAAAAATTTATAACCTCTGAGAATGCTTAATAGCCTAAGAAATTTTAAAAAATTCACTACAAGCATTGGTTACAATTTGAAATTAATAAAAAAAATTAATGCGATTAAATTTAGAATTGCAAACTATGAGTGTGTATTTGATCAGGATGCACCCCGAATGTTTACAAAGGCAGAGAAAAAAATTTGCACATGCCATTCCCTGCGCAAACGATTTGCTGCATGCTGCAAACGCCAACACAAGAAACAGAATGTACAATCAAGACAAAAAAAAACATGCAAACCCGATTATAAAAAAAATAACTATATCGATTAATACTTTAAAAAAAATTTTAGAGAAAAAAAATTCTTGTACATTCAAATACATGCGAATTTCCATATTGAGAAATGAATTCCAAAAATTGCAAATGCAGTTGAAAATTTCAGAAAAAAAAATTTATAAACATAAAATTGATAATGCAACCCATGACATATGAGGCGACACATACAGAGTAAAGTAATTTTAACTAAAACAAAAAAGCAAAAAAAAATATTACAAGTGCTACACATAATTATACAACATAATTACCAAAAAAATTTTCACTTCACTAATCAACATCACTTTTTAACATTCCACGTAATACAATGTATCAATTCTAAATAATTAAAAAAAAAGAACTCATCACAATGTTTCACTATACTCGCAACAAATATACAAAAAAAAAGATCCCCAATTTTCAACAATACCGCTAACTCAATTCATCGATAACCATCGAATTAATTACTCAAATATCACTCTATAACATTAACCCAAAATTCTCAGTAACCTTAAAATGATTCCTCAATCATTCAAAAATGCCTTTACCTCAAAGATCATTCATATCCTGTACCTCAATAACACTAACTAAACTTATCTGCAACTTCCAAATAATTAATCGACTTCTCCACAATACCATTAACTAAAACCCATCTATGCCCATCAACTTATTTACTCAAAATCTCACATAATCCTCAACTCGAACTTTCCTAGATTCATATCAAAACATTCTTAAATATACCACACAATCATTAATTCAACTTATCTATGTTCATCAACTTATTTACTCGAAATCGCACAAAATCCTTAACTCAAAATTACCTTCTCTACATCAAAACAACTTTCTCAAATATACCGCATAATTATTATAACTCAATTTTCCATTTCCATATCAAACAACTCTCGAATTTACCACACACATTTGGACGCAAACTTATCTATCTCCATAAAAAAAAACTTTCCCAATTATTCTACAAATTCATCAAATTATAAATTAATCTATCTCCTTCGAATAACTTTCTCAAATATTCCACAAAATCCTTAACTCAAACTTATCTAACTCCTTCAACAATTAATAAAACAAAAAAAATTCACACCTGATCATCTTCAACATTTTCAAACCAAAAAAAAAAATTATCAAACTCAATATCTAAAACTGAAACAATACTAAATCAAAATTTTCCTCTTCGCCAATACCAAACTCAAGGCTAACACAACTACGCGTAAACAAAAAATAAAATTTAACAATACCATTATCTGACCATAAACTCATTTCCAAATAACAATGCAAAACTACAATTAAAATCCAAAACCACAAAACCATAAAAAAAACTCAATTAATATCAATACTCAATTCAATAACCTACCCAAGCGCTACCACGAATAAAAAAAAATTAACCTAAACCAACAGAACTACTATATCGACATCAAACAAAACATTCAATTCCTAGTACAGTTTAGCACACAAGCGAGACAAAATTATTGACTGCACATTCATTTAACCAAACCACAATTTAACTAGAGCCCTAAGCAAACAAAAAAAATCCAAATCTATAGCAAAACAAACACACAAAAAAATTAAATTAGCAATGAAACACCTAACCGAAAGACTATAAAAGTTTTAAATTAAAATTAGCAATCATATGACAAAACAAAACAACTTGAGCAAAACAAAGTTAAATTTCAACATAATTTCTTAAGGAAAAAAATTCAAACAACCACCTCTATCTATATCTTAACAAGCATAAATTCCAAAGATATCATTATTCAGTAATACACAGCCACACTTAAAATTAATACACTAACACAACTTATCACTAAAATTGCTTCTGACAAAATACCGCCACTAAAAAAAAATAATTTTTTATGCAAACTCAAAATTTAACAAGAAAAGTACACAGTTATACACAATCAAGTAAGCATGAACTAACTTATTCTATCAAAGAACCTTTTTTGTATAAAAAAAAATTTAAATACTAGATAATAAACGCAACACAAAATTATTTGATTAATGAAAATGCCAAATATATATATACAGTAACAACATTCAAATTTCGTGACAGGTGTCCAAAAGACCCCAAAATTTGATTTCTGTTGCAAACATGAATTAAAGCTTAAAATTTATAAAATTAAAATTGACGTGCATACATGAATCGCATAGCAAAATTAAATATCCATCTTATTACAAACAACAAAATTTATATATTGTCATAAAACACAAATCATTAAAAAATATTTTATCTAGTGCTAAAATTGATATTAACCACAAAGCATCAAATCAAGACAAGAAACAAATTGCATAAAAAAATGAGCTAAAATTCATTAAATAACTAAGTAGAAAATTATGTCTCACTTAAACATCAAAACATGACATAAAACAAGGTGCAACAATGAAACAGGTACCGTTCCTAGGGGTGGACTCACTAAGTGGCGAAGCGTAAACAATGTTAAAAAAAATTCTCGGTTTCCTCAAAAAAATTTTTTTAGCGTGATAAGAAGTAAATTAATCAGCCGAATTGCCTGCACGGGCCCTTAAATTATACCGTGGACTTGGAACAATACTTTTAACCTCGTATCGTCTGGTTTTGTAAATCGTCTAAATTATTTAAGTGCAAATATGAGAATCTCTTAATAAATGGAATCATCCGATTGACATGTGTGTTAAATCTCTTCCTCAATTGTTCTACATGTTGAACCTTATAATTGACGTTAGAAAAACGCTCTATTACTCTGTAGGGATCTTCAAACTTAGGTCTGAGTTTTGGAGATAAATTAGATTTAATATTAGGCGTCTTAATAAAACACAAGGACCCGATTTTGTAATCATAATGATGTTGCTTTGTCGGTTTCGTACTCAGATTAATGTGCGATGCCTCCTGCTCTTTTAGATTTTTTAAGACTTTATTAAAAATTTGCTCCAAAGACGGTAAAAGCTTCTCAACATATTCATACTTATTTTGTGGTGTGTCGGAGTTTTTCTCGTAAGTGTAAGACAATCGAATATCCCTGCCATGTTCTAGGAAAAAGGCCGATGTGTATGTAGCTTCATGAATCGCTGAGTTTAATGCTAACATGGTGTGCGGGAGCTGCTCATCCCAGTCGTTTGTATTTTGCGTAATTGATGCCAGGATATTGGCTAGCGATTGATTGGGTTTCTCTACCCTCCCGTTGACATGAGCAGAATAACTTGATATGTGTCTTTTATGAATGCCCATAACTCTGCAAAATTCAAAAAATTCTGAACCCTTAAAATATGTAGCGTTATCTACGACTAATTTATGTGGGCAACCCCTGTGTACAATGTAATTATCAAAGAAAGCTTTAGAAATCGTACTCGACTTAATATCAGGAAGTGGAACGATATGAATGTATTTTGTAAATGCATCTATCATGGAGAAAACATAACTATTACCCTTAGGTGTGGACTTTAAAGGACCGAAAATATCAATATGACACGTCTCTCCCGGTTCTTGACTTTATTCTAATGGTTAATGAGGTGCTGGCGGAATTTTGAAAGCGTTTTTTCGAGATAAACATACGGTGCAAGAACGAAAAAAAATTTAGTATCTTTGTACATATTTTGCCAAAAGAAGTTTGCGCTGAGTCGTTGATAGGTTTTAAAAAATTTAAGATGCCCTCCATATTCTGAATGGATTGTTTCGAGAATTCTTGCTTTAAGACCATGTGGAATGCAAACTTGTTTTCTAGTGGTATTAGACCTGGGTGACCTGGACGGGCGCTTGGACAAATGACATAACAGACCTTCCCCATTAATAAAATAGTTGCTAACTTGTGGGCTAACGTCATTTTGATCAATTTTCTGTATAATAAGACTTAGAACAGGATTCTCATGCTGCATTTTAATGAGATCTTTTGACTCTGTTAAGGCTATTGTGATGTTATTAATACAACGAGAAAGATGATCTGCGACTGAATTTAAAGAACCCCTAATATAGTGTATATCATAATTAAATTCTTCTAGAGCCAATTTACAACGCAAAATTTTGGAAGAAGGATTTTTGTTTGAAAGAAATCCTGCAACAGGTTTATGATCCGTAAAAACTTTGAATTTTCTTCCCAATAAGAAAGGTCTAAGAAAATTTAATGCTGTATATATTGCAAAAAACTCCAAAACAGTTGCGTTATATTTAGATTGCGAGGGATTTAATTTCTTTGAAAAAAAATATAAAGGTTTGACTTCAGAGTTGGGATATTTTTGTTCTAAAACTGCCCCGATACCGCGAGATGAAGCGTCCGTTGTAATTCTGCGTTTGGATCGGGTAGTGCTAAGACAGGTGGGTTTAATATGGCTTCCCTAATATCATCGAATGCCTCCTGCGTCTCAGATGTCCACTCAAATGGAGTGTCTTTTCTTAAAAGATTCGTTAATGGAAGTGCTCGTTTTGCGAAATTTTTAATATATCTTCTATAAAAATTACAACACCCTAAGAAAGATTTAATTTGCTTTTGGTCCGTTGGAACTGGAAAGTCGTTAATTGAAACGGACTTATCTTTATCAATAAGGATACCTTCCGGCGTTAATACAAACCCTAAAATTTACAACTCTTTGTCAAAAATTGACATTTACTCGGATTAAATTTTAAGGGAATTCTTTCAAAGCGTTCTAAAACCTTACCCAATAATTCGAAATGTTCATTTATAGTTTTAGTAAATAAAATAATGTCGTCTATATAAACCAAAGCTCCGTTGTGTAATAAATCTCCCAAAACCTCTTGTGCAATTAATTGAAATGCTTTAGGCGAGTTTTTTAAACCGAAACGAAGTCTATTAAATTCGTATTTGTCACCATCGGGAGTAGAAAATGCCGTCTTATGCCTATCTGCAAAGTGAAGTGGAATTTGATTAAATGCTGACTTCATGTCTAATGCCGAAAAATAGTTAGAACCCAAAATTTCGTGCAAAATGTCATCCAATGTTGGAATAACGAAGTCTTGAGTCAAAGTTATTTCATTCAGTTTCCTAAAATCCAAAACAAGGCGCCATTTTTCTTTTTGTTTAACAAACAAGGCCGGAGTATTGTACTGGGAATTAGATTTTGAAATAATCCCTACCTTCTCCAGATCGGCTATCTGACGTCGAAATTCATTTCTTAAATTAAATGGAATCTTGTAAATCGGACATTTAATGGGTTAGTCATGTTGCAGATTAATTCTATGATGCTCAGTAGCGGCCGCAGATAATTCAACAGTAGAGTGAGCGAAAGCGCTTTTATGCGAAATTAGAAGTTGAAATAATCTATTTTTTATTTTGCTGTCCAAACCTGAAAGGTTAAAATCCTTCTCCGTGAGTGGGGGTAGAACATCTTGAGAAACGGAAAAACCGCATAAAAAATCTTCGTAATTATTAACTGTAATTATTTTCATGTTTTTGTTAAGGGTGATTGCGTTATCAGAATCGTTTCTAATATTTATAATAGTGTCATTGATTTGTGCGGATCGATATTAATTTGCGAAGAAGTTAAATGGATGTTTTTTCTTTTCAACTTTGCCGAACTCTGAATAGTAGCCGAAGAAGTGGAATTAGGTAATGTTGAGACTTTAACACGAACACTGGTAACTGAATGAGCACCTACACACGTTTTGTGTTTTAAAAATCCATAAATAAAATTAGTCTGTACGGCACGCAAAGGAAGCGTAAAATTGATAAGCGGAATTGAAAAATTATTAATTAATAGACGGTTATTTCTCATATCTAAAACTGCATTCCATAATTTCAAAAATCGTATCCCAAGATAGCGCAATAATTTTCATTAATATCTTGCTTAGTGATAAAAAAAATGTGTTGAAAGTAAAACTCTCCCAATGACAATTGTATTTCATAACAACCGAGGATTTCGACCGTATCTCCGCCAACCGCTTTAATTTGAATAGAAACATTAAATTCTTTAAAAATTTCGTTTTTTATTTTAGCAAAGAGTGAATTGGACATTAAAGAAACGGACGCACCTGTGTCAATTAAAATTCTGAATCTAGAGTCCTGCACGCTAGCGTCAACAATTGGCAGATCAAATATTTCGTCTCTAGTTTTTATAGGAGAAAGCCGTTTTTCTACCAATTGTGTAAGATCTAAAATCGGCTTTCTCCGCGGAAGTTTAAATTATCATTTATCGTATTACGTCTGAAACCAGCTGCATTTCCTCTGCCACGGGAAGTTCTTTGTGGAACAGTCGCAGAATGCCTGGAGGCTGCTTAATTGTCGCGAAAAGCCGAGTCGTGGAAATGGACGCGTCATTGGTCGAAAGAATGAGTGTTAGGGTGGAGAAAAACAGAAAAATCGCCCGCGGCATTTCCCCAGGGGGGGATTCGATTGGCGTTCTTCCGCTCTTTTCCTTTTACATTCTGTTTGCCTATGTTCCTCTAAGCCACAATAAAAACATTTAAAGACAGTCTCCCTTCTGTGAAAAAGACCCCCATCTGTTTTCAAAGCCATAACTAACTAAAATTAGATGATAGCGGGCGCCTATTCCCAGAAGGATGGAAGAAAAAGATAAACCATGATGTGAAGGTTGAATCAAATCAAGAAAAATCCCACAAAAAATGGGGAGGGAGGACGTACCCCAAAGCACGAAACGCTCTAACGAAGCAGAGCGCAAGGCGGGGGGAGGGGAAGAACGCAGGAAGGAAAGCGGGACGGCCGAAGGCTGAGAACCAAGACGGTGAGATATTACCCAAGAGCCCAGAGTAAAAGACGCAGTGCAGTGCAGCTAAACCGAGTTGTTAAAAGTTAGAAAAGAATGTTTTTTGTTGAGTTATGGGGGGCGGAGCGGTTTCTCCACTTCGTTGAAGAGTATGAATATTTAATTTTAGGATGAGGATACGTAAACAGTATTTGCGCTTTGATAATTGGATTGTCATGAGATTCAATAGATTTAAAGACATTTCTAGAGAGTTTAGTGATGTAATTAGAAATCGGCTCCATATGTAGATCGTTGTGTATCACGTCATTTCGGACGTACCAAGGTGCGTTCGTCATGACGCGGAGTATCTTGTTTTGAATTACTTGAATCTTTTTCATGTGGGTGGCGGCTGCGGCTACCCATACGGGTGAACCGTAAGTGATATTTGGGCACAGAATCTGCTTGTATAGAATAACTTTATTTTCCAGGGATAGAGGAGACCTTTTCCCAATGAGGGAGATGGCTAGAGAAATTCTACCCCAGAATTTCTCAGCTAGGTAGTCAATGTGCTTTTTGAACGTTAAGCGGCTATCTATGTGTAGACCCAGATATTTCACCACCGAAACCCACTGGATGTTGTCATCAAAAAGTGTAAGTTGTGATGCAACGCTGATGATAACTTATTTAATAACTTTCTTTTCTTATCCAAAAATACTAATTTCTTAACTTTCCAGGTTCTTAAGTTAACATCGCATCATAACTTAGTTTAAAATTAAACACTAATAATCTATACACAAATTACAGTACTCTAAATTAAGAGTCCAATAAAATAGAGATAATAATTAATTTTATTGAATAACATAATTTTAAGTAACTGTAAATATACTGCCTAACAAAATTGAAATTTAACTTAGCTTTGAGAGAGATAGGAGGTGGGATGGAGAAGGGAACATGGTCGCCACCCGGAGTCTCGCGGAGTCTAGTTCAAGGCCTGGATCTGATTAGTTTGTCTCTGTCTCTCTGTGTCCGAGTGTCTCCAAATCGGGGTGCATCCCATTTTATTTGACGTCCTCTTCACGCGAAAATCCTAGAGCGGACTATTTGCCTTGTCAACTTAATTACCTCTGAATGGGGTCCGGAACCAGCGCAGAGATACCGCGCAAAGTTCGTTGACTTTAGGAGCGCGGGAAAATCGATGACACACCCCAATATTTATGGGTGTAATGCCCCTTCCAGGCGTGGGAATGTAGGCACCCTTTGCTGGGGAATTCCCCCTCAGTGGTGGGGAAAGAAAACACATCCCACCAAACTGAGTTCGCAATTTTGAAGTTCTGTTGAATATTCTTAAATTAATCCGCGCCTCCCATCAGTTGGAAAGGCGGGTCAATGACCCTCCATTTCCTGAAAACAATTGCTTGTGATTTATCAACGTTAATTGTAATTCTCCAATGTGTAAGCCAAGTTTCAAGTTTATCTAAAAAGTGTTGAACAGCTTTAATTGTGTATTTCAGCTGGACACCTTGCGAGAGGACTGCGGAATCATCCGCAAACAAGCAAGTACTGACGGTGGAGTGCTGTGGAAAATCATGTGTGTAGATGTTGTACAAGTACGGAGAAAGGATAGATCCCTTAGGGACCCCAGAGAGGCAAGATCCCGTGTTAGAATATGAATTATTTACACGAACTCTAAAAGTTCTATTGTGTAAAAAATTATGAATGATTTTAATTAAATAGTCAGGGAACTGCAATTTAATTAATTTGTACGTGAGGCCATCGTGCCACATTTTGTCGAATGCCCTTTTTACATCTAAAAAGAGACCTACAGTATAAAATTTGTGGGCAAAACCCTCATTAATAATGTTTGTAACACGTATCAATTGATGTAGCGTTGACTGGCCCTCCCGGAAGCCACATTGCTTCGGGGGAATACAATCTATGGCTTTGCAGTGAGATTTGATTCGAGTTAAGATTATTCTTTCAAAAATCTTAGCAGTGGCGTTAGTTAAGCTAATTGGTCTGTTACCTTGTGGATATGTTCTATCTTGATTTGGCTTGGCCAACATTATAACGTTTGGGTAAAATCCTAGTCTGGCACACTGCTGTTTTTGGCGCCATTTTTTTCGCCAAATGGCGCCAAAAAGCCATGTTTCAAAATATGACGCCATGGACGAAAACGAAGAAAAATCGGGGGTTGCCGGTCTTAGCTGGTGATCAAAAACCCTAAGAAAACGGGGTTTCCTTAATGGTGTCAGGTCCGGAAACGAAGGAAAAGGGGGGGCGGTCTCAGCTCCTCTTCAAAAATCCTAAAGAACGGGGTTTTCCTAATGGCGTCAGGGACGCTGAAAACACTTGTATTCACACAAAAGCATAAAATAAAGAAAAGGGCAAAAAGAGCATTTTTACGAGATAAAGGCAGTAAAATAAAGGAAAAAAAGCATTTTAAAAATTGTAAAAAATCACTTACGTCACTTTTTTGGTCATCCGATTCATGTGGAGGATACACACGTTCAATTGCTTTAAGATAATCCTGGAAGTTTGCGTCGATCATTTTGTGTTCGTTTGATCGACGCCACATATACTCTGCAAGGTATGAGTCAAATTGACCCTCCACATGGGCCGTGTGACCTTTCAAACTTCTTTTGATGGCCGACCACGTTCCTTCGATTCAATTAGTGTGTGCACTGGTCTCGGGATCCTTAAAAGTCAGACTGTGGTTGACTGTGAGATGTCTGTATCCCTCATCTGACACCGCCATTCAAAACCCTCAATCGTACCCTTTCGTTCAACCAAACGCATATCCTTTTTACACTTCGGACACTCATATCTGGAGGGAAATAATCCTTCTTTCATGGCCCAATCTAAAACAGCCTTATTCCCTTGTTTTCCAAGCAAAAGAAAAAATCCCGTGGTTGCCTCACTTTCAAGGAATTTTCTTTCACACGCCATTCTAACAACCGGTGCAAAATCAAGCCAAAAATCGGAACACGTGGGGAAGAAAGTATGAGCAGGGTCGAACTCAACGTGTTGCAGCAGGGTCAAGGGCGAAAATGAACGATGTCCACTTTTCATCCGATTTTTTTGCTTGACCGGTTTTAGGGTTACCATATTTTAGCCACCGGACTGGACAATCTGGAAGGGTTGCCATATTGTAAATTTTATCGCCAAAACTTTTGGCGCCCAAAACTTTGTCGCCAAGCAGTGTGCTTGTCTAGGATCCACCCAACGTTTGCTTGCTTCCACAGTGTAGGAAAGTGATTTTTAATGACGCATTGATTGTATAATTTCGTTAAGTGTGTAAGAGTATTAAGCGTAAAATATTTAAAAGCTATATTAGGAATTTGATCGGGGCCTGCAGCCTTTCTATTCTGCAGTTTTTTAATCTTGCCTCTGACCTTGGAAGGGGAAGTGAGAGGGGGCGTGCATGTGGCGAAGTTGTCGAAATAGTCTCATCGACTAAATTTTCAACTTCTTCTATCTTGTCGTCACAGTAGGGCTCTTCATTTTCCTGAAAAGTGACTGCAAGTGTATCTTTGAAAGCCTCCGCCTTTTCGAAATCCGAATAGGCCATTCCACCCGGACCATGTAAAGGTGGAAAGGGAATATGCCTTTTAGAAAATTTCCTATGTAGATTATACAAGGAATTGTCCTCAGGATTTAAAGCTAAAAGAAAAATTTTCCAGATCCTGTTTTTATGTTCTTGGATTTCGCGCCTGATCTGCCTAATGAGAGCATTAACTTCGCGTTTGTATGGCGGGTATCTGGTATTATTCCAGAGTTTACGGAATCTATTTTTAGCTCTGATAAGCTCTCTGATGTTTTCAGGGAGGCGGAGGTGTGGAGTGTTTAATAATCTAGTGGAAGTGGAAGCAGAAATAGAATTCGAAATATTGCTGGTAAAATTTTGAACGGCTAGATCCAAATCATCTATCTGGGGATTTCCGGGAATGCTGTGATAAATAATTTCTTGAAATTTAGTCCAGTTGGTAGATTTTAAAGTTCGAAGTATTGGTGGAAGCACATTATTAGTTATAAAGTCAAAAATAACTGGATTGTGATCACTGCTAAGTTCATTAATAGTAAAAACTTCTGTGTGAGACAAGTTAACTGCAAAGCCTATGTCAAGGATAGCGTTGGTGTGGTAAGTGTTGAAATGTGTAGGTGTGTCGGGGGCTGGAATATCCAGTGCCGACGCAACGGCCCGATTGCATAGAATATTACCGTTTGTGTTTGCCTTGCCTGGGTTCCAGCTGGGATGCTTGGCATTAAAATCGTCGAAAAGAAAGACTTTGTTGCTATGGTTTAGAGTTGCGTCGAGTTCCGTAGTATTAATGGAGCCGTGTGGAGGTCTATAAATACACGCGACGGTAATCTTACTGTTGTTACCTATCTGAATGAGGACCGATGAATTTTCAAAGGTGTTTGAGACATTTAGGATGGCGTGGGGGGGGTGTCTAATAGAATTCTTGACGAAGAAGGCCGTGCCTCCCCCTCTGTATATTGTGCGGTCACTCCTGTGACAAGTGTAATTTGGAATGCTAACTCTGTCCGCAGGACGAAGATGCGTTTTTTGTATCCCGATTACGTCGGGGTCATAATCAACAATACATTCTTTTAGTTCTTCTAAATTATTTTTTAAACCATTAGCATTCCAGCTAAAAAACCTGAGAGAGTGATCCCTATTACTACAGTTGAATTTTAAATTTTATAGTTTAGTTTGTAATAAGGACAGCATTTGTCCCCACTGCGACATCATCTGGGCCATCTGTGTCATAACTTCTTTGGCATCCAGTGAGTTGTTATTCATGCCTTTTTTAACTACTTCCGCGAAGGAAGGTGTTGGCTGTTTTTTATTTTCCTTGCGCGCAGCCGCTCGCTCTTGCCAGACGTTCTTAGTCGGTTTGTTTTTGCTGGGTTTAGTGTTGATTGGGTTCTTGGGGCAACCCGAGAAGTTTGCAGGGTGCGGGCCGCTGCAATTTGCACACTTTGCCGGGGCCTTGGCAGACTTGGTGCATTCAGAGGTGAGATGGCCTCCTGAGCATTTCAAACACTTCGGTGCTCTAGTGCAAAACCGAGAGTGATGAAAAAACTCCTGACAGCGGTAACACTGAGGAGGCATGGTGGATTTATTGAGGGTTCAACCGCAACTCTAAAAAGTCCAATTGTCTTTATGTTAAAAATTCCCTTGCTTTCAGGGCATTTGTGGAGGGTTACTAAGAATAGTGGCATGTTTGTATTAGCTTTCCTGTTTCTCAACAAGGAAATATGGTTGGGCTGAAAACCAAATGAATGTAACTCTGTCATGAGTTCTTCTTGGTTGAAATCTGTGGGTAACCCTCTCAAGACTACTTTTTCAGCTGCTTGTTGTGGGCCATCTCAAAAGTATGGGACCGCAATTTATCGTCCGAGATATATTTTTGCATCATACGGTGCACTTCAGCAGAAGTTGGGAATACTCGGAGTTTCCCGTTTTTCAAAACGCCCCTCGAGTGGTATATCACAGTATTTCCTATTTGGTCGAGGAGCTCGGTTGCATTGCTCTGTGAATCAATCACGATGGGAGCAATGCGTCTACCATTACGGCCTACCATAGTAAAGCCGTCATTATCCTTACTAGTACCGGGAGCGCCACCCGCAAGGGTAAATCTGCCTTCTCTCTTCCGGTAGCAGCATTTTTCATAACCAAAGTTAACAGGTCTCGAACGTAGATTTGTACTAATAAGTCTTCTCGTCCAAATCTTTCTTGCAGTTGATCTATCGCCTTTGGGTAATTTGCAGCAGTAGCAGGGAAACTTAGTACTAATCTCTCTGCTTTGGACCCTGGCTCCATTGATTGTAACAAATACTGCATTTTATCCTCTGCCGCAATTCCTCTATCTTCGTGTATCTTTTGAAATTGGCTCCAAAAGGTCAAATACTCTTTCGCCTCTCCATTGAACTTTTTTAGTTCGATTTTTGGGAGTTTAAATTTCCATGATTCTTTATCGCTCGGAACAGTACACTTTTGCGACTTCAGTTCTATTTTCGTTGTAAGCTCCCAGAACTTTTCTCGGTAGATTTCAGCATCTTCCAAATCTTCAGCGAATAAACGCTCACCATCATCAGACAACAACAATGTTTCTGAAATCGCGTTCTGGCAAGAGTCCATTCTCGCAAATTTATCGTTGAATTGAATTTTCAAAACCGAAAGTGTCTCAAAATTGCAGAGTTCCTGTGCTAATTCAGATTCAATTTTCTTCAAACAATTAAAAAAAGCCGTCCTCAGTCCTTTTCGTTGTGCTTTTAAAGCATTTAAATTCATTTTCGATATCAAAAATTCAGAGTTCAACTAAAATATTCAAATCCAAAGTACTCGAGTCCTGTCACGGACACCACTATGTTCTAGAAATTCAATTGCAGGTGCATCTACCAGATGCTGAGTAACTTTGGTCAAAATAAGACTAGACGTCTTTCAAGATAATTCTTTTATTATATACTGAGGACGGCACATTAAAATACATAAAAAATAAACGTTCGGCAACCGCTGAGCTTCCAACCAGTACTCTGAATATATTCGTCAGCTCGCAGACTGACGTCACAAAACAACGCCGCCTAGCGGCACTTTACTTCACTTCATTTTGCAACACTTTGGAGGAAATCCTCCCTCTTACGTAAGCCTTTTCGTTCCATTCCCCCCTTGCAAGGGGCTTTAGGCAGTACCGCGATAACCCCTATTGAAAAGGCGGAGGTTATCGCTGACAGTTTGCAAGAGCAATTCGAACCAAATCACGTCGCTGGTTGAGAAGATATCGATCAACGCATACATGAGGAAGTTGAAAACTTCCTAGCTACTCCCTATGGTCAAGAAATTGAACCAACCACTCCAACGGAAGTATTAACTTACGTACAGAGAATCAAGCCCAAAAAATCCCCCGGACTTGATCAAATTTCTAATCGTATGATTAAAAATCTTCCCCTTAAATTTTTATTATTTATTACCTTGCTGATAAACCAGCTTTTTAAAAACAACTATTTTCCAGATTCCTGGAAAACAGCCGTGGTTAACCCCATACTAAAACCGGACAAAAATTCGGAATTAGTTCAAAATTATCGTCAATCTCATTGCTAAGTAGCTTGAGCAAAGTATATGAATTTGTGCTTCTTCGGCGCCTGAATCAACACTGCGCTGCTTCAAATATGATTATCCCACAGCAGTGCGGTTTTCGACCCAAGTGCTCGACAGTTCACCAACTGCTCAGAGTAACGGAGTTGATTCATAGTGGCTTCGCCAAGCACGAGGCCACGGGTATACTTTTTCTGGACATAGCCAAAGCCTTCGACAAGATTTGGCATGATGGCTTATTAATCGGAACGGAAATTAGAATTTTCAGGTGCCAACGCCGAAGGCGTTTATACCTAGTATGAGAAGAATAGGAAATCCATGATGAAATAATAAAAAATCAACAACCCCTCAAAAGAGGGGGGAATGAACGAGATGCCTGCTACGCCAGCCGAACGAGCTGAGTGAACTACCCAGAAACAGGTTGGTGACGTAGTGGCTTGAATGAAGAGAAGGACCAGGAAGGAATCCATCGCCAAAAGATGTACATGGAGGGGGGAGGTGACAGTCAGAACTGACCCTGTTACGATTAGCAGTAGAGCGTTTGATGTTGTAGATGTTTGAATTTAATGTTTATTTGTTGAGTTACGGCGGTTTGAGAGGTAGCTGCCATTTTACCGTGGCATAGGCGTATTTCAATTTAGGATGTGGATACGTGAACATTGTTTGTGCTCGAATAATTGGGTTGTCGTGATTTTCTATAGTTCTGAAAACATTCCTAGCTAACTTAGTGATGTAACTAGAAATCGGCTCCATATGTAGGTCGAAGTGAATAGCATCATTTCTAACGTACCAAGGTGCGTTAGTAATGAGTCGGAGAATTTTGTTTTGGATAACTTGGATTTTTTTTCATGTGGTTGGCAGCCGCTGCTCCCCAGACAGGAGAAGCGTAAGTTATAATTGGGTGCAGAACTTGCTTGTATAAAATGACTTTGTTTTCAAGGGAAAGTGGAGAATTCCTCCCAACGAGGGAGATAGCTAAATGAATTCTCCCCCAGAACTTTTCTGAGAGATAGTCGATATGCTTTTTGTATGTTAAGCGGCTATCCATGTGTAGACCCAAGTAACGAACTACCGAGACCCACTGTATGTTGTCTTCAAAAAGAGTGAGTTGAAAAGGGGGGTCAATAACTCCCATTTTCTGAATATAATTGCTTGAGACTTGTCAACATTAATTGCAATTCTCCATTGTGTGAGCCAATCTTGTAACTTGTCAAGATAGTTTTGCATGTTTTTAAGTGTGTATTTGAGCTGGGTACCTTGCGTAAGCATGGCGGAATCATCCGCGAACAGGCAAGTACTGACGGTGGGGTGTTCTGGGAAGTCGTGTGTAAATGTTGTATAAACTGGGGGACGGGGAACTACCCTGGGGGTTCCACTTTGAATAAGTCCATTAGTAGAAAATGTGTTATTTACACGGACCCTGAAGGTCCTGTTGTGTAAATAATTGTGAATAATTTTAATTAAATATCCAGGGAATTTGAGTTTGATAAGTTTGTATGTGAGGCCATCATGCCACATCTTGTCGAGAATGCTCTCTTAACATCTAAGAAAACACCAACAGTGTAGAATTTGTTAGCGAATCCTTCATTTATAATATTCGTAACTCGTATAAGTTGGTGTAGCGTTGAATGGCCCTCCCGGAACCCGCATTGTTCCGGGGGAATGCAATCTATGGCTTTGCAGTGTGTTTGAATTCTTTTTAAGATTATTCTTTCAAAAACCTTAGCAGTGGTACTTAATAAAGAAATCGGCCTATAATTTTGACTAAATTTGTGGTCCTGATTTGGCTTTGGCAACATAACTACGTTTGCTTGCTTCCACTGTGTCGGAAAGTGATTTTTAATGAGGCATTGATTGTAGATTTTTGTTAAATGTGTAATAGCATTTAAAGTTAAATATTTGAGTGCAATATTTGGGATATGGTCGGGACCCGCAGCTTTACGGTTCTGCAATCTTTTAATAATGTCTTGGACTTCGATAGGGAAGTGAGGGGAGGTGTGAGTGTTGTGAAGTTGTCGAAGTAGTAACAAACTACATTTTCGACTTCTTCGATCTTGTCGTCACTGTAGGGTTCAACATTTTCCTGAAAAGTGTCTTCAAGTGTGTCTTTAAAAGCCTCCGCTTTTTCGAAATCAGAATAAGCCATTCCTCCTGGACCATGGAGGGGGGAATGACCGTAGCTCTTTTAGTGATTTTCCTATGTAAATTGTACAAGGAATTATCCTGTGGGTTTAAAGTTAAAAGAAGATCTTTCCAGGTCCTGTTTTTATGTGCTTCGATTTCTTTCCTGATCTGTCTAATGAGAGCGTTAACTTCGCGTTTGTATGGTTGATATCTGGTGTTATTCCAGAGTTTCCTGAATCTATTTTTTGCTCTGATAAGCTCTCGTATGTTTTCAGGAAGGCGGAGGTGAGGTGTGTTGATTACTCTAGTGGACGTGGAAGCAGCGATCGCATTCGTAATTACGTCGGTGAAATTTTGAACGGCCGTGTCCAAATTATCTATTTGGGGATTTCCCGGAATGTTGTGATAAAGTATCTCTTGAAACTTAATCCAGTTTGTAGATTTAAGAGTTCTAAGAATCGGTGGTAAGATGTTATTTGTTATGAAATCAAAAATCACTGGATTGTGATCACTGCTAAGGGCATTTATCGTGAAAACATCAGTGTGAGCCAAATTAGCTGCAAAGCCGATGTCAAGAATGTTGTTAGTGTGCCATGCGTTGAAATGAGTTGGAGTGTCAGGGGCGATAATATCTAATGCGGACCCGACTGCCCAATTGCATAAAATATTACCATTTGTGTTATACCTGCCTGGGTTCCAGCTCGAGTGTTTCGCATTAAAATCACCGAAAAGAAAGGCTTTGTTGCTATGATTGAGAATTGCGTCCAATTCAATAGTATTAATGGAGCCGTGTGGAGGTCTGTAAATACACGCCACCGTGATTTTTTGTTGTTACCTACTTGTAGAATAACCGATGTATTTTCAAATGTGTTTGAAGTATTGACAATGGCGTGATGCCTAATGGAATTTTAACGAAGATGGCAGTGCCGCCCCCGCGGTGTGTTGTACGATCACTTCTGTGACAAGTGTAGTTTGGAATGCTAACTCGGTCCGCAGGACGAAGGTGTGTTTCTTGTATCCCGATTACGCCGGGATTGTAGTCAATGATAGTGTCTTTAAATTCATCTATACATCGTTTTAAGCCGTTAGCATTCCAGCTAAAAAAACCTGAGAGAGTTACTGCTCGCGTTATTATTGAATGTTAATTTTAAATTTTAGATTGAATGTGGACAGCATTTGTCCCCACTGTGTCATCATTTGTGACATTTGTGACATGACTTGAGATACATCAAAGTCGTGCTTCGTGTTTTCTTAACTGCAGCAGAGTACAGTTGTTGAGGACGTGTGGAGTTCTGAGCGCGCGCTCCTGGTTTCTCCTGCCAGACGTTTTTCATTGGTTGTTTTTTTCTTCATGTTGTTTGTATTGTTTTTGGGGCATCCTGAGAAATTTGCAGGGTGCAGTCCACTGCAGTTTGAACATTTAGCTGGGGCTTTATTTGGCTTTTTGCAATCGGAGGTGAGATGGCCTCCTGAACAGGCTTATTAATCAAGCTCATACGACTTGATTTTCCGGCTCCCTTGATCAAGTCCATTCATAACTTTCTATCCCATAGATCATTCAGAGTGAGAGTTGGCAGGATCCCCTCCCCCCTCGACCAATCAGAAGTGGCCATCCGCAAGGAAGTCTAAGCTCGCCTCTGCTTTTCACTCTGTACGTAAATGATATCCCGCAAACTGATTCATCGCATTTAGCAATGTTTGCTGATGATACTGCCGTTATTTCGCAGAATAAGAGATTTTCCGTTGTAATCTCTAATCTGCAACATTACATTTCCTTGCTTGAACTCTGGCTCAACGACTGGAAAATTAAAGTTAACGCTTCTAAGAGTGCCTGCCTCATGTTTACGAGAAGACTTCAACTCCCAGTTGGACTTACCCCCGTAACTATTTTTGGCGAGCCCGTCCCCTGGGTAAATGTTGCAAAATACCTAGGGTTGTTTCTAGACACAAAATTAACTTTTGCCTATCATATCGAACAGACTCGCAAAAAAGCGATCGCTGTTCATGCTATGCTTAAAAAGCTCCTCGAGAAGGAGTAAACTTGCGATCCGGTGCAAAGTTTTGCTCTACAAATCTATCATCCGACCGGTCATGTGTTACGGATCACAAATTTTTGGATCCGCTGGCATGTGCCATCTTAAGAAATTACACACGCTGACTAACTCATTTTTGAGGCAGATAGTAAATGCTCCCTGGTTCATACGCAATGAAGTCATTTATCGTGATCTAAAAATTAAGCCATTATTACCTCATAAAAAGGACCTTTCTAAAAGGTTCTTTAGTAAACTTCCTAACGTTCCCAATGAGCTAATTAGTAACCAGCCTGCATACGATCCCGCAGTGCCCTCGTCTCAAAAGCGCTCCAGAGCGCTTCTTGAACAAGACTTTATAAGTTTCCCCCAAGCCAAAAGGCTTAGGGCTTAAACTTAGCTTATTTCTCATTGGGAACTTATCTTAAATTTTAACTTTTTGTAAATTTTAAGCTTAAACTTTCTACTTTTAATCTAAAAACTCTCACCGTAACATGTACATGCTAGCTTCGCGCCGAGAAGCGACGTCCTGACGTTTTCTGAAGTGACGTTCACCGCGGTCGGAATCCGGCAGGGTGACCTCTTGGATTCAATTTTGCGGTTGTTCTCGCTTCTACTTTCCTTTCCGGCCACCAGATGGAGGCACGGCACTTTCTATCTAGTACTCTTATAAAATTCGTTTCTCATCCAGCAATCATAAATTAAATCGCTCCTAGGAGTGACCGTTTATTTTTGAAAGCTGGATTTTCCTTGCTTCCTTTTATCAATTTATTACCAAGTATTTATCACTTTTTGACTTCATTGCGTTTTATAATTTCTTATACCGCGACAGTCATTTATCCTTTTATTTTTGGTCCCCCCCCCATTTTTACAGGCAATGTGCAAGTTGGTTCATTAAATTTTATTCAAAATTTGTTCTCCCCCATTTTCTTCAAGATCTCCTTGTTTCGGGTCGTTTATTTTCGGATTGACCCAATCCTTTTCCACGCCCACTTTCTACGTTCATCGGTCTCGACCAATCATAACGCAGCAAGCAGGGCATTTTTCATCAGTCCGCTACTGTTTTTCAGCAGATATGTTCTGTCCATATATTATTTCAATCCTTATTAATTCTTTTACTTTATGTCACCCCACTAATTCGGCTGTAAATTTATAATTCTGATGAGGAGGTACGTCCCCCTTTTAGGGACAGGAACTCCGTAAGTTACATGCCACTTGCCATCAGTAAGCGGACTCCGTCCGCTACTGTTTTTCAGCAGATATGTTCTGCCCATCTTAATTATATCAATCTTTATTAATTTTTCTCTTTTACGTTATGTCACCCCACTAATTCGGCTCTAAAATTATCAATTCTGATGAGGAGGTACGTCCCCCTTTTAGGGACAGGAACTCCCGTAAGTTACATGCCACTTGCCAAAAGATTTGTACCAACTGTAACAGTAAGTACCTTTTATTAATGCATGTATTGTGTATCACTGTCAAAAGAAAATCACCTCAAAGAATATATTTTAAATGTGAAAAAGAAATTTTTAAAATGTTTTATTCATTTGAGTTCTTTGTTTTCAAGAGGGTATTTAAAATTGTTTTTTTCCTAAACCACAAGAATAATATACATCACAACTTTGATGGATTATCCAAATTACTTATCCTTAGACAGAATACTATTCATTTCTTTTAATATGTTAATCAATATTTAATGAAGGGAACCTATAAAACAAGAAACATTTCTTGTACAGATGATGAAGATAAAATAATATAGCCTCTCAAAATGGAGGAATCTGACACGTTTTTTCCTCTGTTATATCACATCCTTATAGATGTTAAAAAATATCCACTTGTAATAGATAACAACGTATCAGAGATGGCAAAGAAAGTTGCATCTTTTTCTCATAATGATTGCTTGACATGAAAGGTTTCTGTTTCAAAGAAAATTAGCATTTTTGTCTAGATTATATGCTGCAATCCTTTTTATTAAAAGAGACTTCACTACTGATATACTATTATATTGTCAACAATTATTTGAATTATGTATTTTGCCAAATGAAAAGATATCTCCATTGCAAACTGTGTCACCAAATGCTTACATTGTTAATATTCCCATGTTTGAATATGCATGGGAACAGCTTTCACTACTGGCTGTATGTTGTGGAATTTGGTAACGTGTTTTAATTTTAGGAGATCTGTTAATTTTATAATATTTACGTGCTGAGATTTCTTTCCAAAGAATCACTGTAGTTGGATATTCGTGAAAGATGATATGTAATATTCAACAGGCAAAACTTTCATGGGGTATGCTATTATTTTAATTTCTTTTAAGTTTTTTTAAGCTCTGAGAATGATAACTGATAAATGAATGGGAATATTAATCTTGGATGATATACAAAAAGCCCTTAAATGTATTGTTTTTCAGTAGATACCATCATAAAAGTAATTTATTTTATTTATTGTCAAGACTGTTACACATTTTTATTGGTTTTAAAAGAAAAAAAATGGAACAAAAAAAGAAAATTGGTGTTTTCCTATACTGCTGTTGACTAAATTTACAAAATAAAAAAAAACATTGTCAAACACAGTTATAGTTATTATTTTCACACAAGCATAGAAAATGGTTTTCCACTGTTGGCTGCATATCATGATTTTTATTTGAAAAAATTTGGCAAGAGTATAATGCATAACTACCATCAAATTCTTTGAGATAAATTAGTTAATGCATACTTATGACACAAATATTTTATAGGCTTGAAGTGTATTAATGAATAGTAAAATTGAACATTTTTGTGGAACTTAAAAGTTGAATAATAAAATAAAATATGTATGTTATTACACATTATTGTGATATTATTAACTACATGAAATAAAATTAAAAAAACTAAATATTTCCATCCTTGGAGGATAAGTTTAAAAGTTCGAAAAAGTTTTTACCTTAATTACTAATACACGAATTCAATTAAAATGAGTAATGCCGAAAGTAGAAAAAAATCTGTAACTTTATTGCAGTTTGTCTTTCCATGCTACTCATTAGAAAAATAATTAAAATTTTATATATTAACATTAAAAATTTCGCACCCTGCTGATTTCCGCCTTGAAATACTGTATTTAATTAAATAATTTTATTTAGATTTATTAAATTATTAGCCACTTAAAAGTACCTTGTTTTAGTTACTGTAGAGTAAGGTATATCATCTAACTACTTTTCCAAATTTTATCATGTCATATCTAAAAAATTAATACATTTTTTTTGTGGCATTAACTGTTTGCAAAACTTTGCTTAGAACAGTTTTTCAAATGAATTCATTAGTGTTAAAAGCAGGCTTAAGCAATGATGCATGTTGACTTCTTTCATTTTTAAGTTTAATCCTATATATAAGTGTCAGTATATACAAGTGTTATTAAAAAAAATAAGATAAAATTTATATGAATTTTACTGTGTTTAAATTGGAATTTACTACCCTTATCTTTGATTGACTTCAGCTTTGTTGGATTCATTTAGAATATCATTTCATGTTTCATCAAAGTTTTACAAATCTTGTTTTCTGGCATCATTAAATTATGTTTTTGAAAAAAATGTATTTCTCAAAGAGGAAAAATATCGAATGTGTATAAGTGTACTTTAATTTTGAGTAAGTCAAATAGTTTTTATCCATTGGTTGGTGAGAAAATATAAAACTGTCCAAATTAAAATTAAAAATAAACATTCAGAAAGAATCAGATGATAAAGGTTCTTAAAAATAGTGTTTTTTCTTACTGGGACATTACTCTTAATTTCTATATTTCAAGGGGTGCAAGCAAATAAAAATTCTATGTTAAAATAAACAAAGTCAAATTTGTCTGCAAATTGTATGGAACCAGTGGTTTTATTTTGTTAGAATGTTGGTGAATAATGTCCAAATTAATTTATAACAATCAATTTGAGTGGTATGAATTATTTTCAGTAACAATGCATCAGTTGAGCATGTTATTTGAAAAATGTGTGGTATAATTATTAAATTTATACGAGGGTATAATAATTCACTCTTATGCTTTGAGAAAAAATTGTGTAAATAATTGCAAAATGTATTTTAAAGTCTCTCCCTCTTTTTGATGCAACAGATCCTTTTATTTATATATATATTTGTTTCTATTAAGAACACAGTTTTAATAATTTATATATTACAATCTTTATAATTTACTTTTAGTTTTTCTTTATCTGAAACTTCCAGAATATAGTATCAAATAAATCCACATTATTCGAGTTCTTGGGGACAAAAAGGTTTCTATAAATATAATACTGTGTAATTTTGTTCAGAAAATTTTTTGTGAAACATAACATTTTTTTTTTTAACTATTGTGAAACATAACAGTTTTTTTTAAGTACCAAAGTTTTTCAAACTTTAGAGATATTTTGTATTATATATCTTAGTTTTTTTTCAAGTAAATTACTTATAAAATTAAGTATTATACTGCAGAAATTAATCAAAGAATTAATTATTTTGAAATGTGTTTGCTTTAAATTATGACTATTATTAGTAGGAGTTTTCATTACATTTTATGTGCTTTTTCTTTCATGTATCCTACCGTACAATAATAGTGTTTATTAATTAGGGGCAGAATTTTTCTTTGTGTATCATTAATCAATGTTGTAATAAATTGAGCATTTTGATTTTATGTGATTTAAATATTGTCAAAATAAAAAAAAAAGCATTATATAGACTATGGAACATTTGTTTGAAAAAAATCCATTTATAAATTTAGGCATTATAAACATAATCTCAAGTTGCATCAAAGCAATGCCATTACAGGCAGTATTCTTGTGCTTTATAGGTTAAATAGTTTTCAAATTAATAAAATGTCTAGTTATTTGATAAATACTTTGCACAATAACAGAATCAAAATATTTAGATATTTTGTAAGTATATCGTTTTATAACAAAGTCGAGATTCCTCTTTAGCATAATTTTGGTTGGCCATTATAAGTGTATTTGCCCTTTTAAAGTGCAGATTATTATTTTATTTATTATTTGTGGGGATATACACATCTTTGCAGATTGGATTTTAAAATATGGATGATACCTTAGTTGTTTGTTGGAAAAAAGAAAAGGAAGTATGAACAGTGAATTGAAGTAAATCTTTTATATTTAGAGATATAGTGTAGAAAAAAAATATTATAAAATTACGTCAAAAATTCTGTTTAGTGAAGAAAAATGTATGGCTCTAAAATGGATGGCTTAGTTTTTTACAATTTTTGTTATAAATATTTGAATAGATTTTGTAACTTAGGTTTTAATAGCATTATTATTAGAAATTATTGATCTAAAACCTGTACCTTTTTATTCATACTATCTCTTGAATTTTTATTTTTGTAAGATTGAAATCGCATATGATAATATGTTTATGATGTTCACTTTTAAATTTAGAGTAATTAGTTACAGTTGAAAATGTTATTATTTTGCAAGTCATTAGTTTCATTGTAAAAATATGTGTTTTATTTTAAGATAGATTAGATATTTTTTATTGTAATTAAAAGCCTTTAAATATTAACATTTCGAATTTGAAAGTGTTAAACATATGTATTCAATATTTTTGTAAAATATCATATCATGAGATTTATTCAAGAAAAGGATAGTACAATATGCAGTAGAACATTTAGCATTTTCTTTTATGTTGAATTTATGTGTGTGAATTGGAAAATTATTTATATTCTTAATTATATGTGTAAAGCTGGGCACTCTTTAAAATTATTATTTTTTAGAATAACCTTAAGCTGTGTTTCTTTTATTGTTCAGGCCAAGTATAAAATATTTGATTTATTTAATATTGGATGTCTTTAAAGTTCCAACATACTTCAATAATTTTAAAAGCTATATCATTTGCCTCTCTCTTACTCTTTTCTTTTACCTCTTTTTATTGTATATATTAAATTTAAAACTACTATTATTATAAAAAGTGTACTTATGTCTTTTTGCTGAATGCATTTCATTGTAAGGCATTAAACTGTTAAATGCACGGTACTCACAGTTTAGTAATATATGTATTGTAATATTGTATGTAATAATTTTCCCTCCACTATTTTTTTTAATGTGGTATATTCTAAGAAAAGTTGATGAGATGATTTGAAGGGGAAAAAAGAGATTAAAAAAATTGGGTTAATAATGTGGAAACATTGGAAATTAGCAATAAACAAAAAAAATTTCTTTAAAGGAATTGCTGACAAAAGGATGATATTTTCATAGCATCTCATTACAATTTTAAAATTGTTATCTTCATTCAATTTAATTAGCGAAATGCTCAAAAGTAAAGATATTATTTATTTTATGGAAGACTACAAATTGCAGAACGGTTTATTTACTTTTGTTCTCTGTTGACTTAAAATTTGCTGAACAAAACGATCCTTCTTTTCAAAAGTACATTTTGTAGGGAAAGGGGAACCGTCAGGGAAAAAAGTAACAAAAAATAGTGGGGTTTTTTTTTATATCAAAAACATACATTAATAAAGTGAATCGGATTTGGCAACAACATTTTGGAATCAATATATTTATATAAGTAAGAGTCACCCACATTGTTTGATATTGCTCTAAACTTTCCTTACAAAAACTGCGACAATGTATCTTATACAAAAAATGTTGTTCGGAGGGGTTAGAGTTGAATATGTTTTGCTGAATTAGTGGCAGCCGTGTAATATACGTGATCGAAAGGTTGAGAAGCAATTAAAAAAAAGTACAAACAGTTATTACTCAAAACATAGTAATTGATGTTGCCTTGTCTGAAAGAGACATTAATTTTGTATCTTTTTTTTGATAAATCTAATTCAGTTGTTTCGTTCTTGAATCATGCTTTCAAACAAATGTAAAAAAAAAAGATTGAAAGTATTTTCCATTTTTCTTTCCCGTTGAATAATGATGGGATAGTTGAAGTTTATGTTTCTGTTAAAAATTAACCAAAAATTGGATATTGCTCGTATATTATTCATTATTATTATTTGTTTACAGTTATGAAAATTCATTTATTATATTGTGATTCAATCTTTACTTAATACCTGCATTAAAGTCTTGGCATTAAAACACGCTTTGTTTTAATGTTAACTTAAAGCATTCATGTCAAATTCCCAAGATATTACGGTCTATATAATATATTCTGCATTCCGAGAGCAAAGTGAAAAGTTCTCGGCCTGACAATGAAAGGCTGCAAGTTTCGGTTAATAAATGATTATATTTTTTTACATAGTCTCCCTTGACTTCATTGCACATGGTTCTAGGTTTCTCCAACATCAGTATTCTTACCGGGAAGTTTGAGTCTGGAAAACTGAAAATATTTATCTGTGGCCCTCTCAACTTCTTCATTTGACGCCAAGCACTTACCAGAAACAAATGTTTTGAGGTTTGGGAACAGATGGAAGTCTGAGGGTGCAAAATCGTTAGAACTAGGGGAATGATCGAGCAACTCGTACCCCGAATCCTGCAGTTTTCCCATCGCTGGTGCACCTTTGTGCACAGTTGCTTTGGCCTGGTGAAATATGTTTTTCTTCTTCAGTGCAGGCTTCTCACGAATTTCGGAATCCAGCTAGTCAATAGGAATGGAGTAATATTCGCTTGTAATTGCTTTGCCTTTTTCACGGTAATTAATTAATAGTATCCCTTTCACCTTCCAAAACACGCTGGCCATGACCTTTCGTGCAGATGTGATGGACTTCGATTTCTTTTGTACTGAAACACCGTCTTCCACCTCTTCGACTCATTTCTGGCTTGTAGTGGTGAGTGAGTGAGAGTATGGGTTTATGGCGCAAGAGCCAAATCTGGCTAAGCTGCGCCAAACATTTGTTAAAATATGAAACTAATTATCATATTAAAGGAAAATTGGCAATGACCTCTCAATAAAAGTTAAAATATCAAAGCATGTTTAAGAAACTTATTCGAATGATAAAAGCAAATACTTTGTGGTGGGATGTCAACCACCATATCAAACAAGATCTTAAAATAACGGATAGGTTTAAAATAAAGAAAAGTATGAAGTAAAAATTAAATTGAGACACGACAGGAATGTAAAAATTTGTATTAAAATTCATTTGAGTACGTTGCAAGATGTTTTAAAACTGTTAGACATTTAAAAAAAAATCGGATCCAAATTTTTATGATCTCCTTGTGTTGTTTTTCCAATCCCGTTCCATGATCTCAATGAAAGTAAGCACACCGATTCGAACCCGATCTTTTTGAGTTTCGTGATTTGAGGTTGGCAGCAACTGCCATGCAAATCGAGCTAGTATTTAAACTCGGCTCATGTTAGTTTTTAAAAAGGAAGGAGAAACGGAAATATAAGAAGTGTGTGAGTGGTTTAACTCTTAGAGGGAGGGAGAGAAAGGCTGGTTGGCAATGCAACTGCAGGTTGCATCACCATTTTAGATTAGAAATTAATTTTACAATATTAGAAGACGGTTCGAATATCGGATGTCTCTGGTAATGTTGCTTTTTGAACTTATTGGTTTTATCGCTCCAGTAACGAGCGCAGTGACTTTATGATTGATTATTAAAGGCCAATTTTAAGGAACTGTTTTCGTCTTCATGCCTCCTCGACACATAAATTTCACTGCTAGCTTTGCAAAATTTAAATTAGTTTACCAATAAGTGTAACAAATTTGGTTATGGGCCCAGTCCATGTACTGTGTCGAGGCAGGCTAAGCAGTTGAACCAGGCCATGAACTTTGTCTATGTAAATACTGTTCCAGTCTAGAACTTTTTTTTTTTTGAACTCTGTTGCTAGTACGCTAAATCGAGTAGCAGGTATGGAGTTTAACAACCAGATATCAGTGTTGACTCCAAATAACTGGAACACATGGAAGCATGATATGCAAGTACTCTTAATGCATTATGGTTGCTGGCAGTTTATAATACAGACCAAGCCAGAGCAACCTGATGAAGAGGCAACATACAAGGAAAAATTAGATCTACAACTTCGTAAGGATAGATGTTATACGTTGATCTATACTAACATCAGTTCAGATTTGAAAAATCTGATAACGGAAACAACTGACGGAGTAGCGGCATGGAAGATATTAAAAGATCACTTCGAACCAGTCACAAAAGCAAGAGTAATTCAACTATTAGATCAATTTTTTTGGAACAAAATACCAACCAGGGGAAGATGTTGGAATCTTCATATCTCGTGTAAAGACAGCGGCAACCAGACTACAAGAAGCGGGTCATAAATTGGACGACCTGTACATAGGATTTCAATTAATAAGGTGGCTTCCTCAGGAATTCCAGTCTACCGTGCAACAAATCTACAGATGGAAAGAAGAGGACTTCAGAGTTGTCAAAATTGAAGCAGAGCTGATATTAGAAGCCAATCGTCTTCAGTTGATGAAACAAGATTTGGAGAAAGCGGAGAATGCTTACTTGAGCAGTTTCACTTCGAAGTCGAATACGTTACCTACGGCTGCAGCTCATGGAGATCCAAATGGCAAGAATGATTACCAAAAGAAAAGTGGTAAGGTATTTAACTTTAAAACTATTAAAAATGTTAAACAATCTATTAAGACTATAGGTCCGTGTTATGTATGTAATAAGTACGGGCATCTTAAAGTAAACTGTAAAGAGAAAAGTCTCTACCCAAATCTCCTTCAACTGTAAATGAAACTTTTAACACAGAGTTTGATAAAGGTGTTTGGGTAATAGATACTGCTGCCACGAGTCATTTTTGTAATGACAAGAGTTTATTTTTAGATCTTAAACCGATAACTAACATGAAAATGTCGTTAGCAACGGAGGATAAAAGTTGTCCCGTAGAAGGAATCGGTACACTTAGATTTCGGGTAAAATATAAGGGGAGTTTTCATGAAATAACTTTGACTGATGTATTATTTAATCCTAAGTTGAGGAGAAATTTATTATCCGGTTCCAGATTAGAAAGTAAAGGTGCGCATTTTGTGGGTACTAAAGGTAAAAATTAATGTCTTTAATAAAGACTGGATAAAATTATTCTCGGCGACACGCCATGAAAATTTGTATTTTTTTAAGCCGGATCATTATATTATACCAAAGAGTAAAGAAATTAGTTTTTTTAGTGATGTAACCGCTAAAACAAAAAACGGATCAATAGAAATATGGCATCAACGCTTTTGTCATGTTAATAACGATTACTTGGTAAAAACTAGTAAAAATGATAGTGTAAAAGGTCTCCCACGCTTAACTGATAATGGTAAGACTCATTGTATACCGTGTAAATTAGCAAAGTCCAAGAGAGTTTCATTCAAAAGATGGGGGCCGTAAGATCAAAACGTCCATTGGAATTGTTGCATATGGACCTCTGTGGTCCAATGCCAACTGAAAGCCAAGGCGGTAATAAATATTTCTTGAGTATAATTGACGATTATTCAAGAAAGGTGACTGTATTTCCCATCCGAAATAAATCTGACGTATTTCATACGTTTATAAGATTTCAGAAACGAGCAGAACGTTTTCTAAGTAAAAGGTAATAGCAGTTAGAACTGATGGCGGACTAGAATTTTGTAATAAAGATATGGATAATTTCTTGACAGAACTGGGTATAAAGCATGAGGTAACAAATTCATATACGCCAGAAATGAATGGGGTCGCGGAGAGATTCAATTTGACCGCTCTAGATGGCATCAAAACATTGCTTAAGTCTAGTGAAGTTCCCCATAAGTTTTGGGGAGAAGCATTACTTTGTTTCACTTATGCGTGGAATCGAATTTGTCACAAAGACAGTAACAAAACGCCTTTCGAAAAATATTCAGGTAGAAAATCATCGGTATTGCATCTAAAACCTTTTGGATGTTTGGCATATGCTGGTGTGCCAAAACAAATTAGAAAAAATTCGATATGCGTGCGAAAATGGGAATTATGATGGGATACGCACAACGTACTAAGGGTTATAGAATATGGTTAATAGATGAAAATAAATTAGTCGAGACTAATGTAAGATTCGATGAAAATAAGAGGGAATTAATTTTAGACAAAAAGTTAATAGTAACCTTGGATATATATATATATATATATATATATATATATATATATATATATATATATATATATATATATAATTTAAACCTTCCTGATTATGATGATGAGGATGATTTTGATAGAGTAAAAGATTCATTAACGAGTCGTTTAGTTTCAAAGACAAGTACGGAAACGCCCTCAACATCTGAAAAACCAGGTGTATCTTCCGATAATCATAGCTTGATCCCATGTACAGGTTAAGTGGATTCGAAATATAGGTAGGAAAGTAACTGGATCTAACGTATATTATAGTATAGAAGGGGAAGCAACCCGATTGAAATCTTTTAACGAAATAGATACTGTAAGAGGCTTAATATTGAGTATGATCCTAGTTTATTTAATTTTAGAAAAGATAATACCGAATCCCAGGGATTTTCAGATTTGTCAGAGCAACAAGAAGCTTTTATGGTTGAAGTAACTATTCCTAACTGTTACAAACAGGTGATAAGATCCAGAGACGCATCTAAATGGCATGATGCAATGGATAAAGAAATTAACGTAATGAAGGAACGTAAAGTTTGGGATTTAGTTGACCATCCGGATAATATAAAAATTTTAGAAAACCGTTGGGTTTATACCATTAAATATGATGAAAATAATAAAATTGTTAGAATTTTGTAGAAAATTATTTCTTTTAGAGAATAAGACTTTGTTTCTTTAAGATTAAAATATTAGTTTGTTTATTACAATAAAGATTGTGAATAAAATGTATTTTTTTGTGTTAAATTGTATAACATGTGATTATAGATTAAAATTAATTTACTGATTTGTAAGAGATAATGGTGCGAGAGATTGGAAAAAAGGGGGGCCGATTGTTAGACATTTAAAAAAATCGGATCCAAATTTTTATGATCTCCTTGTGTTGTTTTTCCAATCCCGTTCCATGATCTCAATGAAAGTAAGCACACCGATTCGAACCCGATCTTTTTGAGTTTCGTGATTTGAGGTTGGCAGCAACTGCCATGCAAATCGAGCTAGTATTTAAACTCGGCTCATGTTAGTTTTTAAAAAAGGAAGGAGAAACGGAAATATAAGAAGTGTGTGAGTGGTTTAACTCTTAGAGGGAGGGAGAGAAAGGCTGGTTGGCAATGCAACTGCAGGTTGCATCACCATTTTAGATTAGAAATTATTTTTACAATATTAGAAGACGGTTCGAATATCGGATGTCTCTGGTAATGTTGCTTTTGAACTTATTGGTTTTATCGCTCCAGTAACGAGCGCAGTGACTTTATGATTGATTATTAAAGGCCAATTTTAAGAAACTGTTTTTCGTCTTCATGCCTCCTCGACACATAAATTTCACTGCTAGCTTTGCAAAATTTAAATTAGTTTACCAATAAGTGTAACAAAAAAAATAACAGTAAAGGGTAAAAAATTATTTTGGACTGTTTCTAAGACGGGGTGGAGTTAACGTGTGCAAATATTGTTCACGTTTCCAAGCCTCGTCTTGCCAATATTTTTCGACAACCAATAATCATCCTAAGGTAATTTTTTTTAATTCCGCCCTTTTCTGACACGGGTTGGAGTCAACGTGTGAGAGTATTCTTCACGTTTCCAAGCTTCACTCTGTCACCATCTTCCGAAAATTTTTTCATTTCCCCTAAGGTATGAGTCTTTAGTAATCCCACCTCTTCTTCAACATCGTATATAAGCATGTCCTGGTCCTGATGTATCCTGTAAAGGTGTGCTTTTTTTAGGTTTGTGAGGCGTCAATTGTATGTCTATTTTGGAGGTAATACTTCTTTTAGGACGTCTTTTCTTGCGACTTTTTGAAGTTTGTTTTGCAGTCTGGGATGTAGAAGGTATGGTATTGGATATAGAGGTTTCAGTTTCAACAGCAGGACATGTTTCAGCTGGTAAGGGTGTAAACATTGATATATTGGATGAAGCCAGTGTTTTATTAGTTGAAGAAAATGCAGCAGATGTAGATAAACTATTAGATATAGTGTGAGTAGTATATATCTATTAAAGGAATAGATGGTTTAGATTCTGATGACGATGTGACAGATGATTTGGATGGTAAGAGGTTTGCTTGAGTTGTGATTGATGATTTGTTAACTACAGGAATTTTGGAAGACATTATTGGCTTTGGAATGGATACCAAAGGTTGCAGTTCTTTTAAAGGCTGACATACTATTTTTGTAATATTTTCATTAGTTTGGGTTGTTGTGGTTACAATTGAGGGTTTGGCAGCTTGTGCGTATGTTTGGGACTGGTGGAGCTATTTAATTTCCGTGCTTCTGCATGTGATGTATTTCTATTTGTTTTAATCGCTTGAATTTCTTTTTCTGTTTTCCATTTTGAGTCTGATGAATGGGACTGGGAGCAATTAACGCATTTCGGCTCTAGAGTACAATCCGTGGAGGAATGCCCAATGGATGCACATCTAGAACACGTTAATTGACCGCGGCAGGAAATTTGAGAGTGCCCGAACCTCTGGCACTTAAAACAGCGCAGAAGGTTCGGTATGTAGGAACGGATCTTACAGTTTAAGTAACCTACTTTTATTGTAGTTGGAAGTTTAGGGCTATTGAATGTTAAAATGACGTGATGTTTCTTTTTTAATCATGATTCTTCTGACCTGATCTACACCCTGATCTGAAAATCCGTCAAGGATTTCAGCCTCAGAAGTGACACCTCGGCTAGAATTAAGAGATCTGTGTGGAACTATTGACACTGGACGATCTA
The DNA here is from genome assembly GCA_019973935.1 of Trichonephila clavipes. NCBI lineage: Eukaryota > Metazoa > Arthropoda > Arachnida > Araneae > Nephilidae > Trichonephila > Trichonephila clavipes. The sequence goes on along the minus strand of BMAU01021216.1, from coordinate 57,733 downwards.
AAAACGTTTTCTCAAAAAATGAGTTTGTTTGAACAGCGGAATTTGTTTCAATAAGTAGGTCACCGTGGAACGTAATCGTTTTACTGATTTCGGTTTACCGCCTATTCCAATGAGGGCTTTTTGTAAAGCAAACGATGATTTGTATAACATTCCATTTTTTGGCAGGGAAATAAGCAAAAATCTAGAATTTTATGAGATTTAATCATTGTTAAAAGTGAGTAAAATAAGGTATTTACCCGGGCACAGCAGCATGGATTCATAAGAGTGAAAAACAACTTCATTCTGGCGTGCCTAAGGGAGACAGTGTGGGAGACATCTGGCAAATACCAGGCACGGCGCTTACTTAGAGTACACCCAGAATGTAATGCTACAGCACCCGGGCGAGGATACAACGGGTAAACCCGACACCCCTCATCTGCTGCACTAACCCTACTGCAGTGTCTCTTCGGGGACACCAAAAAGAGGTACCACCAGCCGATTGACACAGGAGCGGGCTCACTCCTGCCACCCGTCTACAGCGAAGCGTGGTCCAAAGGTATTCCCAGGACACCATTTTCCTCCTTACGGGACGCCTTTCACGGCAAAGATGCGGGTTTACTAACCAAGGTAGTTAATTGAAAACAAATAAAGCAACATATCAAAATATTTAAAGAAATATACGAAAAGGAAACTAAATTAACGCACTATAAAATGTAAACCAAAATATGTTAATGATAAATTGTAAATTTTCTCATAAGAGAAATTAGTCAATGATTTAATTATGTACATCTTAAGGGACATTGGTCTGGTCTACACGTGAGTAAAAGAAAATGGAAATTTGAATGAAGAGAATGGGAGGGCCGAAAATAGAGAAGGATCGCTGGGTACCCCGGGGTCGTGACACCCGTGTTTACCAAAGATAGTAAACCCTTTGAGAGAAGGAAAAGATCACTAGGGTACTTCGGCTTTGGGATGGTGACACCCGTACTCACCTAAAGAAGGTGAGCCCTCTGAGGGGCTTGTAGTGGTGGATCCTTGCGTCACTCATGGTGACAAATCGCCGAACAAAATCGCGGATCCCTATTGAATCTGTCCTAACATTGCTGCGAAAATAATTTATTTGCTTTTGATCAGTATTCAGTAAATGCGGCACCCATTTTGCGCAGAGCTTTTGCATTTCTAATTCCTTGTGCAAGATGTTTCGCATCCTTTCTTCCGATATCCCCGCAGCCCCAACTGTCTCACTCACCTATCATCCAACACGATATAGTAAACTTTTCCTATAATTATTGGTGTGATTGCGGTTTTTGGTCGTCCTTCACGAGTGTCATTTTCGAAGGACGTGCGACCACGTTTAAGGCTATCTTCTGTCAATGTTAAATGATGGGGATCGAACAGCATACACATGAACAAGTGAAAACCCCAATACTAATAAAAATTTGCTGTGGATATAATGCAGGTATTTGTTTAAAGGATGTTGTACTTTGAATTTTGATTTTTGAAGAAAGTTGGCAACTTCATTATTGCCTTATTGCAAAATGAAATTTGAATTTTCTAAGTTAAAGTATAGGAGGTGATGCCAAACACATTTTACAGGTAATAATTGATTTTTTTGAGCAGATTTAAATTGTATATATAAGAAAGTGTGCTTCCTTCTTTTGTCCAAAATATCCAAAATTCAATTTTGTGTCTTTAGTAATTTTTTAAAAATTTTATTCGTTTTGAATTATTTTTGACACATTTAGGACAAGCTATAACAGATGGTGCTAGGATAATTTATTTACTGAATTTATTCGTGGCTACATATACATATTTTGGGCGATATCTTTTTAAAATATAATCGCCAACTGAAATTTTGGTAACTTGTAAATTGTGACAAACAATAGACTGTGGAAAGGACTGTGTTGCAGGTAAATTCCGACGATGCGAAATATTACAGGAATTTTTTTTTTTTTTTTTTGCGCCAAGAGCACCCAAGCAAAACAGGCACTTGGAAATTTTTAACATGTCGCATAATCATACGACATTGACGCTGTCAATTTTTTTGCATCATGAAAATCCACCGACTTGGGCTGGTGGCAAAACTACAAATTTTGTTCTACCAGTCTAGTACATAACCAACTACGCCACCCAGCCTGCTAGATCTTTAAAGTTGTATATGATTTTTAATCATTTTCGACACTTTAAAAGGTATGTGACCTCATGTTTGACATGCCTGACTTAGAGCCACGATAACAGAGAGGCCGTAGTGTTGAATGCTCGTGGGCGGAACACTTCTTTTAAGTTCTGAGTGCGTCATATAAATATCGTTTTGATGGTGATGCTCTGAATTTTAGTTGAAGATTGCAATTACTGCTTGCAAGTTGTGAGAGTAGGGTATGAATTCTGGTATCTTTTTCTTGATTTGAATGTAGTTAAAAATTACGAGATCCATCTCAAATAAACTGCGACTCTTATTAGAATGATTTAATACACATTTAGTTTGTTTTATTTCCGTAGTATCAAACGAAATCACATTATTACCAGACGCTATTATGTTGACGTTAAAATGCCATTCGTTACTTCTGAAATAATTTGAAAAATTTAGTTAAAAAAAAAGCTTTTTTTAAAATAAAATGCAACCAACTATTGACACTTACTGCTTTGTCTTGAATTATTGTACTTTTGTAATGACAAACTATTGTTTTGGAATTTTGTATAAAAATGGGATAGGAGTTTTTAAGCTGGGAGAAGTTTAATTTTTTCCGATATCTCCTAATCGTAATGAAAAAACAAAATCACCAAATTTTTCAATGACACAAGAAATGCGCGCAAAAAATTTATTTGTTTCATTGTTTAGTTCTTATCTTTAATTTGAAAGATGTTGTTGGTTAAGATATAATAAAGATGCATTCAGATAAAACTGAAGAAAAATATCAGCTTACTGACTACACTGTTGTGGGATCCCCTACCAGAGTGAATACACATGAGCACAGCCATAATATATCATGTGAACCTTGCGGAGAAAGCTGGTACTATTCTAGATGTACACTGCATTGCAAGGTGCTACTATCTGGTGAGAGAAACTATAGGTTGTGTTACATTAGTACCCCCTTTCCTCCAAGAATGGAGATAATCGAAAGAACAATATATGACAGGCTTTTGGGTAAATACTCATTAATTATCTGAAGCACACTTGAAATTACGTTGAAAGAATGTTTTAAATTACGTTGTATAAATATACATAATATGAAAATGTAATTACTTTAAGTGTCAAATTTTTCTGGGTTAATTTTTGCATTAAAAAAAATGTATGAAAATCTTAAGATATGGAAAATCAAACGTAAAACACATTTCTCTTTAAGAAAACATTAAATGAGATAAGGTGCATCTCATGCTTGAAGGCAGTCTATTTAATTTTAGTTATTAGTCTTGTAGGAAATCTTACCCGTCTACCCGATTTGGTAATTTGTATGTTTGTCGTTACTGAATTGTCAGTGTGATGAATCTGCATTAATGATAGGATCAGCAATGGTATCGGGCAAATCCTAGAACACAAATGCCGATTTAACTCTTTAAAGTGACACACGACTTTTCTTTCCTTTTATGTTAATGTTTTTGTGTTTGTCATTCCTTGAAAGGACTTTGTGTGGACCAGTGTAAAGCTGAGACAATGATGAGTACTTTCGTTCAATTTAGGTTGCAAAAACTTTGAAAACCAATGAGTGGATGTTGACAAGAGTTGTAAATTATTTGTTTTTCAAATGTTGCACAAAACCATAGTCTAATGACACTGAAGGTGGGGTATAAGTGCATATCTCCGGTGTTAGTCTGATGGAAACCCCATACACTATTTTTTCTCTTATAAAGCATTGATACGGGACTTTACAGCTGCTCGAAAGCCAAGAACTGATGGCAGTTTCTTAGTCCACTTGATATTCTCGTGAACCATTAATGAACTCTGTGTAAACGTTTCACTAAACCATTTGCTTTCGGGTGGTATGATGTGGCTCTGATGCGGTTTGTGATTAGGAATTTTTTTTAATTCTTTGAAAAGGACATCCTCAAATTGTCAGCGTTGGTCAGTTGTTAGATAAGCTGGACAATCAAATAGAGATAGCCAAGTATCAAAAATGGCACGGCAAAGCTTTTTATGCAGTCATGTTCTCTATAAGTACTGCTTCTGACCACCTGGTGTACCCATCGCCGCATATTTTTCTTTTGATGGTGGTAAAGGTCCTATGACAACACAAATCAACATGGATGTTCGAAAATCTTGCATCAGTTAAAATGAAAGTGCCTATATGCGTCTTGTTTTTTTTATAAATGTGGACGTTGACAGGCAGTACAACTCTTGACCCACTTTTTCACTGTTTTATACATGTTGAATCAAACCTATCTGGATGCAAGGAGTTTGAAAGATGCTGCAACACCAGGGAAAGCCAAGCAGCAAAAAGGCTCAAAGGTAGTCCTGAGGAAATTAAGTGGTATAATTGGTCTGTAAAAGCCAGTGGAAGCATCTCAAATGAGTTCAGTGGCAGATACTGGAGATGGCGCACATCTTAATACAAGGGAGGATTTCTCGTCATTTTGGAACCTTTGCAGTGCTTTGGCTCTTGTTGCGCTTTTCAGAGTGCCTCAAAATTTAAAAATGAACTGGATATTTGACTCCCTTCAATTTTAGAAGGTGTATCCGTGACTGTGTTGTTGACACCACTTATATGACGCACAACTGTCTTGAATTGAGGTATGAAAACTAAATGTCGCCATTGGCCTGGGCTGCACTTGTCCAGAATTTGCTTAAAGAAGTATGAGAGGTTTCTGGTCTGTGTAGATCATTGATTCCCAAAGTGGACTATATAGACCCTCGAAGGGTCTATGACAACCTACAAGGGGTCCACGCCATTAAAAAAAATTTGGGGGTGTATGCAGTGTAAATGGGGGTTTATAATAGTTGCTCTTGTTAAACCAGATCTTTACTTTAATCTTTAAAAAAATAATCTAGTGGAAACAGATTTATTTACTAAATTTAGTTAGGTTAATTTTTGATTACTAGATGACAGCATAAATTTTATTTAGAGAAGAACCATTTCGGCATTTCTTTTCAGAAATTAATTTAAAGTAGGACGGCATGAATTTGCTCAATTTGTCACTGACATTCCATCAGAACATTTTAACCTACAGTGGTGGTCAAAATTGTGGATACTTTTTTAAATTGTTGGGTTTTTTAAGTTTGTATGCTTGTACAAAATGTTACGTTGCACAAAATACTAAGTATTTTATATCATTTTAAAGGAAATTTAATACAGTGGGGGATCGGTTAACTAACACTTTCATGAAAGATTTTTGTGTTCGAATAATGAACACATATTCGGATAACGAACACTTTCAAGAAATATTTGTGTTTGAACAACGAACACATATTCGGATAATGAACAAAAACGAATTCTAACGAAAAACTTCTCGGTTCTGAAAAAAATTAATATTAAGCATTTGTTATCATTTTGCATACAAAATAAGATCACAGAAAGGAGAAATGTTTAAAGCATGCTTAGTATTGATAAGTACTAAATGAAACTTGAATTAGCAATGAATTTAAAAGTCATTCAATAATTATTATTATGACTGAAATCAATACACACTTGAATACTTGAATTTCAATATGAATATCAATATTTTCTGACAGCTGATAGGTTATGGACGAGTGAATTTGCTGACATGGCGAATAAATTAGGCGAATTCTTAATTTCTTCAAACAGTGCAGACTAAAAAATATAAAGGTGCTGATGACGCGCTACCGCCGTAAAAATACGTGAAATATGAGAAACGGACTAAAAATCTTTTTTTAATCTCTTCTGAATTATGTTGCTTATGTATTAAACTTAAAAGTTCTATTGAAAAAAAAATTCCAATAGAATATTCATACACATTATACCATCACTTTCGGTTTTGATTTCATTCAAAACAGAAAATTATTTCATTTTGAGCTCTCCCCCTCGTTCATTCCCCGCCCCATTTATTGTCTTGAAGGACGAATTCCAGGCGGCAGACTCCTTTCCAAATAGTCAATCTCCTTTTAGTCGTCACTGGCAACCCTGAATGTGGTAATAACACACGTGTGGTGCTAACGTGAACCATATCACGTAGCAGGGAGGCACGACTCATTTTTGCATTGTCGCGTACCACAATGTAGCTAGTGTACGCCGAAACTTTGTCAATTGTGTACGCTAGTTGGTTCCTATTCCTCTAAAATTTTCGTGTGTGCTTTTCTGAACCCTTTATTAAAAAAAACTGAAAATCTGACAATATTTTGGGTCCAATATGACAATATTTTTTTAATTAAAAAGTATGGCGTGTCAAGGACCTTGCTCACTATAAACACCAAGCGAGAAATGTTAGCCAAAGTTGAGAGTAGACGGAAAATGGCTGACGTTGTGAGACAGTATGGCTTGAACAGGTCTATAGTATGCACATTATTAGCTAAGAAAGATATCATCAAGTAGACTCAAGCAGCTGAAGGATTAACGGAAATCACATCTGCGAAGCAAAGAAGTGCCAACCATGATAAAATGGAGAGGTTGCTTCTAGTTTGGATAAATGAAACGAAATTTAACTAGTATGCCTATCATTCAAGAGAAGACTAGAGAAATTTGAGAAATTGAAAGAACAAACTCCAGGTTCGTCATCCGAGAGTTAGAATTCAAGGCTACCATTGGCTGGTTTACAAAGTTTAAAAGGTCTGGAATTAAACATGTATTAATGCATGGTGAGTCTGCTAGTGCAGATAAAGAAGCAGCTGAAAAGTACTGTCTCAAATTTCAAGAATTCATTGAAACAGAAGGGTATCGTCCACAACAAATATTTAATTGTGATGAAACTGGTTTGTTTTAGAAGCGCATGTCGAACCGTACCTACATCACGAAAGACGAGAAAAGTGTTCCTGGGCATAAACCAATGAAAGACCGATTGACGCTACTTTTGTGAGCTAAAGCTAGTGGTGATATGAAGCTTAATCTACTTCTCGTTTATCACTCTGAGAATCCCAAAGCATTAAAAAATCCATAATTAAGAGCAAACTGCCAGTAATGTGGAGATCGAATCAGAGGGCATAGGCCACGCAGGATCTTTTCAAAAAAATGGCTATTTAAAGTTTGTGCCCCGAGCATCAAGGCCTACTTTGATACTAATGACTTTCCGTTGAAAGCACTGCTGCTATTGGACAATGCACCAGGATACCCAAAGGATCTTAAAGATAATTTGTTGACAGACTTATCCTGGCTGACAGTTCAGTTTTTACCTCCGAATACGACTTAGCTGATTCAGCCGATGGATCAGGAGGTTATTGCGGCTTTCAAGAAATTGTACACTCGCACGCTGTTTCGTCGGTGTTTTGAAGCATGCCAATTCTCCTCAACAATGACTTTAAAAAGTTTTGGAAAGAAAAATTTGACATTCTTGAAGCTATTCGTATCATTCAAAAGGCGTGGTCAGAAGTCACACAGCGACAGTTGATTTCTGCTTAGCGGAACCTGTGTCCATCCTTCGTTCAAGGAGACTGAGGGGATCAGGGAGACACCCCTGAAGATATGGATGAAATTTTGACAACTGCTAGAGATCTGGAATTGGAGGTGAACGAGGATGATATAGAAGAGCTCATAATGGGACATGAAGATGAATTGACGGCAGAACTCCAAGAAATTTTGAATGAAGAACACCAAGAAACAGTGAAATGTTAATTACTATTAATTACTTCCGGAAAATCCTGAAAAAGAGAGAAAAGCAACCGACATTAGACATGTTTTTCAACGCTCCATAAGCCAAAAATGAAAAGAACTGATCAATATGCAAGACTATATGTATGTATTATTTTTTAAAAACTTGCTAAGAAATTATACATTTTTTAAAATTTAATTTTTAGGATGTCCGAAACGAATTAATCGATTTCACATAGAATTATATGGTGAATCTCTCGATGATCGGTTAACGAACAATTCGGATAGCGAACATAGTCTTGGAACGGACTATGGATGTTCGTTAACCGATCACCCACTGTACTAAATTCTATACAAAAAAACAAAATTCAAATATTTGCAAGGCATAAAAAGTTATGCTGTAATAACTGACGATATACATTAGATAGTGATGTGAAAGCAGTGAGTTATCAGAAGTTAACAAGGTTACCTTTAATATGTATTACAGCTTCACATCAATATTTCGTTGAGGTGAAAATAGTTTTAAGCTCTTCCTTCGTTAATACATGATGCCAGGAAACAATTATATCCTCAATTAGTTCCATTTTATTTAATGGGTACTTCGTTCGAGGATACGAGTTTTCAAACGGTGCAACAAGTTTTCGATAGGATTGAGGTCAGGATTGTTTTCGGCCAGGATAACAATGATATTTAGTCAAAAAGCAATGAAATGAAATAAAAGAGTAGCGAACATAGTCTTGGAACGGACTATGGATGTTCGTTAACCGATCACCCACTGTACTAAATTCTATACAAAAAACAAAATTCAAATATTTGCAAGGCATAAAAAGTTATGCTGTAATAACTGACGATATACATTAGATAGTGATGTGAAAGCAGTGAGTTATCAGAAGTTAACAAGGTTACCTTTAATATGTATTACAGCTTCACATCAATATTTCGTTGAGGTGAAAATAGTTTTAAGCTCTTCCTTCGTTAATACATGATGGCAGGAAACAATTATTTCCTCAATTAGTTCTATTTTATTTAATGGGTACTTCGTTCGAGGATACGAGTTTTCAAACGGTGCAACAAGTTTTCGATAGGATTGAGGTCAGGATTGTTTTCGGCCAGGATAACAATGATATTTAGTCAAAAAGCAATGAAATGAAATAAAAGAGTAGATTGGACACATGTGTGACGAGAAAGTGGTATTTCCTTTGTTAAAATTACATAACAGGTCGGTACATCTGGAGACTGAGAGTTTTGCTTAAGGTGCCAGGAGACAAATTTAATAAAAAAAAAGAGTAGGAAATGGCCGAAAAAGGTGCACGACATCTGTTGATGACAGAACAAAAATACAATGTTTCAGAGATAAAATAATTTCATGGACATCCATCAGAAGTGATGTGATCGATGCTGGTGTTTCTGTCAGTTCAAAAACAATCAGGAGTAGATTAGCACATGTAAGACTAAAAGGTAGAATTCCACGCGAAACTAGCCTTATCTCAACTTACAGCAGCTCTAAAAGGAATTACATTGGGCAATGGAACACATTATTTGGAGAAATGATTATTGGTCACTAGTTATATAGAAGTACGAAACTAAAATATCGTTATTCGGTAGTGATAGCCTAAAATATGTAAGACGTAAAATAGCAGAATTGCTACATCCTGATTGAACTGTGATTGCAACTGTGAAGTACTCTCATAGTTTTATCACTTAGTCATGAATATCAGCAGAAGGTATCGGTCGCCTTCATATCATCGATAGGACACTGAATGTCATAAAATACATCGAAACCATTCTAGAACCCAAACTTCTGCCTTCCATCAAGGATCTATTTACTAACAATGCTTCATTTATTTTTCAGCAAGATTATGCTTCTTGTCATAGTAAAGTAATTGAAACACTTGTACCATTCTAAAATCATTAAGTTGTTGCCTTTGCCAGGAAACAGTCCTGACCTCAATTCTATCGAAAACTTGTGGCACCGTTTGAAAACTCTTATCCGAATAAGGTACCCATGAAATAAAAAGGAACTAATTAAGGACATTGTTTCCTGGCATCATGTAATAACTAAGGAAGAGCTTAAAACTATTTTCAGCTCAATGAAACTTCGAAGTGAAGTTGTAATAAAGAATAAAGGGGTAGCATCGCTAAGCTCTGATAACTTACTGCTATCATCAGTATCTAATGTAGCAGTTATAACAGCATAACTTTTTTTGCCTTGCAAATATTTGAATTTTGTTTTTAGTATTGAATTCAGTATTACATTCCCTTTAAAATGATATAAAATACTTAGCATTTTGTGCAACGTAAAATCTTCTATAGACATACAAACTTAAAAAACCTAACAATTTTTTAAAAAAAAAGTCTACAGTTTTGGCCACCACTGTACGTTCAACATTTAAATGCCTTTTAATCAGATTTTGAAACTAGGTTTGAGATTGCTTTTTTTACAGTAATACCACAGTAGACAATGAGAGAGAATTCATATAGTCACATTGAAAAAAAAATGTCATTACAATAGGAACTGATCAGAATAGGTCCTAACGATCTTCAAATAAAGGCTTAGATTTGGCTTTAAAAAGACATGCCTGCTATTTGTCGCGAATTATGGAATATCGTGAGAAAGTTTTTAATTAATTATCCTAGTGAGAGGGAGTTTCAGTGAGTTTGTCAATCTCAACACCAAAAAAAATAAGAGGGGGGGACTGGACACTTACCAACAAAGATTTAGGGTTAAACTTGAATAATTTCATATTAAACATTGAACATTTGTTATTGAAACACCACTTTCATCCCTCATGTTAAAAACATTTATGTCGCCCAACCGGTAGAGTGGTTAGCGACGCTGACTGCGATGCCGTAGGGACTGGGTTTGAGTCCCGGAGAAGAAATGGATGCTTGTAAATGTATAGCGCCTTTGCGGCATGGGGATACTCTAAACAGCCGTTGAGCCGCAAGTGCTCGTGTGGTCGGTGGAAGAGGAAGAGAGGTGGGAGGCCCCTGACCATCCACAGGGTTTCCTCCCTCTAAATTTAGGTGGAACCGCGCAAAAACGTATTGTCACCTGCACGGTGCTCAAGGCTAAGGTTAACGACAGGCGTAAATTCTAGCTGTTAGCCGCGATGAATTTCGCGGGCCTCAACCTGACTCCGTCAGGTGGCATTAGTCACAAAACACACAATACAACAAAATCATTTGTTTGTTGTTCAGTTATTTCATGTAACAGTTGTTTTATGTATTACATTAATTTATTTTAATTTTAATTAAATTCATTAACATGTGCTTCTTAAGCTTTAATTGCTATACTTCACTACAGTTAGAAATTTAATTCTTTTAAAAGGAAGTAGAGGGTGTTTTTTTGAGAGGTGTAGAACTTTAATTTGCAATAAAACAACGATGTATTATTCGATTGACATGAATTTTTTTTATTCGAAAGGTAATCTTGTGGCATTACATTTTAAATATGATCAAGCAAGGCGTAGATTCGTCGAATGGGCCCAAAAAGAGATTGCCGTTGTTCCCGATTTTCATAAGCGAATTTTGTTTAGTGATGAAGCGCACTTCTGGTTGAATGGCTACGTCAACAAACAAAACTGCCGCATTTGGAGTGAAGCTGATCCACAAGTGTATGTCGAAACACCGTTACATCCAGAAAAACTGACTGTTTGGTGCGCTTTATGGGCTGGTGGAATCCTTCTTCAAAAACGATGAAGGCCACAACGTTACAGTCAATGGTGATCGGTATAGAGCCATGATTACTAACTTTTCTTTCCTGAATTGAACAATCATGATGTCCAGGAGCTGTGGTTCCAACAAGACGGCGCAACATGTCACCCAGCTCGTGCCACAATCGATTTATTGAAAGACACGTTGGGTGACCGCCTAATTTCACGTTTTGGACCTGTGAATTGGCCTCCAAGATCTTGTGATTTAACACCGCTAGACTATTTTCTGTGGGGCTATGTAAAGTCATTGGTCTATGCGGATAAGCCACAAACGCATGACCATTTGGAAGACAACATTCGCCGTGTTATTGCCGATATACGACCACAAATGTTGGAAAAATCATCAAAAATTGGACGTCCAGATTGGACTACATCCGAGCCAGCCGTGGCAGTCATATGCCAGAAATCATATAAATAGGCGGTTTGGGCGTATGGCTGTTTGTTTGCCGCCGAAGCTGCGACAGCCGATTTTAGTTTTCTGTAGTTAATATTACGAGTACATGAACATGGTGAACGACATTTCTTTGCATCTTTACCGAATCTCGAATCATAATAACATATCTCGGATGACCCTTCTGTTTCTAGTGATTTAGACGTGTTTCGCCGATTGATTGATTGAATATTAACGTCGCACTGTTCAGCTACACGAGGGCTTTTGGCGACGGACCACGTAATTTTGAACCATTTTCAAGTGACGTGGACGACACCTAAGCTGGCACCCCCCTCTCCTAACTACCACACCACACTAACGGAAGGACGTTTCAGCCCTCGACAGATTTAACGTGCATCACTGCCCTACACGGCGGGTCTTTAGTGGTACGTGTTTCGCCGAAAATTACTTCTCGTTCGTGAAAGATTATGTGATCGCCCGTGGGAAAGTCTTTGGAATTGTTAGATAAGTGCAACTACCTCCTGACGTAATGGGTTAGATAAATCGTTTCGGGGATTAGTTGATATTTCCGGGTTCGAACTTGTAGACTTATCCATCAATCAAATATTTAGGAGAGAATCAGTTCTAACTTCGACGATTTTGTCAGCTAACTTAGCCAAATTTTCAAGTGTCTCTGAACTAATTGAATGAATTTATTGCATTTGTAAACTATGAAATTAATCAGAAAAATTATTACCAAAACAAAAACCTAAATTACTGGCATATATGAATTTCATCCTTAAGCCAAACCAGACAAATAACCATGAACACTTACTTCAACCATATATAGCCACGTGTAACCAGTAATCCAATGATTTTTGTTTCACTATGGTAGGTTTAACGTGTGAAAGTCCCAGTCACCAATGTAGATGATGACTTGCAGTCGTCGTTGCGTTTTCTTAATTCAGTCAAGGTCACCAATGCAAATGACTTTTGAGCGAGCATTTACTAAAAAACAACTTTTATTTACATAACATAATTATTTAAATTAAAGCAAAAACATCGACGGTCGTTAGTCAACTTGAACTGATTGGAAGTGACTAACAAGTCTTGGAGTGAATGAGTTTATATACACTGGTACAAGGTTGCCACATTCCGCCAAGTTGGTGTTGCAGGCGAGAGTGGCATGCACCGCAAGCTCATGATAAACACAATACAATGACATTTAATATTTGCCTCCGAGTTTAGCAATGCTTGATCACTTATGTCTAGAACTTAACAGAAGTTTTATAAAAAATCAGTGCCAATCAGTGGGGATGAAACATTACCGACTAGAAATATCCGTTTAAAAATTCTCTTTATGCCGAAATGTGAAGAAAGTGTTTGAGTTGTGTATGAGTGATGTATTGGTAGCAGAAAGTTTCATTTGGTAATTATTTTAACTTTGTGTTTTGGTTGCTTGAATTATAGATATATATCAGATCCAGTATAACTTAAAAATGTGACTTTAGTACGCCTATCGTGAATAAAAATACGACGAAAATTTCTTGGCAAGGCGGTAGTCGTCATTCTACTTGGCTGATCTCTTTTTTTTTAAATTCACGTGGAGGGCAACATTTTTGGGTGCTATGAGCCAGATGTGTAACAATACCAACACTGCTCATTTTTTTGACGTCAATACGTCTTTAAAATTGCTTTCACAGGGGAGGCAATTAAAAAAACGAATGGTAACGAAATCGGGGGACAAAGTTTTGTTTCAGCTACATATCTATTATCTCTATCTAAAATTCAATTATACCACTGGATAGCTTAAAGGATAAAATAATTTATTACGCTACGTAAGGACTGTGACTCATCGCATGCGAGGGAGGAAAGAGCGCTGACATTTTGAGGTAATTTTACTGCGTATCGAGATTTTCCTTTAGTATCACTTTTGACTCGGAGAAGCTACGACGTTCGTTTTAGTTTCAATCGTGAACTCTCATCAAGATCTATCGATTGTATATAAAACATTGTTGTAAAATGGGGGTAAAGGATATAACAATGTGTTAAAATAAAGAAAATATCACCAAAAGTATATAATGTTGGCCTATACGAGTCAAAAAGCCAATTCCAAATACAAAAATTGTACACGGTTAAAAAGGGCTTCTCAAGAACTGTTCGAGCATGCGCAGTGGGCGCCGCGCGGCGGTGATTAAGTGTATTTAGCGAAACGAGGATTAAGATTTTTTAGAGAGTGTGTGTGGGAGATCAGACGAGCGAGAGCGCAGAATTACGGTGCCCATCGTAAGTGTTCCGACATACTCCCTGAGCAACCGAGTGTGAAAATAAAAGAGTTGTGTCAACATCCTCGTCTGGTTTCCTGAGAAAAAAAAACACATAGGGACCACTCCCCATCATGGTCCGTCCAGCCGAGCCGGAGAAATGAGCTATTCAAGGTGACGTGAGTAGTGGTCTTTTTTGTGTTTTTATTATTAGAAATTGAGGATTAAGGTGACATGAGTAGTGGTCTTTTTTGTGTTTTTATTATTATAAGTTGAGGACTAAATTAATTTTAGAAAAATGTTTAAGAACTGCCCTAAGGAAGATCTTCGGATCGTAGCTCTTGAACTTGGTGAGACTGTTGCTGAAAAATTAACTATCGTTGAGAGAGAGAGAGAGTTAACTGAAATTATTAAAAAAAAATAAATATTTTAAAGAGGATGTTGAATTTGTTAAAGAATTAATTCAATATACGATCGAGGACCGTAAGAGAGTAGAGGAAGACCGTAAAAAAGAAGCGGAAAATAGGTTACGAGAAAAGGAGCTTGAGCTTGAACTAGCACGTTTAAATGTTAGAGTTAATTCAGAGTACGAGAGAACAGGTGAGGGTTGTAACTCGCTGGATGCGTTGGTGAAAAGTGTTCGAATCCTAACGGTGAAGGTGCCTAATAGACCTGAAGGTTGGGCATTCTTTTTCGCTTCGTTAGAAAGAGCCTTTGTATCAAAAAAATGTGCCCGAGAAATTCAAGTTGGAGATTTTATTAAATTTGTTGGGAGAATAAGCTTCAAATGTGTTAACATATGTTAAAGATGACGAGCTCAACAATTATGAACAACTGAAATCAATAATACTAAGAGAATACGAGCCAAGTGCAAATCAATTCCTTGAACAATTTAAAAAAGCTACGCGTCATCCAAATGAAACATTTATTCAATATACTTCTCGCTTAATTACAAATTGGCAGTATTACTTAAAATTAAGGAAGGTCTCTGATTTTGACAACTTAAGCGATCTTATTGTGTCCGACAAAATTTTCAGTTCGCTTGAAAAAGAGGTAGCGTCACACATTTCCGTTCGAGCAGGAAATGATTGGTTTCGCCCACTAGAGCTTGCCAAAGAGATAGACTTGTATAACACTTCTCGGGGAAAAAGCTTCAAACCTTTGCAGAATGTCCTTCCTAGAAATAATCCAGTGAAAAACGCGTCAAGGGTATTTTTGAGTGAGATTAAAGATTCTAAATGTATTTGTTACGCTGAATCGCATCCATTATATAAATGTGCAGTGTATTTAAAACTTCCCATAAATAAGAGAATTGATCTGATTAAAACTAATAATCTTTGCTTTAATTGCATTTCTACATCTCATAGAGCGAAAGACTGTAAATCGAGATTTGTTTGTTCTGTCAAAAAAGACATCATAAAACGACACATTATACAGAGCGCGAGCCAAACCAGGAAGTAAGGAACTCCACTTTTGAACCTCTAAACACATTAGCGCCAGACTTCGTGCCCAGTGTAGAAATGCATAACTTATTAACCGCAACGAGTATAAACAGAAAAAAATTTGTTTTGCTAAGCTCAGCAATTTGTTACTTAAAATGTGAAAATGGTTTATTCCCAGTCAAAGCAATTCTAGACAGTGGAAGAACTTCGAACTTTTTAACGAGGAGCTTATGCGATTTAATTGGATTGAAAAAATACAAGACTAATGTTTCGGTTTCGGGACTAAACAAAACAGTAATTCCAATAGACTCGTGCGTTTCAGTATCTATTAGCAATAAAGAAGGGAGTTACATTAAAACATTAGACTTTTTTGGTACCTACAATAACGGAAGATCTTGTTCCAGCAACGAAAATCGATTTTAATCTGAATAATATTCCCAATCTTAAATTAGCTGACAAAAATTTCAATATTCCAGAACGCGTGCAAATGCTATTAGGTGCAGAAGTATTTTATGAATTAATGTTACCCGGACAGTTCAAGATGGAGGGTTCAAATGTAATTTTTCCAAGCACTGTTTTCGGATTTATATCGTTTCCGGATCTACTTCTTCAGACGCGAAGGGAAAAGAACATTGTGGGTTTATTCAGGCTGTGGATAATCTAGAGCATTCAATTAAGAAGTTTTGGAAAATCGAAAATGTAGAAATCGATTCTGTTAAAACCAGTGAATTAGATATTTGCAAAGACCATTTTAAAAACACTCCGAGAGATGACCAGGGGATATATACGGTGGCGATGCCATTAAAATAAGATCCTTCATGTCTTGGTGAATCCAGACAAACCGCGATTCAGAGATTAAACTCCTTGTGGAAACGACTAAGTAGAGATAAAGAATATTTGTCCCTGTATGAGAAATTTTTACATGAATATGAGGATTTGGGCCACATGAGGGAAATCAAGGCGGATGGGTCTGGAGTTGCATTTTACATGCCACACCATGGTGTTTATCGCCCCGAAAAGTCTACATCTAAACTGAGTACTGTTTTTAATGCATCAAGTCCTTCAACGAGTGGGAAATCTCTAAATTCAATTCAATTTAATGGCGGACTGGTCCAAGAAGACCTCTTTTCCATTATGGTTCGCTTCCGAAAGCACAAGTATGCCTTTACTACGGATATAGAGAAAATGTTTCGCATGATAAACATACATCCGGCGCAAACGTGCTTGCAAAGAATTCTGTGGAAGAAGGGCATAGGAGAACCAATAAAAACGTACGAGTTAACTACAGTCGCCTACGCCACAGTTAGCGCACCTTATCTAGCCACGAGAACTTTGAAACAGTTAGCGATGGATGAAGCTAATAATTTTCCTTTAGCAGCTCCTGTGGTGCTGAGTGACTGCTACATGGATGACATACTATCGGAATCCGAGAGTATAGAAGAGGTAATCGAATTGGAGCATCAAATAATAGAAATGTTCAAGACCGCAAGGATGCATCTTCATAAGTGGTGTGGAAATTTACCCGAGATAACTTCCAATCTACAGGAGTATGCTTTCTTGGAGTCTGATGAGACTAAAGCGCTAGGAATAATTTGGATTCCTAAGTTAGACTGTTTTCTTTTTCAGAATAGAGCAACAAAGGCCAACTTCATTCACCAAAAGAATGGTTTTGTCTACTATTGCAAGAATCTTTGACCCTTTGGGCCTCCTCGGACCGATCATAACTTGGGCAAAGATATTTATGCAAAGATTGTGGTTGCTGGAATTGGGATGGAGTGATGAACTTCCTTTTAAGGGGTCACAGGGGTGTTAATCTTCTATTTTTTCGAATTTTCGAAAAAAATATATGTTGTTCCTCATTTTCTTTTGAACATTTTGATACCAACCACGTGATAGTACTATAAAAACTTCGAAAGTTATTCGAAAAATTCCAAACAGCAATTTAGTAATAACAATGTTTAAATGGCTACATGCCACACCCACTTATTTTTGATTTCCGCATACGTTTTATTTTTCTGTTTTTAAAAAGCCTCATGAAATATTTTAAACACTTGCTTAATTGAGAAGGAAGCTTGCAACTCAACACACATTTTTTTAATGTGTTTTGATTCTGTTTTGGTAATGCTAGCACGTTTGTTTCAAATGACTTATCGAAATTCAAAACAGCGTTGTTTAAAACCGTTTATAAAAATTGAAAATACTCGATTCAAATGGAAAATACTCATCGTAGACCTTCGTCCTAAGAAAAGAAGATTTAGAGGGAACCAAATCATGAAGGTATGTTCTCATATGTTGCAGAAAGGAGAGATAAAAATGTGTGCTTCTCCAGTAATAAAATCTCAGGATATCAGACTTCATTAAAGTCAAATCTTGTTAAGGTAAGTGAAAACTTCAAAGGATATCGTATTTTTGATTTTATTTCAACTTTTAGCTCTATTTTATCAGTATCATGTTGTTTAAAATGTCATAAACCATTAAAAATTAATGAAAAGTCCACTCGTGGTTTATGTTCGAATTTTGAAATACGTTGTAAAAACTGGGAGTGTTTGTACTTTTTCAAGCTGTGAAAACACTGGGAATAAAAATAATGCTCAGAAATTAACAGAAGATCTATTTTAGCAATGAGATGCATAGGCCAAGGTTTAGAGTCATTAAAAACCTTTTGTGCTGTAATGAGTCTTCCTAATCCTGTTGAACAAAAATCACATGATGTTATTAATAATAAACTTTCACGTGTTATGAAGGAAGTCGCTGAAGAAAGCATGAAAATGGCAGCTGTCGAAGAATATTCTTCGTCACCTGATAACCTTTAACGGTAAGTGGTGATGGTACCTGGAAGACGAGAGGACATTCATCGTTGATTGGAGTATGTACTGTAATAGGGGCCGAAACAGGTAAGGTTTTGGATAGGGAAGTGTTGTCCTCATTTTGCAAAGGATGCGACAGTTATAAAGGGGTAAAATTTGGTATCAAGTACAATAAAAATGGCAAAGAGCGCATAAGATTTCATGTAGAAAAAATTATTCTGGCTCTGCTGGTAAGATGGAGGTTGACGGGATGTTAAGGATTTTTAATCGATCAGAAAAGCTTCACAACCTGAAATATTCGAACTACATAGGAGATGGCGACACAAAAACAATCAATGCCCTTTCTGAAAACAAGCCATACGGCGATGACTATCTTATTCAGAAAATAGAATGTGTAGGCCATGTGCAAAAGAGAATGGGTACAAGACTTATGAAGCTTAAATTAGTATATAGTAAAAAGGAATTATCTGATGGTAAAACTATTGGCGGTAAAGGTAGGTTAACAGATAGTTTAATTGATAAACTTGCGCATTACTATGGTAATGCTATTCGATGCAATTCTACTAGTGTAAAGGAAATGCGGAAAGCCATTTGGGCTGTTTGGGGTCATTCTTGCAGCACTGATGATGAACCGATACACTGGTTTTGTCCTACAAATCCAAATACATGGTGTAAGTATAATGCCGCAATTAATAATAATTTACAAAATTATAAACACAAACCCTCAGTTGCTAAAGCTGTTCAAGATGTAATTAAGCCTGTATTTGCAGACTTATCTCATCCGGCACTCCTGAAGAAATGTTTAGGAGGTAAGACACAGAATCCTAATGAAAGTTTAAATTCATTAATTTGGAAGTTTTGTCCTAAGACGATTGGTTCTAGGCTTCAGATTGCAGAGATTGCTGCAAATCTAGAAACCAGTGTTTTTAATGATGGAAATCAAATACTTATTACTATTTTAGAGAAATTTGGCGAAAATTAACAGAAATGTTTGTGTGCCCCTGGCTGAACGTGACAATCGTCGAATCTTTACGTCAAGACAGAGGCTGTTATAATGAATTTTGAAGCTCGCAGAGCCAAGAAAATTAAAAAGAAGTGAAGAAATTAAACTGTTTCAGGAACAGGGAGGTATATATTTTTATCCTGTAGAATTTTAGCGTGTAAGTTTTAGGATTTATTTTCTCAAATTCAATTTTAAAACTTTAAAGCCCTTTTTCTCAGTTTGTGTTTTTTTCAATTACGCGCATTGCGTTTCAAAAACTATCATACTTTGATGTATAAAACTTTACAGAATTATAAATTCTATCATAATCTTCAAATCCTAGCTATTTATAGTATTATAAATTTTTAATTTTTTGAAATATTTCAACAAAAATTGAATTTTTAAAAAAAAATTTTAAAAAATGTATTTTTTTATTTTTAAAAATATTATTTTTATTTTATTTTTATAAGATAAGCTAGCATGTAATAAGGATATATTTGACTTTATAAATCAACTTATTGCTAGTAATTAGAATTCATATTGCAGAAAATATCATGCGCGTCGTAAAACTCACTGTTTGTTTCTTACAAAAATTTTTCTTATTTTTATGTGCTTATTATTTTTAAAATTATGATTATATTTTAGATATTTTATACTTTTTTTGAAACTTTATTCCTTTATAAGAAATGTGTAAAAGAATCAAATTATTTCATTTTAATCTCAAAGAATTATTTCTAGTCGAAAATTGTTTGTATTTTGTGCTCTCGAAACATTTTCAACACCCCTGTGACCCCTTAAAGAAGAAAAGGAGTGGCGTCGATTTATCGACTCTTTGGAAGCCGTGAATAACATCTCTATTGACAGATGTATTGTGATTCACAGAGCGGAGAGCATTGAGTTACATGCGTTTAGCGACGCATCGGAAAATGCGTATGGTTCATCCATTTATCTCAAGTGTCTATATCTGCCCTTGGAGAAGTTAAATTGTGTCTCGTAACGAGTAAAAGCCGTGTGTCGCCTCTGAAGCAGATTTCCATTCCAAGACTTGAACTGTGTGGGGCAGTTCTTGCCGCTAAATTGATGAAGAAGGTGAAGGAGGCATTGAATCTTCAGATTACAGCTGTGCATTTTTAGTCGGATTCGACTATTGTGATTTCATGGATACATCGAGTATCAAGAGAATTGAAGACGTTCGTGACTAATCGAGTGTCTAAGATTCATCAACTAAGTTCCCTTGACCAGTGGCATCACATTCATTGCATCAGAACAGAATCCTGCAGATGTGTTATCTAGAGGACTTCTTCCTGAGGAGCTTCGTGACGACTCTCTATGGTGGCATGGTCCTGAGCTTCTACAGAGTACTTATTCAACTACTGTCATTGCAGAACCAACCCAGAGAGATGACTTTGACTGCGAACTAAGGGTGTCTGAGAGAACTCTGGAGAATTCATTGCTGAGTTCCAAGAACTTTGACTTTTTCAACCATCTTATGGACTTATCTCATAATTATTTTAAAATAATACATATTGTTTCTTATATTTATAGATTTATTGAAAGTTGCAGATCCAAGGGGAAAAAGAGGGGATTTTTAACTACAAGTGAGGTAAATGATGCAGAAACCTGGCTTATTAAACAGGACCAGAGTGGCATTAACTTAAGTGACCCCCGTCAGGTAATCTTAAATCTTTGAATATATTCCAGGATGATAAAGGAGTCTTGAGAGTTGGTGGAAGGCTGGAAAAAGCTTCCATACCCTACAGCCAAAAGCATCCAGCTATACTGGCTAAAAATTCTAAATTGAATAAAATATATTTCATAACTTTGCATAAGAAATTATTTCACGTTAGTCCACAAGGACTGCTGAATGCAGTAAGATTGAGATTTTGGGCTTTAGGAGGTAGAAACCTAGCTAGGAAAACGGTTCATACTTGTGTGGTGTGTTTCAAGTGTAAACCAATTCCCTCTTCTCAAATAATGGGCAATCTTCCATATGAAAGAGTAAATATGGCCCCTCCATTCAGTATAACTGGACTAGATTTGGGAGTATCATATTTTGTAACATACAAGCACCAGAGAAAGGGAGTTTTGAATAAAATTTATGGTTGTGTTTGCATTTGCTTTGTGACTCGTGCCATGCACCTAGAAATTCTTTCTGATTTGACTTCGAATGCAATAATTGCGACCCTTAAGAGATTCATGTCTAGGCGAGGAAAATGTTCCAAAATTTTTAGGGATAATGCAACAAATTTTGTTGGTGCGAATTCTCAACTAAAGGCATTTTATAAGACCCTTAACTTTTCAGATCAAAATCTGGCGGCATATTTCACTGAGGAAGGTATTGAATGGAATTTTATTTCACCAAGGGCCCCACATATGGGAGGTCTTTGGGAGGCGGGCATAAAGTCAGTGAAATATCACCTCAAGCGAGCACTGGGAAGATCCCGACTCACATACGAGGAGTTTGAAACAGTGATTATCTAGGTAGAAGGAATTTTAAATTCCAGACCCCTTTTACACCAATATCCAATGATTTTGATAACTTTGAGGTATTAACGCCTGCACATTTCTTGATTGGTAGATTAATTAATTCTATTCTTGAGCCCCCTAGTAGTTAATATTAGTGACAATAGATTAAGCCGTTGGCAGAACACAACAAAGGTAATTCAGGTAGTTTGGAAAAAATGGAGTACCGATTATCTGAATACTCTCCAACAGAGAGGAAAGTGGATGATCGAGAAGGATAATGTAATGTGTGGTACAATGGTAATTGTAAAGAAGGATTTTATACCAGTTTGCAGCTGGCTTTTAGGGCGCGTCGTTGAGGTCTATCATGGTTCTGATGGTAAAGTGAGAACAGTCAGAATTAAAACAAAGACAGGAGAATTTAAGAGGCCCATAACTAAGATCTGTATTCTACCTATAGATGTAAATAGTTAAGGTCAAGTACGATTTAAGAAATTATGTGTTTATCTTTAAATTGTGCTATTGTAATTTTAACTTTTTTTTACTGAAAATTTATAGTACCTTATATATATATATAATAATTTTGAAACCAATTGTGTAATTTTTGTGAAACTTGTTGTGAATTGTGAAACTGTATTTCTATTGTTAAATATTAAATATTGCAAGGCCGGGGGGTATGTTCAAGCATGCACAGTGGGCGCCGCGCGGCGGTGATTAAGTGTATTTAGCGAAACGAGGATTAAGAGTTTTTAGAGAGTGTGTGTGGAAGATCATACGAGCGAGAGTGCAGAATTACGGTGCCCATCGTAAGTGTTCCGACATACTCCCCGAGCAACCAAGTGTGAAAATAAAAGAGTTGTGTCAACATCCTCGTCTGGTTTCCTGAGAAAAAAAACACATAGGGACCACGCCCCAACAAGAACAGTCGAATGGTACCACTAAAACACCATAAGACCAAATCAAGCAGTATCGGAAACGTAAAAGAATGAATGCGATCTAACGCATCAACGATGGTACCAGTGCATCTGCAGATGGGCCAGTTGAAATTATGCAAGTGGATGATAAAATCGTTTCTATATTGACACCGGACTGTGTAGGCAACGATTGTGTACTATCATCGTTTATGAAGATACATTGGGCAGCAGCTAGTGCACATTTCACTATGACGTTTGTTAACAACCCATTCGGACAAAAGTGTGATGTGTGTGATCGTCCATGATTTCTGCGCTCATTAAAGCAAACAAAAGAAAAACACTTGCCACTGCTTAATAATACTTTCCCTGGGAGCCCTGAGAAAATACTTTCCTTAAGAGCTAGCAGCTGACTTTAAACTGGTTGCTACGTGTAAAAATTCACTGGACTCGGACAAAGTCTCCACTTTGTCACATTCGAAGTATCCATCTAAGCAACACGGATTGTCCGCATTAGATCAGACTAGTGAACGCGTGGTATTACTGCGACTGTCATTAATGCAGATACATCAGTTGCGACGCTATTAATGTACTCGTGGATGTGGACACACTGGTGCAGTAGCTTGTCCATTGAAAGAGGATCAAGCGTTCAATGTTAACATAAAGAAAAACATGATAAATAAATCTAAGTATCTGAGTGGCGTGGTCAAAAAGTCAGTGGTAAAAGCTTAGCTAATACCTATATTGATTTGACGTTTTCCAGAAATCTCGATGTATCCTGTATGCCTTCTGTGCTACACTTTTTGTATGACAGACCTATAATTAATAAAGTTGTTTACTTGATTTCTTTCCTGAACCCGTTTAAAGGAAATAGTTACCATTGTAAAAAATCTGGAAACCTGGAGGACTTCTTAGTATTCAAATATGATTATGACATACATAAATAATGACATTTTTTATAAAAAATATTTCCTGTTACGCGACGTATTCACGTACAAAGCACGGCCGTGTCCATGACACAGCCACCCCCTTTTTATTTTTAATATTTTGAACGATTACATTTATATAATGCGCGATCGTGACTGCGACTTTTACTACGCAAAATTTCGTCAATGCTCAGATTTAATTATTTTTATTTCCTCAAGTAACGATTTTCAACCGCAATTGGCGTCGCCTCCATTACTCGATCGGCTGCTTTCTCCAATGTCAATGGACTTATAGCCGCAAGGATGGATTGTATGCGCGTCAGTAGATGCTACTGGAAAGGTCCGTCTGGAACACCATGGGATTCCGCAGGACTCCTCATAACGCGCAGTATGTAATTCACTGGAACGTCGACCTGCGAGCTGCTCTCCTATAAGTAATTTTCGAAGAATAGTAGCAGCTTACAGCGGCTGATGAGCGATGATGTAATTAAATTTGGTTCTGCTGTCTTATTGCTTTAGAACAGCCCAGCTCAAATGTGGTGCCGCGCATTATAAACCAGATACCAGGATCATTGAAGTTACATGCACGAATCCTATCTTTGCTTACGTCATTCATCTTGAAGATTTCACATGGTTTCCAAGTTCTTCACAAAAAATTAAGTTATTCGTTGAAAATTTTAAAAATAAAGCATTATCTTCATGCCTTAACTTCATAACTTATTTGAACGGGCTACCATTGTTGATTAAGCTTTAGCTATGATGCATTCAGATTAAACTTTATTGGAGCCACACATTGAAAATCATCAGCCCGTTGACTACTTCTAGGGATCCCATACAGAGTTGCGAGAAACTTATGCAACAAAAAAGCACGAAGAAGGGGGGGGGGTGAATCGATTTTCACTTGCAATTAATAAATATAATTATTTGAATTAGGTAATTTTATGAAATTGTTTCAAATGCATTAAAATGCTCTAATTATTTAATTTATTTAAAATGCATTTGAATTCTTCCTGCCCAGTATCAAATCTGCTGTGTTTTTTTGTATAAATTTCTGAATTATATTGAATCATTTATTGTGATGGAACAAAATCAACGCAGCAAGTCCCTTTTATTTCTAAAATCATTGTGATTTTCAGAATTGAATCCAGAAGTTCAAGGCACATTTGATTTCTTAATTTTATTTTTGTTGCCGTCACTGATGAAAATGCCCTTTGTACAGTGGTATTACTTATGAGTAGGCTGTAAAACTTTAAAAAATGTAACTAAATCTCTTAAAAATGGAGTTCCAACTGCCTCTTTTATATGAAAAATGTGACACCAAAGTAATGCTCCGTCATTTAAAAGCTCAGGTTCCGAAAAGGAAAAATATTTTTTATCTGTATTCCGTTGATTTTCCAGAACAGCCAATTTAGATTTGTCTGCAAATTTTAAAGGCAGATGAAAAAAGAAGGGTGATTTGAATTTTAAAAAATACCAGGGGAAAACTTATTGAAATGATTACTTCTATTGGCGTAATTTGCCGGAGAGTGAACTTGAATTAACGTCACGCTCGGGAATGTAACCCGTATTCGGCTTTTTTCGTCTTTATTCGGACATACATATCTTTAAAAAGGAAAGGAGGACGTTTCCCCCCGCCTCTCTGAAAACAGTATTTTGCCTCCCCCACACAAGTAAAAGTGTCGTTGGGGTGACTGTTGGAGCACATAGTCCTGTCGGACTCTAATCTCCTATCCTGGAATTTTAGATGACTATACAGAATTATACCATTGCCCTTTTTAGAAAAGTATTAAGTTAAAAGAAAGTTAAATTTGAGTAGATCTAGAATATATAAAAATTTAATGGGTGAAAATGAAAATAAAAAGCTCTTTTAAGAGCTAGAAAATCATTTTTCCAATCGTCCATTAAGTGGGCGGAGTTACGGTGGCCAATCGGGTTGCAGCAAGAACCGAGATCAGAAAGTGCGGGAAAAAACATCAGGAGGTGGGAATATGGGCTGAAGGATGAATGAAAGCAATATTATTGGCCGAGCCAGGAGTTCAGTTAATGGGATATAAGACCTTTGCTAGATTTGGTAGCCAATCAGAGCAAACTGCGATTCAACAGAGTTGGATCGCAGTGAAGAAGGATTTGGTATAGAAAATTTGACTTGGAAAATAGTAAAAATAATTAAATAAAATAAATAGAAAAGTTTAATTAAAATCGGGATCGACCAAGATGTCTCTTGGTCTACGAATGAATGGATACGTTGGATAGGTAGAGATGGCTTAGATAGTTGGGTTGTCGTGCCCATCTATGTTACTGAAAAAGTTAATTGCAATTTTTCTGATACTTTGTCTGATGGGTGGGATATTACATGACGTTCTTATATCTGCATTTCTCATATACCAGTGGGCATCGAGTATCTGTCTTAGGATTGCATTTTGTGAGCTTTCAATGAGGTTGATATTGGTTCTTGCTGCATGCGCCCAGATTGGGGAAGCATATGTCAGAAGGGGTTTTAAGATCAGAGTGTAGATAAGCATTTTATTATGTCTATTCAATTTAGACTTTCTACCGATTAGGGAATAAAGTTGACGCGAAGCATTTTTAAATTTATTTCTAATGTGTTGTCTGAACGTGAGATTTTTATCAATTATAACACTAAGATATTTGGTGTGCTGAGACCAGGGGATTCTTTGATTTTGGAGCGTAATTTCAGGGGGTGGGCAATTTTGAGAAAAGGATACTGCTTCAGTTTTTGAAGTGTTCAGGGCTATTTTCCAGACGGAGAACCATTTTTCCAAGTAAAAGTAAAGTTGGCCACTCCTCACCTTTTTCTAGGACAGGTGTGGCCAACCCAAATGACCTCGTGTGCCACTTCGGAAAAACTTTACAATCCTGCGGCCGCATATAAAAAATATATATCTTTATATTAGAATTTGGATCCATTACAAACATTTGTTGGAGTGAAAATTTAAAACAGACTGATATATTATTATTGTTTTCATTGCTTTTCATGTACCCCTCAGGGGCTCACCTTCTTTAGGTGAGTACGGGTGTCACAATCCCGATGTACCCTAGTGATCTTTTCCTTTTCCCAAGGGGTTTACTATCTTTGATAAACACGAGTCTCTCGAACCTGGGGAACCCTAGTGATCCTTCTCTATTTTCGACCCTCCTTCTTGTCATTCAATTTATCCTTTCTTTCTTTTCCCGTCTAGATCACAGATTTTGACAAATGTTTGGCGCAGTATAGCCAGATTTGGCTCTTGCGCCATAAAATCTCACATTCACTCATTCGCTTTTCATGTATACAAACATAGATAGTATAATAATAATGCAATGGTCAAATAATTTTTAATTTGTGAGATATCTGTTTCTCAACACTTTCACTCAGTTTTTGCAAGTCGTCCTTGATGCATGTGCATTTACGTATCGTAATTGATGTTGCAGATTTTCGTGCGTTAAGTTTGAGCACGATTTATGTTTGATAACTTTCAATTAAAAAAAAAGATTCGCAGTAATAGAAGCTGCTTGATAAAATAATAACAGTTATGGGATTTATTTTTTACAAAAAAAACCCCTTTTTAAACAAAAAATATTGTGCAAAATAGAAGAATTTTGTAAAGTTGTAAATTATTCAAGGCGGGCGGCGGGTTGGACGCCCCTGTTCTAGAGGAATGTGAATGCGGGATTCTCTCTTTCTAATCCTACTTGAAGCATGAAAATGAAACGTAATATTTTTAAAAAATAGGCTTATACAGAAAGAGAAATCCTACACTAGGATTAAACATAAAATGTAGAAAAAGGACAAATTTTTATAGAACTAAATAAATAGTATAATTATCATTAGCAATATTGCCGTGATCCTAAGAATAAAAATCTATTTTTGTAAGCGAATCGGAATAGCAATGAACAAATAGTTCTATTAATCACATTACTTAAATATACTTTGAGTCTAAAAAGAAAATCAGAACAATTAAAAATTTAAAATAACAAAATTAAGTATACAGGTATAAAGAAAAAGTTACGTTAAATAATATAAGTACAAGAAAACAACATAAAATTAAGAAGACTTTCCTTGCAGCAGCACCGGATATATTTGTACAAAACTGCCATACAATGACAAAAGACCTAGTATAAGCCAGAGATTATGTGATATAATTCTTTTGATTAAACCCCTTTTTAAAGGTTTTGACCTAGATTCCTTTCTTCCAAATTAACTACCTGTCTTATTATTCCTTTGCTTAAATTAATTCATGGATAGAATTTAATATTATTAAACTACAACCAAAATTCACAAAGCCGGATCGGGTCTTCTGAGGAAATAATTATGATTTTTAGTGGGAATTTTAAAGTAGATTTTTCAAAAAACAAATCAAAACCTTTAGTTGATTTTTAAAAATCAAAATTCAATTTAATTATGTCAAATGATCCAAATGAAGCCCGAGGATGTACGGACAACATTTGATGGAGTTATATATATCTATATTTTTTTTTAAATAAAATTTTGAATGTAAAGGATTTATAACCTATTTCAGCTACCATAAACCTATTGTTTCTTGCTTAGAATACAATTAATTCCCAAATATGGTTGTATATATCGCACAAAAATGTTACTTTGTGAGTACAGACGTATGAATAAATAATTTTGTAGGACAATATTAACATCTCCTTGTTTTTTATTCACCTAACTAAACCCTGAAATAACATTATAAAATTTGAAGTTATCACTTCTATCGTGTGGTCATAGCACACACACTTTATTATTATTATTTTTAAAGTAACATAATTTGAAAGAATTCGGTTTAAAAGTTGATCACTTGAAGTCTTGAGAAAATTATGACATCTTTGATAGATTTCTGTTCTTGTTTCTGGAGAAATTATTTTACTTTTGCTTTTTAGGTTATTGAAAAAAACATATCCAAAGTCAATTTTTCAATCATCGAGTAAATACTTGTTAAACTCATGTCAACTTCTAGATTTACACATTTAGGGCAAATTCTTCTTCTTAGAAGAGTAAGGATGAAATCTTCGTGTTAAAAGAATTTCCTGTTGAAAGATATTGCAAAAAGAAAAAAAAACATATTTTCAATAAAATTAAGTTTATTAGAGTATATTTTATTTACATAAATATATACAAATATTTCCTTAAATTGCTTTCTTTTTTTAAAAAAAAAATATTTATTTGTTGTGAGTTCTTGCTATACCAAAAATTTACAGATTTCTTTTTTCGTCTTTAGTTTTTGATCAATAGCCTTAAGAAGCTCCAGCTTCATTTTAAGCGAAATAGAAGTATGCTTTGCCGTTGTGCTCGTAAAAAGGTTTTATAAAATAGAAAAAAAGGAAGAAAAAAAACCCGCCAACCAAATTTGTTGAGTTTTACTCACACTGCGATGCAATCGTCACCGAATTCCAAACTCAATTGATGAGAGATACAGTGGCGTAACGAAAAATATTGGGGCCTGCCTCCCCGCACAGTAAAGTTTTGGGCCTCCTGGAATCCTGGGACATAAGTTACGCCGCTAGAGACATAAGATGGTTTTGAGTGTTGTTTGTTAGGGTGGAGGAGGAAAGTAGCTGACATACACAAAATTGGCTCCTTTCACGGGCTTTTCCGAAAGTATATTTCAAAGCCAAGTTAACATCCTTTCTGCGAAACATGACACCACCTCTCCTGTCTTTCACGCCTTTCATAAATCTCGCCTGCGTAGTTGGTGTTTTCCGTATTTTGTTCATTCCCGGAAGGGAAATCTTTTCGTTTCATAGTGGGGGGGCATGAAAATACATAGTAGTTTGTCGGGACCATTGTATTTCGTGTTAACCGATATTTCGTCTTAAACGTTTCCGCATTAAATGTATTTTACTGTAATTATTTATATTATTACAGACGTAAATATCGCGTATGTATACTATCTTAACATGTACTGTACCAGAAATTATGGATTATTTGGGATTCATAAAAACAATTTAATAATATCAAAGTTAATTTTAATTCATAAAACTTATATATAGATTACTGGAAAAAAATATTTTTTTAAAATTTTATCTCTTAGTAGAAACATTAAGTTATGCCTTTTTTAATTAAAAAAATTGTTCTTGACATTGAAAGTAAAATTGAAATCAAATATACTTAGTAAAATAAGCTTAAGTTCAATATAAAAGTAGTATTATTTAATATAATTATTATTGTTTATTTTAAAATTCAACCAAATATTTATTTCAAAAAATTTCATTAAAAGTTGGATTTTTTAGAGGAAAATTGAATTTTTATCACTTCATTTTAACAGTCAAATTTTTCTGCATATATGTGTAAAAATATTCTCTCTCTCTCTCATGTCGCTTCTTTTTCATATTAACTTAACTCAGTGGGGCGCAACAGTCCATGAGGGCCAAGGCCTACTGTGCCCCATATTAGTATGCGTGACCTTCTTTCCTCAGGATCATGAGAAGATGTTCCGATCAGGTAGTCAGTCCTAGTTGAAACCCCAGTGTTAAGTTCCCAAGCAAGTTGGCCACTCATTTGTCGATCACTGAAGGGATGAAAGCCAAGTCCGGGGTTTTTACCTCGGACCAGTGGTGTGGAAGCGCAATCCACTACCACTCAGCCACTGGACTTCCCTTTTCATATTATCAATGTTAATTTTAAAGAAGCTCTGCCTTTTTCGCTTTTCATAGGAGAATCCCATGTGCAGTCTTCTCTTGCTTTTCCAAACGAAACTGTTCTTTTAGAAACTGAACTTTCGTTGAATCTTTAGAATTGATAATTTTTTTCAGCGAATTGAATGATAGATTCTTGAAGGGTTTTTTCTTCTTGAAGTTGATTGTAAATGTTCTGTATATTTCTCGGGATTCCACTTCCAATTGACTTTGTTCGTATTACTGGGGGTATGGAGCGTGGTCGGTGAAATTCGTTTTTCAACCATCTTTACAATATCCAAACAAAAACACAAAATAGTTGGCGAGATCAGAGTTGTAATTTTGAATGGGTCGCTAAATGAATAGCTTAGAATGGGCACAGAAGCGTAGCAAGATCGCATGAAAAGTTACTTCGAAACAGGTTTGCATCCAAATTTGAGTTTTATCACTGATAAAAACATTAATCATTTTGCCACTGTAATTAAAAACATGCTGTCTTTTAATGTGTGTGATTATAACTTGGAAATATACCTTTAAAATTACAATTTTAAAATGTATGACACTTTTTACATCTGCTTTATTTTAAATTTCAAAACAAGGTAGAACTAATTTTCAAGCACACTTTTTTGGTGCATCTTCTATCTTACCCAATCCTGTCGAGTTAAGTTAAAACGAAATGCAATTTAGAAAATGGGAGTTGATTGTCTTTTTTGGAAAGGGACAGAGAAAATTAAATAATCCTGTGAGCGAAAATTATTTGAGTCTATCAAATGTAGAAGTATATACTGTGAAATCAGTGTGCAAAAAATATTGTTCTCCCGAAATTTTAAGTAAGTATTTGCATTGATATATTTTAAATGCGAATGAATGTTTTGAATCGTATAATATTATACAGCATAGAAAGTCGCAAGAAGTATTATTTCTCTGAAATCTATGAAAGTTGGAAACTGATGTAGTTATTTCTTTAAACTTTGTATTCTAGTTGTACTATATTTTTCATAATTATGATAATGATATTGATAGCTATTTTTTTTTATTTTCAGAGTAATGGGACATTAAGGAAAGTGTAGAATTCCCCAGAATCAAACCAACAGATAGGAGGAAATCAGAGGTGTAGAAAAAAATCCAAGATGTGTGTGAGAAAAATTATACAATTTTTTGGAGAAAAGCAGATGGACTACATAAATATGGAGTGTTTTAGCAAAGTTTTCTATGTTTAACGTGGAAGGATCTTAAGTGGATTAAGTCCTATGAATTTTGGAGAAAAGATTTAAGTGCAGTTTCCAAGATTTTCGACTGCAAGCTAATAACATTTTTTAAAAATTAACTCATCACAAAAAGTATTGCTTTTTTGAAGGGTTGCTACTTCAAACCCATCATTCATCAGTTAACAGTTAAAAAAGGGCAGCTAGCTATTTATCTTTCACTGCAGGCTTATTGTTTTATGGAAAGTAAGTTGGTCCATGTCCTTTCAGAATTTTACACTATAGAAGTATGAAGACAGATATTGTGACATACCTTTTAGGTTTCGTTTAAATTGTAGTAGAGAATGTGTAAACAGTTTAACTTCTCTTCAATTTTACAATCATTGAATACATTTTAGAATATTTTCAGCAAACTGAACTAAAAATAGTTTGATGAAACCTTATTTAATTTAAAACTGCAATATACAAATGTTTTTCATTTTGTGCTTTAATTTAAAACACAATTAAATTTCTGATTTCAGTAGTGCATTCGAAAGAGATATTTCTCTTTAAAAAATGATATAATTATAAAATGCTTTCCACCAAAGAGATGCACACTCTTCACGTCATCTAATATTAAATATGGATTTATGTGATCTCGACTGAAGCTTCCCATTTTATATAGTAACAAGATAGCTATCTCGAAATGATGTCTTAATACATCGTTCTTGTAATCTGCCCAAAGAAATACTTCATATTTGTGAAATATGCAACAACACTTAATCTGAAAGTGGTTCCTTCAAGATGTATTGTTACCAAGCAAAGGTTTAATTTTTGTGAAATGTGAAACAAGGTTTTTAATGAAAGTAGTCATTTAAAAAGACATTTACTTATTCATATCATGGAAAAGCCTTATGTTTGTGAAATTTGCATTAGGGCTTTCGCTACTATTGGTAATTTAAACAGACATTTACGTATTCATACCAAGGAAAAGCCTCATGTTTGTGAAATATGCAACAAAGCTTTCTCTGAAAAAGATAATTTAAAAAGACATTTACGTGTTCATACCAAGCAAAAACCTCATGTTTGTGAAATATGCAATAAGGCCTTCTCTGAAAAAGTTCATTTAAATACACATTTACGTATTCATACCAAGGAAAAGCCTCATATTTGTGAAATATGCAACAAGGCTTTCTCGGAAAGTGGGAGTTTAAGAAAACATTTACGTATTCATACCAACGAAAAGCCTCATGTTTGTGAAATATGCAGCAAGGCTTTCTCACAAAGTGGGTATTTAAGAAAACATTTCCGTATTCATACCAAGGAAAAGCCTCATGTTTGTGAATTTTGCAACAAGGCTTTCTTACAAAGTGGGGATTTAAGAAAACATTTACTTATTCATATCATGGAAAAGCCTTATGTTTGTGAAATTTGCATTAGGGCTTTCGCTACTATTGGTAATTTAAACAGACATGTACGTATTCATACCAAGGAAAAGCCTCATGTTTGTGAAATATGCAACAAAGCTTTCTCTGAAAAAGATAATTTTAAAAGACATTTACGTGTTCATACCAAGCAAAAACCTCATGTTTGTGAAATATGCAACAAGGCCTTCTCTGAAAAAAATTCTTTAAATACACATTTACGTATTCATACCAAGGAAAAGCCTCATATTTGTGAAATATGCAACAAGGCTTTCTCGGAAAGTGGGAGTTTAAGAAAACATTTACGTATTCATACCAACGAAAAGCCTCATGTTTGTGAAATATGCAGCAAGGCTTTCTCACAAAGTGGGTATTTAAGAAAACATTTCCGTATTCATACCAAGGAAAAGCCTCATGTTTTGTGAATTTTGCAACTAGGCTTTCTCGGAAAGAGGTTCCGTAAAGAAACTTTTACGTATTCATACATAGGAAAAGCCCTATGTTTGTGAAATATACTACAAAGCTTTCTCTCAAAGAGGCAATTTAAATTCACATTTACGTATGCGTACACATTTGCGTGTTCATACCAAGGAAAAGCCTCATATTTGTGAAATATGCAACAAAGCTTTCTCACAAAGTGGTGTTTAAAAAAAAACATTTTCGTATTCACATACCAAGGAAAAACCCTATGTTTGTGATACATGCAACAAGGCTTTGTCGGAAAGATGTTTCTTAAAGAAACATTTATGTATTCATACCAAGGAAAAGTCTCATGTTTTTGAAATATGCAACAAAGTTTTCTCTCAAAGAGGCAATTTAAAAAGACATTTATCAATTCATACCGAGGAAAAGAAGCCTCATGTTTATAAATGGGCAATGAGACTTTCTCTCAAAGCTATCATTTAGAAAGTCATTTAATTCATACCAAGGGAAAACCTCGGGTTCGAGCAATATTTTAAAAGAATTTCGCCCAAATAGATTCTTTAATTGTACATTTACACTTATTAATCAAGTAAAAGACAAATTCTCTTAATGATATATCTTTTAAATATGCTGCTTGTACTTTTTTTTTATCGGATTTATAAATTATGGCATTTGTGCATTCATACCATTGAAGAAAATTGTCAAGTGTGTGAAATATCCACAACATCGCTTCCTATCGAAGTTGTGTAGTATAATAAAACATTTACTTATCCATAGCAAGGAAAATCTTTATGTACGTGCATATTCTGAAAATGCTTTCTCTCAAATTTATTACTTAAAAATATTTGCGCACATTCATTCCTTCCAAAAGTTTGAAGTTTTAAATTTATATATATTTAGGAGTTTATTTTTAAAAGTTCAATTTTAATTATTTTCTCTTAAGAAATCTTTAAGCATTATATTTTTTGAAATTTTTGGTAACTTTTTGCACAAAGGATTTACTTGAAAATTAATTTTTACATTTGCAAATAAAAGTTGAAGGAATGTTATAGTTTTGAGTCATTTGTCTCGACATAAGTGATATGCTACATGGACGTGAAATAAAAGATATATAACATACTTTAGCAATTTTTTACATGAAAGTTGGCAAGTTTTAATTTATTTTTAGTACATTTGTGTTGTATTCTTTTATAACAACGGTGGCCAACCAAAATGATTTTCCGTGCCTCTTCAGGAAAACATTGTAATTCCAAGGCCCGCATATAAAATTAGATATCTATTCTAATTAGATTTAGACCTGTTACAAACATTAATTGGGGAGAAAATTTAAAACAGAGTGAATTATTATTATTTTCATTATGTTTCATGTGTACAAACATAGATAATATAATAATAATGTATTAATGTTCTAGTTAGATACTTTGAATTGATCTTATTAATCTGAGTTAGATACTTTGAATTGATTTTTGACATTAAAACTGACATAAAGAAAGGTTTTCTTCCTTTTTATTCAATTTATTTCAAATGAAAGTCTTAAACGTAATATGAAAACCACACACACATCTTGGTTTTGTATTTCATTTACATGTATTACATCACAAATAAGTCTTTAAAAATGTAAATACTCATTTGTGAGCAGAAGATTCTTTCAAACGAGGCTTTCTAATATATACACTTAAAATTCAATTCGATTGTGCGCTTAACTGTAGATGTTGTGAGTAATTTTACTATTTTTACTTTGATTGCAAAAACATTTTCTCGTTTACACGCAATCATATTATCATTAGATGCCTTCTTGACGTTTTGAAGAACTCTATAATCACCTCCAAAATCTAAAATAAGCAAAACAAAGTTAAATTACTTTATTTATGTCCTCTTGAACCGCATTCGAAGTTATTCGCATCAATAATTTCTCATCTTTCTTGAAAAAGTGGTACAAGCCTTATATATTTCCTAAACAATCCTTTGTTATTCACCTGTGTATAATCACATGTTATTGTAAACTAACTATCGTAATTTACACATATAACTCTGAAAATAACTCAACATTTATATATTAGTAACTGTCAATTAATAACGTTAATTGGCAATGCAAAAACATCAAAACGTAGCTATAATTTCAGTTACTGCTATTTTTTAAACATATTTATTTCCTTGTTGAGTTTCTTGTGAAGCCTTTTCGTTTCTCTTTTACGACTGGGAATTTACTTTTCTCTTTTTTTTAGAATCCATCGACAAAATGTTGCATTGTAATCTGATTAGACAGAAGACTCAGCGCGTGTTGAAGATTAGAATTCCAGCATATGAAAGATATATCTCTTAATTATCTTTTATTTCACGAAGCCGTTTCTGTTTCAAAAATACTTTTTTACCATCTTCTCTTTGAAGTGTACATAGAAGGCGATATCCAAAGCGAACATTTTAATTGACTCAAGGCTACTTATAATTAAAGTGCGTGTTACATGAAGCAATGAGATAAAAATGAATTTCTAAGGAAAAGAAAAAAAATGTGCATTCCCAGTGCACGATGATTATAAATCCACAAGTTGATAGCAATTTTAAGCTGGAGAAGCAAGCGGCTTTCTGTTTCTCTTTTATTAATTTAGCTTCATTTTCGGCACGTCGCTGTTAATATTTGAATGATTACTATGAATAAAATATGGTTTTACGTAAAGGAAACTTTTTTTTATCATTTCCTTTCTCTCAGTTATGAAAGAATGTAGCGTACGGTGATAAAAGTGCATTTTATTTCGCTTTAATAAAAGTGCTACGTGGGAAAACTACGATAAAAAAATCGCATCATAAATGTCTTCTGATTAGTATCTAGATAAACATTTTTTTATTATTGTTTGTTCTCATATAGAAGCTCATACTGCTGTTACAAATTATTCTGTTAACTTTATCTGTTCGTAATCAAGCACTTATATTTCTAGGAAAAATTTAACCAACTTGTATTCGCAATCAGTTATAACGATTTTTTCTTCCTTTTTTTTCTTTTATTTTTTGCTGTAACTAACACAGTTTTTTCAAATTATATATAAATGGAAACAATTTCCTAGTAGGAAATATATTAAAGAATAATTTTTGACATAAATTTCTATAATTAATCAAGTGTAATTAACTAGCACACATCGCTAACAGTTAGAAGTGTTCTACAATTAAAATTGAACACATTTCTGATAGAACTTAAAAAAAATAATTTATACTTAAAATATAATTCCCCTAAGCTTGAATACGAGCTTAAATTATGCATAAAAATAAAAATGAGTGTAAAAGTTAATTAGTATAAAAATTTTAATCCAAATTTTATGTCTTTCAAATGTAAAATCATTCCATGAAGTTTATATTAAATTTTTTCTATGTAAAAGAATCGGTAAAAAAAAGCAGATTCATTACCATATATTTGAAAGACCTTAACAACTTTTCTTTCTTAAAACTATTTTCTTTCTAATCACTCTGAATTTAACGTGTATTTAATTGTAAGGAAAATTATATTCTTACTCTCTTTTCTTTGTATTTTTATAACTTTTCTTAAAAATAATTAAATAAAAAGACTTTAAAAAAATTAGGGATCTTTCATACGAATTCTTAGTAATATTAATTTTAATGAACAACATCAAAGAAAACAGTCACCTTTTGAATGATACTGTGTTATAATTAAAATAATTATCAAGCGCATTCATCAGTTTAGGTGGATCCAAATGAATTGATTTGTTATTTTTGTGAGTTATTGTTATTGAAACCTATTTAAAAAAAAGCCTTAAATTTTAACTTCCTTTTTAAAAACTTTCTATCCCCTTTTTTTTTATTGTTTTTGAATCAAATGTATGTATATTCCCTTCCTATGTAGTATCACAATATTTGAGAATTTTTATTTTCAGACTAAAATGTAAACATAAGTCAGGAACACACACAAAAAAAAAATCCACATAATTTAGTTACTTTTTTTAGTTTGATACATCAATAAACAGCACCAAGATCTTTCAATACCATATATTACACCATCGTAATTTAAGAAATAGAATTATACATATATTGGAAAGAGATTTTCAGAATAATTATGAAAAACACAAAATATCCCAGAGATAATGAATTTTATGAAAATGCGATTATTGAGTAATCTCTTGGGCTGTTTCAAAAATCCGAAACCATAATTCACTTCATTTGCAATTTATTCAAGCATTTCAAACCCTTTGGCAAATGAGGAGAAATTCCCCTATTTCTTTTTGGATTAAGTTAGCTGTATTCCAATTAAAATTCAAAAAACGAGAACTTTAATCGGTTCCGACGTTTTCAAAGCTTGCAAGCTTTCGAATACCTAAACACAAAGAAGGGGGATTTTTAAAAAATCAAACAGAAGAATATGTGGATTATGTTTAGAAGTTCTACAACTTGATGGTTGCAAGCTAAAACTTTCCACTGATGAAACGAGAAATGGAATAATCCATCCCATTCGTAAATGCTAAATTTTGTTTACGGAAAATTTAATGAGTAGTAATATTATGCGTTGGATTAAAGGGGAAGAGTTCGGAAATGGCCCGAGTTTAATAAGAGCAATGAAGAGCTGATATGAGGGAAAATTTTTCTTGGAAAGAAAATCACTCGGCACGTAATTACTCCCATTTCAAAAGAAAACGTATGCTTAAGATCAAATTCTCCCTTTTCGGACAATTTAAGGGAATTCTAGGAGTCCGACGCGTTGGTTTTTGGTTCGGATGGGGGAAAAGGGAAACAGTATAAATAGGTGATAATCGTGAGTCTAGCAGTTTGTTTCGAAACTGAAATAAACTTCTTTTCTAATTTCAATATAATTGATAGGTTTTGTTTCTTAAGAAGACTTGAAATGACTCATGTATTTAATTAAAAGTTAAATCTTAATAGCATTGTCTGATAAGAGAATTATATTGATATATTTAAAAATTGCATATTTTAATAAAATGATTTAAGAAGTCCTTAATTTTTTTACGATGAGGTTCAAGATGAAAGAATTATCAACAGTCAACCGTGTAGGAAAAGGAATTAAATTATTTTTTAAATATCCATTAAATTGTTTAAATTCTAAAGCAAGTGTACTCTCTAGGTATGAGTACAATCAAGCTAAATTAAGAGTTTGAAACAGTGAAAGGTAATCTGAATTTTTTTACGGAAGTTTTCAAAATATTGTTTAATTTGATTACATTTTTACTCAGAAAATTTTCAGATACTTGAACTTTGAGTAACTTTTAGCATTTATTGATGAAACGCTATTTTCATAGTTCAATAAAAATATATTTATGTAATAGGATTTGATATATATACATATATTTTATTCTAGTCGGTGCTGTGACAAGAAAAGCTGTGGTAACCGAAATGAAACTCCTTCCGATCCCATGATAATCGACAGGTTAGCTTTTATTTATATTTTCTGCATGATGATGCATGTCTCAATATTGTATTTAAAAGTAATTTTTCTTCCCAATACTGGAAATATTGAATTAGATTCCATTTTTACTATATTAGCTAATGATTTTGCGAATTCCCTACAAATAGTAGGTTTTGTCAGTAAATCTTATCGTACAAACCTTACTGAATGATTATAAATCTAAGGAAATGTCTGTATATATACTATTTCATGAACGCATGTACACTTATGTCCAGGGACGTATTAAGTCATGGACCAACTGGGCCTAGGGCCTCGGCAACAATGAGGGCCTCGACCCAACCTTAATAAGATCATGAATAATTTCAACGGTCAAATGTTTTTTATGGTTGTATTCTCCGAAAACCTGAGAATTTCGGAGGATTTTTCGACATGCTATATGTGATGACCGTCATCCATGTATAGGCCTAGGCCTACCATCATTACTCATTCAGTTAAAAAGCGGCAGTTGGTAGAGTCATTTTGTGCGATTTTAAGTCATGCACATTTGTTTGTTTCGGGTTAATGTTTGTACGAGTATTTGACAACGCATGCTATGTACTGTACTGTCTGCATTTAAGGGTCATAGGTGGGGCCTACATTTGTGCAGAAGCCCAGGGCCTACAATTTCATAGGGGCCCAGGTCCTCAAGATGTCTTAAAACGTCCCTTCTTCTGTATCTTATCAAAATGCAAGTAACTAAATAAATGTTAATATTTACTCTGTCATTTGATTAAAGGCTCAAAGGTAGTCCTGAGGAAATTAAGTGGTATAATTGGTCTGTAAAAGCCAGTGGAAGCATCTCAAATGAGTTCAGTGGCAGATACTGGAGATGGCGCACATCTTAATACAAGGGAGGATTTCTCGTCATTTTGGAACCTTTGCAGTGCTTTGGCTCTTGTTGCGCTTTTCAGAGTGCCTCAAAATTTAAAAATGAACTGGATATTTGACTCCCTTCAATTTTAGAAGGTGTATCCGCGACTGTGTTGTTGACACCACTTATATGACGCACAACTGTCTTGAATTGAGGTATGAAAACTAAATGTCGCCATTGGCCTGGGCTGCACTTGTCCAGAATTTGCTTAAAGAAGTATATGAGAGGTTTCTGGTCTGTGTAGATCATTGATTCCCAAAGGGGACTATATAGACCCCCGAAGGGTCTATGACAACCTACAAGGGGTCCACGCCATTAAAAAAAATTTGGGGGTGTATGCAGTGTAAATGGGGGTTTATAATAGTCGCTCTTGTTAAACCAGATCTTTACTTTAATCTTTAAAAAAAATAATCTAGTGGAAACAGATTTATTTACTAAATTTAGTTAGGTTAATTTTTGATTACTAGATGACAGCATAAATTTTATTTAGAGAAGAACCATTTCGGCATTTCTTTTCAGAAATTAATTTAAAGTAGGACGGCATGAATTTGCTCAATTTGTCACTGACATTCCGTCAGCACATTTTAACCTACAGTGGTGGTCAAAATTGTGGATACTTTTTTAAATTGTTGGGTTTTTTAAGTTTGTATGCTTGTACAAAATGTTACGTTGCACAAAATACTAAGTATTTTATATCATTTTAAAGGAAATTTAATACAGTGGGGGATCGGTTAACGAACACTTTCATGAAAGATTTTTGTGTTCGAATAATGAACACATATTCGGATAACGAACACTTTCAAGAAATATTTGTGTTTGAACAACGAACACATATTCGGATAATGAACAAAAACGAATTCTAACGAAAAACTTCTCGGTTCTGAAAAAAATTAATATTAAGCATTTGTTATCATTTTGCATACAAAATAAGATCACAGAAAGGAGAAATGTTTAAAGCATGCTTAGTATTGATAATTACTAAATGAAACTTGAATTAGTAATGAATTTAAAGGTCATTCAATAATTATTAATTTGACTGAAATCAATACACTCTTGAATACTTGAATTTCAATATGAATATCAATATTTTCTGACAGCTGATAGGTTATGGACGAGTGAATTTGCTGACATGGCGAATAAATTAGGCGAATTCTTAATTTCTTCAAACAGTGCAGACTAAAAAATATAAAGGTGCTGATGACGCGCTACCGCCGTAAAAATACGTGAAATATGAGAAACGGACTAAAAATCTTTTTTTAATCTCTTCTGAATTATGTTGCTTATGTATTAAACTTAAAAGTTCTATTGAAAAAAAAATTCCAATAGAATATTCATACACATTATACCATCACTTTCGGTTTTGATTTCATTCAAAACAGAAAATTATTTCATTTTGAGCTCTCCCCCCCTCGTTCATTCCCCGCCCCATTTATTGTCTTGAATGACGAATTCCAGGCGGCAGACTCCTTTCCAAATAGTCAATCTCCTTTTAGTCGTCACTGGCAACCCTGAATGTGGTAATAACACACGTGTGGTGCTAACGTGAACCATATCACGTAGCAGCTAGGCACGACTCATTTTTGCATTGTCGCGTACCGCAATGTAGCTAGTGTACGCCGAAACTTTGTCAATTGTGTACGCTATTCGGTTCCTGTTCCTCTAAAATTTTCGTGTGTGCTTTTCTGAACCCTTTATTAAAAAAAACTGAAAATCTGACATTTTGGGTCCCAAAAAGTATGGCGTGTCAAGGACCTTGCTCACTATAAACACCAAGCGAGAAATGTTAGCCAAAGATGAGAGTAGACGGAAAATGGCTGACGTTGCGAGACAGTATGGCTTGAACAGGTCTATAGTATGCACATTATTAGCTAAGAAAGATATCATCAAGTAGACTCAAGCAGCTGAAGGATTAACGGAAATCACATCTGCGAAGCAAAGAAGTGCCAACCATGATAAAATGGAGAGGTTGCTTCTAGTTTGGATAAATGAAACGAAATTTAACTAGTATGCCTATCATTCAAGAGAAGACTAGAGAAATTTGAGAAATTGAAAGAACAAACTCCAGGTTCGTCATCCGAGGAGTTAGAATTCAAGGCTACCACTGGCTGGTTTACAAAGTTTAAAAGGTCTGGAATTAAACATGTATTAATGCATGGTGAGTCTGCTAGTGCAGATAAAGAAGCAGCTGAGAAGTACTGTCTCAAATTTCAAGAATTCATTGAAACAGAAGGGTATCGTCCACAACAAATATTTAATTGTGATGAAACTGGTTTGTTTTGGAAGCGCATGCCGAACCGTACCTACATCACGAAAGACGAGAAAAGTGTTCCTGGGCATAAACCTATGAAAGACCGATTGACGTTACTTTTGAGAGTTAACGCTAGTGGTGATATGAAGCTTAAGCCACTTCTCGTT
The DNA here is from genome assembly GCA_019973935.1 of Trichonephila clavipes. Lineage (NCBI taxonomy): Eukaryota > Metazoa > Arthropoda > Arachnida > Araneae > Nephilidae > Trichonephila > Trichonephila clavipes. Next base: position 15,846 of record BMAU01021216.1, on the reverse strand, counting down.
TACCACTCTGAGAATCCCAAAGCATTAAAAAAAATTCCATAATTAAGAGCAAACTGCCAGTAATGTAGAGCTCGAATCAGAGGGCATGGGTCACGCAGGAATTTTCCAAAGAATGGCTATTTAAAGTTTGTGCCCCGAGCATCAAGGCCTACTTTGATACTAATGACTTTCTGTTGAAAGCACTGCTGCTATTGGACAATGCACCAGAATACCCAAAGGATCTTAAAGATAATTTGTTGACAGACTTATCCTGGCTGACAGTTCAGTTTTTACCTCCAAATACGACTTAGCTGATTCAGCCGATGGATCAGGAGGTTATTGCGGCTTTCAAGAAATTGTACACTCGCGCGCTGTTTCGTCGGTGTTTTGAAGCATGCCAATTCTCCTCAACAATGACTTTAAAAAAGTTTTGGAAAGAAAAATTTGACATTCTTGAAGCTATTCGTATCATTCAAAAGGCGTGGTCAGAAGTCACATAGCGACAGTTGATTTCTGCTTAGCGAAACCTGTGTCCATCCTTCGTTCAAGGAGACTGAAGGGATCAGGGAGACACCCCTGAAGTTATGGATGAAATTTTGACAACTGCTAGAGATCTGGAATTGGAGGTGAACGAGGATGATATAGAAGAGCTCATAATGGGACATGAAGATGAATTGACGGCAGAACTCCAAGAAATTTTGAATAAAGAACACCAAGAAACACAGTGAAATGTTAATTACTATTAATTACTTCCGGAAAATCCTGAAAAAGAGAGAAAAGCAACCGACATTAGACATGTTCTTCAACGCTCCATAAGCCAAAAATGAAAAGAACTGATCAATATGCAAGACTATATGTATGTATTATTTTTTTAAAAACTTGCTAAGAAATTATACATTTTTTAAAATTTAATTTTTAGGGTCTCCGGAACGAATTAATCGATTTCACATAGAATTATATGGTGAATCTCTCTCGATGATCGGTTAACGAAAAATTCGGATAGCGAACATAGTCTTGGAACGGACTATGGATGTTCGTTAACCGATCACCCACTGTACTAAATTCTATACAAAAAACAAAATTCAAATATTTGCAAGGCATAAAAAGTTATGCTGTAATAACTGACGATATACATTAGATAGTGATGTGAAAGCAGTGAGTTATCAGAAGTTAACGAGGTTACCTTTAATCTATTACAGCTTCACATCAATATTTCGTTGAGGTGAAAATAGTTTTAAGCTCTTCCTTCGTTAATACATGATGCCAGGAAACAATTATATCCTCAATTAGTTCCATTTTATTTAATGGGTACTTCGTTCGAGGATACGAGTTTTCAAACGGTGCAACAAGTTTTCGATAGGATTGAGGTCAGGATTGTTTTCGGCCAGGATAACAATGATATTTAGTCAAAAAGCAATGAAATGAAATAAAAGAGTAGATTGGACACATGTGTGACGAGAAAGTGGTATTTCCTTTGTTAAAATTACATAACAGGTCGGTACATCTGGAGACTGAGAGTTTTGCTTAAGGTGCCAGGAGACAAATTTAATAAAAAAAAGAGTAGAAAATGGCCGAAAAAGGTGCACGACATCTGTTGATGACAGAACAAAAATACAATGTTTCAGAGATAAAATAATTTCATGGACATCCATCAGAAGTGATGTGAGCGATGCTCTGGTGTTTCTGTCAGTTCAAAAACAATCAGGAGTAGATTAGCACATGTAAGACTAAAAGGTAGAATTCCACGCGAAACTAGCCTTATCTCAACTTACAGCAGCTCTAAAAGGAATTACATTGGGCAATGGAACACATTATTTGGAGAAATGATTATTGGTCACTAGTTATATAGAAGTACGAAACTAAAAAGTATCGTTATTCGGTAGTGATAGCCTAAAATATGTAAGACGTAAAATAGCAGAATTGCTACATCCTGATTGCATCAAGGCAACTGTGAAGTACTCTCATAGTTTTATCACTTAGTCATGAATATCAGCAGAGGGTATCGGTCGCCTTCATATCATCGATAGGACACTGAATGTCATAAAATACATTGAAACCATTCTAGAACCCAAACTTCTGCCTTCCATCAAGGATCTACTTACTAACAATGCTTCATTTATTTTTCAGCAAGATTATGCTCCTTGTCATAGTAAAGTAATTGAAACACTGGTACCATTCTAAAATCATTAAGTTGTTGCCTTTGCCAGGAAACAGTCCTGACCTCAATTCTATCGAAAACTTGTGGCACCGTTTGAAAACTCTTATCCGAATAAGGTACCCATGAAATAAAAAGGAACTAATTAAGGACATTGTTTCCTGGCATCATGTAATAACTAAGGAAGAGCTTAAAACTATTTTCAGCTCAATGAAACTTCGAAGTGAAGTTGTAATAAAGAATAAAGGGGTAGCATCGCTAAGCTCTGATAACTTACTGCTATCATCAGTATCTAATGTAGCAGTTATAACAGCATAACTTTTTTTGCCTTGCAAATATTTAAATTTTGTTTTTAGTATTGAATTCAGTATTACATTCCCTTTAAAATGATATAAAATACTTAGCATTTTGTGCAACGTAAAATCTTCTATAGACATACAAACTTAAAAAACCTAACAATTTTTTAAAAAAGTCTACAGTTTTGGCCACCACTGTACGTTCAACATTTAAATGCCTTTTAATCAGATTTTGAAACTAGGTTTGAGATTGCTTTTTTTACAGTAATACCACAGTAGACAATGAGAGAGAATTCATATAGTCACATTGAAAAAAAAAATGTCATTACAATAGGAACTGATCAGAATAGGTCCTAACGATCTTCAAATAAAGGCTTAGATTTGGCTTTAAAAAGACATGCCTGCTATTTGTCGCGAATTATGGAATATCGTGAGAAAGTTTTTAATTAATTATCCTAGTGAGAGGGAGTTTCAGTGAGTTTGTCAATCTCAACACCAAAAAAAAATAAGAGGGGGGACTGGACACTTACCAACAAAGATTTAGGGTTAAACTTGACTAATTTCATATTAAACATTGAACATTTGTTATTGAAACACCACTTTCATCCCTCATGTTAAAAACATTTATGTCGCCCAACCGGTAGAGTGGTTAGCGACGCTGACTGCGATGCCGTAGGGACTGGGTTTGAGTCCCGGAGAAGAAATGAATGCTTGTAAATGTATAGAGCCTTTGCGGCATGGTGATACTCTAAACAGCCGTTGAGCCGCAAGTGCTCGTGTGGTTGGTGGAAGAGGAAGAGAGGTGGGAGGCCCCTGACCATCCGCAGGGTTTCCTCCCTCTAAATTTAGGTGGAACCGCGCAAAAACGTATTGTCACCTGCACGGTGCTCAAGGCTAAGGTTAACGACAGGCGTAAATTCTAGCCCTTAGTCGCGAAGAATTTCGCGGGCCTCAACCTGACTCCGTCAGGTGGCATTAGTCACAACACACACAATACAACAAAATCATTTGTTTGTTGTTCAGTTATTACTTTTAATTTGCAATAAAACAACGATGTATTATTCGATTGACATGAATTTTTTTTTTATTCGAAAGGTAATCTTCTGGCATTACATTTTAAATATGATCAAGCAAGGCGTAGATTCGTCGAATGGGCCCAAAACGAGATTGCCGTTGTTCCCGATTTTCATAAGCGAATTTTGTTTAGCGATGAAGCGCACTTCTGGTTGAATGGCTACGTCAACAAACAAAACTGCCGCATTTGGAGTGAAGTTGATCCACAAGTGTATGTCGAAACACCGTTACATCCAGAAAAACTGACTGTTTGGTGCGCTTTATGGGCTGGTGGAATCCTTCTTCAAAAACGATGAAGGCCACAACGTTACAGTCAATGGTGATCGGAATAGAGCCATGATTACTAACTTTTTCATTCCTGAATTGAACAATCATGATGTCCAGGAGCTGTGGTTCCAACAAGACGGCGCAACATGTCACACAGCTCGTGCCACAATCAATTTATTGAAAAACACGTTTGGTGACCGCCTAATTTCACGTTTTGGACCTGTGAATTGGCCTCCAAGATCTTGTGATTTAACACCGCTAGACTATTTTCTGTGGGGCTATGTAAAGTCATTGGTCTATGCTGATAAGCCACAAACGCATGACCATTTGGAAGACAACATTCGCCGTGTTATTGCCGATATACGGCCACAAATGTTGGAAAAAGTCATCGAAAATTGGACGTCCAGATTGGACTACATCCGAGCCAGCCGTGGCAGTCATATGCCAGAAATCATATTTAAAATGTAATGCCACAAGATTATCTTTCGAATAAAAAAAAATTCAAGACAATCGAATAATACATCGTTGTTTTATTACAATTTAAAGTTCTATACCTCTAAAAAAACACCTTTTAGTAATAGAACCAGAGCTATCAAAAAGATATTTAAGTTGATAAATTTGCAAAAATTCAATATTAGGTCAGCAGGGGTCTACCCGAAACCAAAAAAAAAAAAACATGGCAAGGGGTATATGAGACAAAACATTTTGGGAACCCATTGGTGTATATTATGAAATCTCTTCTTTCGAGCAATGTTACGGAAACATTTCACGGAAATAAACATTGCCGGTGTTCTTTGTCACATGTAGACCATTTCTGCTGACTTTTGGAGAGTTTCTCTGACATAAAGGCAATAGGTTTGCAGTCATTTTGGCGAAGCTGCATAAGAGAACCACCTACGGCTTTGTCGCTCACATTAATCCGAAATCTTAATTTTGCTCTAGAAATAGGATACCGTAGAAGAGTTGTATCAGCTCGATCTTTTAATTACCAGTTTTTGACGCCAACTTAGATTCTTCTTTATTGTTGTAACAATGTAACTGTTAAAACAAAGACAAAAGTTGGCGTCGAAAACCTGTTTCTTAGCCAAACTATCCAAACTGGGTGTGCATTGTTACAACAATACAGACAAATCATGTTCTTTTTTCAATTCCTACTATCAGTTCACTCTTTCCTTATAAATTATGCACTGAAAAGCCCCCCCAAAAAAACGAGGACAGGTATGCGTATGCAAATAAAGAGATATGGAGCCAATCAGAGTACGGAGCTGCGGTCGGTGAAGCGTATATAAGACAACGAGTGTCTCGAACAGTTGTTAGATAGGTTACTGCAATGGAAGGTTATCAAAATTTAAGTAAGTTTGAATGTGGTGTTATAGTCGGCGGACGAGAGATGGGACATGGCATCTCCGAGGTAGTGATGAAATTTGGGTTTTCACGTACGACCAATTCACGAGTGTATCGTGGATATCGGGAATCTGGTAAAACGTCAAATCTGTGACATGGCTGCGGCCGAAACTGACGAGAATCATTAAGCGTGACAGAAGTGCGACCGTTCTGCAAATTGCTGCAGATTTTAATGCTTGCGAACCATTCAACGAAACATCATGAATATGGGCTTTTGGAGTCGAAGGTCCACTCGTGTACCCTTGTTGACTGCACGACACATAGTCTTACGCCTTGCCTGGGACCGTCAACACCGACATTGGACTGTTGATAACTGGAAATACGTTGCCTGGTCTGACGAGTCTCGTTTCCAATTGAATCGAGCTGACGGACGTGTACGGGTATGGAGACAACCTCATGAATCCTTGGACCCTACATGTCAACAGAGGGCCGTTCAAGCTGTTGGAAGCTCTGTGATGGTATGGGGCGTTTTCAGTCGGCGCGATATGGGTCCCCTGATACGTCAAGATATGACTGATAGGTGACAGGTACGTAAGCAACCTTATCTGATCTTCTGCACCCTTTCATGTCTATTGTGCATTCCGACGGACTTGGGGAATTTCAGCAGGACAATGCGACAACCCCATACGTTCCGAATTGCTACAAATTGGCTCCATGAGCACTCTGTAGAGATTAGACACTTTCGCTGGCCACCAAAATCTCCAGGCATGAATATCATTTAATATATCGCGGATGTCTTGCAACGTGCTATTCAGAAGATATCTCCACCCCCTCTTACTCTTTTATTGACAGCCCTGCAGTATTCATGGTGTAAATTATCTCCAGCACTACTTCAAACATTAATCGAATCCATGCCACGTCGTGTTGCGACACTTCTGCGTGCTTGTGAGTTGATTGATTGAATGAATATTAACGTCGCACTGTTCAGCTACACGAGGGCTTTAGGCAACGGACCACGTAACTTTGAACCAGCGTGCTTCTGGGGACCGTGCACGAAATTAGGCAAGTGTACCAGTTTTTTGGCTCTTCAGTATATTTATATATATATCTTATTTAAATTTTCAATCGTTAATAAAATATTCTATTATCCATTCAAAATAGGAACTGACTTAATTTTTTTTATATTACTTGTTCAATTTCAGTTCTCGTTAGCCAGCCGTTTCGCGTCTATCTCCCACACTCCATATTTAACCATTAAACAAAGTTCATCGCCCTAAGTCCTTGAACGAGGCTGTCCCCGCAAGCTCAACCGAGAGTCTTCCTAAAGCACAACATTTCAGAGCGAAGTTATTTCGTAAAAAGCAAGACATCGAGAGTCTCCAACTTTCGAGTCGATCCCCTTCAACTTCGTTGGGTCACTTTCACGCCCTTATCACCTCTCATTTGCGTTTTTTAACACATTTTCACCCGGCTTTCCTCACTGTAGTCCTACTCCATTGGTACGTAGAGACAACAGTTCGGCATGTCTGATCCTTACTACAAGACGGCTTTATGTTCACCATCCGTAGGCTATAATTTGTCTGGTCGCGAAAACTTTGACGTCTTTGTCTTGACTGGCCGACACCACTCTATTCAAATTGTCTGTCACCGGGATGTGTGAGGGGAACCCAACACACAAAGGCTGTTCCCCTGAAATTCCTTCCAAAAGAGCGTTGTGGCTCACAATCTTCTGTATGTCGGCTAAAGAAAAGGTGTAGTGACATCAAAGCCATTTACCGAAACAGTTCAGATATGTTATGCCCCCATACGTCAATCTTAACCAGTATTATTGGGGAGAGTTCTGTTAATGAGCAGACGTCACAATGCCGATAAAAATTAAATAGCCAGAGAACACGTCTTAATTGTGAGAGAATAGTAGGTTGGAAAAAATTTAAAATACAATCAATGCTATCTGATATAGTCTCAATTTCTGATTCGGGTACTTTAAATAAGCCTAGGAAATCTATAGAAGTTGCATCAAAAGTGCATTTTGAGGATTTTACAGACATTCCATAATGTTGTAAGTCTATGAATAAAATTTGTAAATGTTGATAATGTTCTTCGGGTGAAGAAGATACGACCAGAATGCCATCTACGAGAGCAAACACAAATGGAAAATTTCGTAAGATTTCACCTGTGAATATTTGAAATGTAGCAGCGGCCTTGCAAAGGCCGAACTGCATCCCAGTGCTTTCAAATAACCCAAAAGGTGTGATGATTGCAATGTTGTGTACACGATATCTGGGTTAAATGGAATTTGGTGATAAGCCTTAACGAGATCAATGTGAGAATAAATTTTATATCTTTAAGATTGTGGAAGAAAAGTCTTAATCATTGGGAACACTATAATTGCCCTTAATAACTTGAGCATTGAGTGCTTGGTCATCACCGACTGGTCTCCACTCTGTCCTGTTGTGTTTTGGAATTATATGTGTAGAGGTGAGGCGTAATTACTTTTGAAATTCCGCTTTTACAATGCGGAGACGATTAGGAGCTAGGCGGCGAGCTTTAGCTGTTGCAGGTCGATCAGTTGTTCAATATAATGGACTACTCTACGTTTAATTTCTTGATCTGGACGTGGAGGTTTTGCGATGTGAAGAAATTTTCTTAAAAAGCTTGTAAATGACTGTTGGGCGAGCATTTACTAAAAAACACAACTTTTATTTACAGAACATAATTATTTAAATTAAACCCAAAACATGGATGGTCGTTAGTCCATCTGAACTAGTTGGAAGTAACTAACAGTCTTCGAGCGAATGAGTATATACACTGGAACAGGGTTGCCACATTTCGCCAATTTGCTGGTGCAGGCGAGAGTGGCATGCACCGCACACTTTCCTGCAGGGTTTCACCCACCATACTTCTCTCTAAAACGTACAGTTCTTCCATACCTTGTTTTGGTTTCCCTGGTCACACATGAATACTAGGCTTGTCACTTCGAACAGTCTGTTCCCCTCAGGGGGCTCACCTTCTTTAGGTGAGTGCGGGTTTCACGCTCCCGCGAGGTACCCTAGTGATCTTTTCCTTTTCCCTAGGGGTTTACTGTCTTTGGTAAACACGGGCTTCACGAACCCAGGGAACCCTAATGATCGTTCTCTATTTTCGGCCCTTTTTCTTGCCATTCAAATTTCCCTTTTCTTCTTTTCCCGTCGAGACCACAGACAACTATTTTATGAAATACATATGTAAAAAACTAATTGATTTATTTATCTAGATTTCTCGTTATTAATAACATTTTTGTATTCATTTTGTATTGCGTTAAATTAGTTTAATCCTTTCTTAATTCTTAACTTAATTCTTAATTTTTTCGATTATTTATTTTGGTATTTATATTACGTCGATTTCTTAAAATGTTTTGATTGCTTTTATTTGTTTTTGACTAACATCGTTGGTTTTCCGACCCGCCTGTTTGCCGTGTGCGGCGTCCCGTAAGGAGAAAAATGGTGTTCTGGGGATCCTTTGTGTTCCCTTTGCCTACGCTCCTCCCGTTTGGAGGAGATTGGTGGCCTAGGGATACCTCTGTGTTCCTTTTGGCTCACGCTTCACTGTAGACGGGTGGCAGGAGTGAGCCCGCTCCTGTCAATCGGCTGGTGGTACCTCTCTTCGCTGTCCCCGAAGAGACCCTGCTGTAGGGTTAGTGCTGCAGATAAAGGGGAGGTGGGTTTACCCGTTGGATCCTCGCCCTGATGCTGTAGCATTATATTCTGGGTGTACTCCAGGTAAGCGCCGTGCCTGGTTTTTGCCAGATGACCGGCACACTGCCTCCCTTGTTGGACTCCGTGGTGGGTGGAGGCACGCCAGGATGAAGTTTTCTACGCGTATTTATGGATCCATTGCTGCTGTGCCCGGTTAAAGGCCTCGTATTACCCAATTCAGACATAGATATAATTGCCGCTCGTACAAGATTTTTGATACTTTCTTTACCAAATAATGAAATGTGCACAAAATCCCCGTTCGCTATTAACAAAGCTCTCATTGGAATAGGTGGTGAGCCAAAATCAGTAAAGCGCTTACGGTCTGGTGACCTACTTATAGAAACATTGACTGCTTTACGAACCAAATCTTTTCTACTCGCAAAAACGTTTCTAAATTCTCCCATATTGATAAGTCCGCACAAATCTCTCAATTCATGCAGAGGTGTGATTTCCGAACCTGACCTGTTGACCACTCCTGAAACCGAAATCCTAGATGGATTCTTTGATCAGGGTGTGACTCAGGTCAGAAGAATTACTTTAAAAAAAGATAATACAAATATTCCTACAAAACATTTAATACTAACATTCAATAGCCCTAAACTTCCGTCTACAATAAAACCAGGTTACTTAAACTGCAAGATCCGTCCCTACATACCGAACCCTCTGCGCTGCTTCAAGTGTCAGAGGATCGGACACTCAAACTTCCTACCGAGGTCAATTAACATGCTCTAGATGTTCGTCCGCTGGGCATTCTTCCATGGACTGTATTCTACAGCCGAAATGTATTAATTGTTCACAATCTCATGCATCGGATTCAAAATTTTGCCCCAAATGGAAGATAGAAAAACAAATTCAGGAAATTAAAACAAATAAAAATATTTCTTACTCAGAAGCCTGCAAACTAATAGTTCCACAAATATCTCAAACATATGTTCAGGTTACTAAACCTTTACCCATATCTACCAGTACTCAAACCGATCCAAATTTAACCAACATAATCTGCCCACCGTTACAATGTCTGAAATCCTTATTTTCTGAAAAACAGATGTCAAGTAAATCATCTCTTATGCCTGTAGCCTCCACATCATCATCAACTCAAGTTCAGCTATTTTCTTCCGCATCTCCAATAATACCTTCCATACCATGCGAATCTCAACCACCTATTCTTAATTCTAATGCTTCTACCGATAATAGTTCACATACCTGGGTTCCAACTTTACCATCTGAAGACTTCATTTTACCTTCCACTTCTGATAGAGTGGAAAATTTATCAACTGAAATCCAGCCACCTGTCCCTCTGCTTGATACTTCACCTACCACATCCTCTAGTCAACCATTTTTTTTAAAAGTTGTAAATAAAAACTCGAAACGTAAGAGAAAGCGCATGAAAGAACAGAAATCGGATATTGAAATAAAAATGTCCCCACATAAGCCGAATAAAAGCTACGTACATTATATCTCAGAAGACGAGGACATGATTGTGTACGATGTGGAGGAGGATGAAAGTCTTAAACATATTATACAAGACGGATACTCGCATTTCATGACGCCCAGCAAATATAAAAAGAAATAATTAAAAACGACAGAGATCGCTGCTTTTAACAGTCTAGAATTAAAAATGACTTTTTATTAATACATACGATTTTGGTGGAGGAATTCCTCCACTAGTCTGTTTTTAATTTGTTCGGATTGACTTTTTTATATATAATTTTGATTTTACCTTTTTTAACTAAAATTTAATTGAATTTCTGGTAAATTTATACTTTTAATTTTTTAAACGAATGTTTGGCGCAGTTTAGCCAAATATGGCTCTTGCGCCATAAACCCATACACTCACTCACTCGAACAGTCTGTTACCACTGGAGGCTGTACTGAATCACTTTTAAGGAAATCATCTCGGCTTAACACGGTCGATAGTAATTATTAACTTCCGACCGTAAATTTCAACATCAAACGTTTTATCCGTTCGGTGAAGGATTTTGAAAAGTCCATCATAAGGAGCTTGTATGGGTTTTCTCTCGGTATCATTTCTGATGAAGGCGTGGCTGCAATCCTTTAACGCCGGATGAACGAATACTGATTGATCTTTTGGAATGGTTAGAAGCTGGAGATGGTCTGATGTAGTCGAAATGACTTTTTAGATTCTCAATAATTGGATTAGTGACGAGTCCATTGGCGAAGAATCGAAAATTCTCCGAGAAGACGAATTGTTGTCCCATAGACAAGTTCCGTGGATGATGACTGGAGATCTTCCTTATAAGCTATTCGGAAGCCCAAAAGTATAGCCGAAAGGGCGTCAGACCAATGTTCTGTGTTGTAGGCCTTGAAAGCAGCTTTCATGGGACGGTGCCATTCTTCTATCTTCCTATTACTCTGCGGATAGTAAGAAGATCAAATTATCTTGATACCAAGGAGATGTGCTAAAGCTTTGAAAAGTCGACTCTCGAACTGGCGACCCTGGTCGGTTGTTATTTTCGAGGGTTTTCCAAAACGAGCAATCTAAGTCTTGAAGAAAGCTGCTGCGACAGTCTTAGCTGCTATATCTGGAATGGGAACTGCTGCAACCCATCTGGTATATCTGTCGATCATTGTCAGGCAGTAAGGAAATCCTCGTGAGGGAGGCAAGGGGCCGTTGATGTCAAGGTGAATATGGTCAAATCGTTTGTTTTGGGTTTGAAAAGGGAAAAGTATGCGATTTGGTATGTCGAATGATTTTAGATTTTTGGCATGGGATGCACTGCCTAGTCCAAAGGGCGCAATCTTTATTTAAGTTGGGGCCAATAAATCGAGTGCCTTAATACCGGACCTTAGTAGCCTTATACCGGGATGTGATAAATTGTGAAACGTGTCCAATATTTGTTTACGATATTGCATCGGAATAAATGGTCTAACTTTTTTTTCGCGAACATGTCACAATATAAAAGAGCGTTTGAATCCGGCATATTTACTTTTTTAATTTCTAGTCCTAGAGGATTATTTATCAAACCAATAAATTTCGAGTCATTCTCCTGAGCTATTGCGATTTCATTATAATCGATTGGGTTTGGCATGTGTATAGCAGCTCTTCTTGATAGCGCATCTGCGGTTAAATTGTCAGAACCCTTTGTGTCGTATATCTGTTGTAAACTGGGTTATAAAATCAATTGACGAGCCTGGCGGGGTGAACCATCTTCTGTTTAAATGCGTATGTGAGCGGTTTGTGAACCGTGCATAAAATGAAATTTCGTGCTTCCAGCATGTACCTAAACTGTTTAATCGAAGCATACGCGGCAAGTTGTCATAAGCGCTATAGCCTTTTTCAGTGTCCGATAACTTCCGCGAAAAGAATGCTAAAGTTTGAAGATGTTCACCCTCTGTTTAAAATAGAGCACCGCCAATAGCATAGTCCAAAGCATCTACCTGCAATACTAAATTTGCATTAGGGTTAGGATGCATGAGCAGCGTAGAGAGCGTTGACTAAAATGGTTTTGCAATTTTTAAATTCGGTTATGGCTTGTTCCGACCAATTGATTTTACGATTATCGTTGTGTTTTGAACCTTTTAAAATCACTTAAATGAGTTTGATTGTGAGCCGCACGTGGTACAAAACGACGAAAAAAGTTTAGAAGTTCGACTAATCTCTGCAATTCTTTAATTGTCTTTGTCTGTGGGTAATTCAAAATAGGGTCTACTTTATCTGGTAAAGGTTTTGTGCCACATCTTTAGTTACTAAGTGTCCTAAAAACGAAATTTCTGGCACCCCAAACACAGATTTTGATACATTTATTGTTAAACCTTATTCATTTAATTTTTGAAATATGATTCGAACATGTGTTTTGTGTTCTTCCGACTAGCTAGCGATTAGAATATCATCGACGTAGACATAGCAAAAAGGCAATTCTCCCAGAATCTCATTCATAAACCCCTGAAAAAAATCTGTGCTGCTCCGCATAATCTGAAATTTAAAGAATGAAATTGGAATAACTCAAAATGTGTACACACTGCAGTTTTTTTTTATGTTGTCTAGGTGTACTGGGATATGATAATAAACACGGATATCAATTTTCGAGAAAATACTTTTGTTATACATCGCGTTGGAGAAACCCTGAATGTGGGGAATTGGATACTGATCGGGAGTTGTAACTGCGTTTAATCTTCGGTAATCCCCTACCGGTCGTTTGCTTCCTGAGCTCTTAGCGACTACATGAAGTGGAGACGACCACAGCGATTTAGAGGAGCAGCATATGCCCTGTTCTAACATAAATTGAAATTCATGTTTTATTGCCTTGTATATATTTTTGGACATAAGCGTCAGGGTTTACTGTGTAAGGGAGGACCTTTTGTCTCAATATAATGGACAGTGTTATGACATGCCTGTTTAATTGTTGGAGTTAATTTAATTAAATCTGGGAAATTTGACAACAGTTTGTGGTAATATGTATCACCTTAAATTAACTTTACAGAAATCAGTCACCGCAGAAATGCCAGATAAAGAAAGAGTAGTGACTATTTAATACTTTACGCCATTTTAAGTCAATCAAAAGTCCAAAGTTTTCCCAAAAATCTGCTCCGATTATTGGAATCGGTACAGAGGCCATCAAAAATTTCCATTTAAAGTTTCTTCGTAATCCTAAATCGATATTTAATAACGTAGATCCGTATGTCAAAATTTTTGAATTATTAGCAGCAAATATATGTAATGGTTCAGGACTTAATTTTTTAGTCATTTCTGGAACCGGCAAGCAGCTTACTTCCGAACCTGAATCTACCAAAAATTTTAAACGTGTTTTTTTATGAAATACAAATAGGCGGCTTGGGCGTATGGCCGTTTGTTTGCCGCCGAAGCTGCGACAGCCGATTTTAGTTTTCTGTAGTTAATATTACGAGTACATGAACATGGTGAACGACATTTCTTTGCATCTTTACCGAATCTCGAATCATAATAACATATCTCGGATGACCCTTCTGTTTCTAGTGATTTAGACGTGTTTCGCCGATTGATTGATTGAATATTAACGTCGCACTGTTCAGCTACACGAGGGCTTTTGGCGACGGACCACGTAATTTTGAACCATGGTCAAGTGACGTGGACGACACCTAAGCTGGCACCCCCTCTCCTAACTACCACACCACACCAACGGAAGGACGTTTCAGCTCTCGACAGATTTAACGTGCATCGCTGCCCTACACGGCGGGTCTTTAGTGGTACGTGTTTCGCCGAAAATTACTTCTCGTTCGTGAAAGATTATGTGATCGCCCGTGGGAAAGTCTTTGGAATTGTTAGATAAGTGCAACTACCTCCTGACGTAATGGGTTAGATAAATCGTTTCGGGGATTAGTTGATATTTCCGGGTTCGAACTTGTAGACTTATCCATCAATCAAATATTTAGGAGAGAATCAGTTCTAACTTCGACGATTTTGTCAGCTAACTTAGCCAAATTTTCAAGTGTCTCTGAACTAATTGAATGAATTTATTGCATTTCTAAACTATGAAATTAATCAGAAAAATTATTACCAAAACAAAAACCTAAATTAGTGGCATATATGAATTTCATCCTTAAGCCAAACCAGACAAATAACCATGAACACTTACTTCAACCATATATAGCCACGTGTAACCAGTAATCCAATGATTTTTGTTTCACTATGGTAGGTTTAACGTGTGAAAGTCCCAGTCACCAATGTAGATGGTGACTTGCAGTCGTCGTTGCGTTTTCTTAATTCAGTCAAGGTCACCAATGCAAATGACTTTTGAGCGAGCATTTACTAAAAAACAACTTTTATTTACATAACATAATTATTTAAATTAAAGCAAAAACATCGATGGTCGTTAGTCAACCTGAACTGATTGGAAGTGACTAACAAGTCTTGGAGTGAATGAGTTTATATACACTGGTACAAGGTTGCCACATTCCGCCAAGTTGGTGTTGCAGGCGAGAGTGGCATGCACCGCAAGCTCATGATAAACACAATACAATGACATTTAATATTTGCCTCCGAGTTTAGCAATGCTTGATCACTTATGTCTGGAACTTAACAGAAGTTATATAAAAAATCAGTGCCAATCAGTGGGGATGAAACATTACCGACTAGAAATATCCGTTTAAAAATTCTCTTTATGCCGAAATGTGAAGAAAGTGTTTGAGTTGTGTATGAGTGATGTATTGGTAGCAGAAAGTTTCTTTTGGTAATTATTTTAACTTTGTGTTTTGGTTGCTTGAAGTATAGATATATCAGATCCAGTATAACTTAAAAATGTGACTTTAGTACGCCTATCGTGAATAAAAATACGACGAAAATTTCTTGGCAAGGCGGTAGTCGTCATTCTACTTGGCTGATCTCTTTTTTTAAAATTCACGTGGAGGGCAACATTTTTGGGTGCTCTGAGCCAGATGTGTAACAATACCAACACTGCTCATTTTTTTGACGTCAATACGTCTTTAAAATTGCTTTCACAGGGGAGGCAATTAAAAAAACGAATGGTAACGAAATCGGGGGACACAGTTTTGTTTCGCAGCTACATATCTATTATCTCTATCTAAAATTCAATTATACCACTGGATAGCTTAAAGGATAAAATAATTTATTACGCTACGTAAGGACTGTGACTCATCGTATGCGGGGGAGGAGAGAGCGCCGACATTTTGAGGTAATTTTGCTGCGTATCGAGATTTTCCTTTAGTATCACTTTTGACTCGGAGAAGCTACGACGTTCGTTTTAGTTTCAATCGTGAACTCTCATCAAGACCTATCGATTGTATATAAAACATTGTTGTAAAATGGGGGTAATGGATATAACAATGTGTTAAAATAAAGAAAATATTATCAAAAATATATAATGTTGGCCTATACGAGTCAAAAAGCCTATTCCAAATACAAAAATTGTACACGGTTAAAAAGGGCTTCTCAAGAACTGTTCGAGCATGCGCAGTGGGCGCCGCGAGGCGGTGATTAAGTGTATTTAGCGAAACGAGGATTAAGATTTTTTAGAGAGTGTGTGTGAGAGATCAGACGAGC